>JAXDDW010000074.1:357500-880000 GCA_034670385.1 Hoplostethus mediterraneus
TGTGGTAATTTCTGAACCATAGTGGGTCATTTAAGCTCTTGGCTGCCAAAATGATAACAGTTCCACAGACTGGATCCTCTGTATATTTGGAGATGTTACATGATGAACTTCAGGTAATGGTTTTTCCCCCCACATGTATATACAGCGTTTTGGAAATCATTCCATCCTTCATTTTCTCTCCAGCTCGTCTTTCTGGCCTGGCAGCAGCTGATCTCAGCACCATCCAGAAGGAGTCCCACAACAGGAACACACCTCGTGGTGATTTGGTGCTTGGAGAGGCCACCTGGAACCGAGAGATCACCGGTTTGATCCACCAACAGCCGATCATCCGGTCCAAGTATCCTCTCTGTCCGTCGTCTGGATCGGAACGTCAGCTCAGTGCCTGAAATGGAAAACCGAGAGAGTTCAGTCACTCTATCGTCTGACATGAGGAGAGAGAGGAGCCAGTTTGGAGCTCAGGTCGTCTGGTTGTCTGTCAGTCAGACAGACAGACAGACAGACAGACAGACAGACAGTCAGACCATCAGTCAGTTAATCAGTCAGTCAGCCAGCCAGCCAGCCAGCCAGCCAGCCAGCCAGTCAGACAGACAGACAGACAGACAGACAGACAGACAGACAGACAGACAGACAGACAGACAGACAGACAGACAGACAGTTAATCAGTAGATCAGTCAGACAGAAGAATAATAATAATTCATTCAAGATTAATTTATTGCATTACGGGTGCACGAATGCACTAACACACACAACACACACATGAGGGTGGAGGGAGGGTGTCGGGGTGACAGACAGACAGACAGTCGGTCAGTCAGTCAGTAGATCAGTCAGACAGACAGTCAGACAGACAGTCGGTCAGTCTCCTTGATCAGACAGGCGACCACGGAGGGCGTTTGTATATTTTCAGAGCTGTACAGGCAGCTGTGTGTGTGTGTGTGTGTGTGTGTGTGTGTGTGTGTGTGTAGTGGGGGCTGCTGTGCACGTGTGTGAGGGAGTGTGTGGGTGTGTGTGTGAATGTTAAAGAGACAGAAAGAGAGGAAGCATTTAGTACATTGGATTTAATATATGTGTGTGTGTGTGTGTGTGTGTGCGTGTGTGTGTGTGTCATGTTGTGGACCACCCATAGGCCTCGAGCCTCTCTGGGTGAGGCCTGGGCCTGGATTAATTACGGTCCTTGTATGAGGTGGTTTTGTGGTGGTGTGTGGGGGGTGTGTGTGTGTGTGTGTGTGTGTGTGTGTGTGTGTGAGAATGTTGTGTGTGTGTGTGGTGGAGATTGGGGTGTGTGTGTGTGTGTGTGTGTGTGGGGGGGGGGGGGGGGGGTTACACCTGTGAAGTTCGTCACTGCAAACCTCAAGACAGCTCCCTGACACGGGGCGGGAGGTCCGTCGGCCGGAGCGAAAATGACTCCCAGCTTTCCCCCCTCCACACACACACACACACACGCACACACACACACACGCACACACACACACACACACACGCTCACACACACACACACACACGTTTCATATGCAAAAGAAAATCTGTAAATCGAAGAGAGAAAGATCAAGAAATAAATCCAGTTTTCTGTTACACCGTTTAACCTCTCACATTCTCTTGGAGATGAAAAAAGAAGAAAAAAGGGAAGAAGAATCAAATCTTCCGGGATGCTAAAGAAACATGAAGATTGTGTCTCTCCAGCGAGTCCCATTTTCTGTCCCCTGTTGAGGAGATATATAGGAGTCGCCCTTTACTGGGACCCCAGCAGATATAAATGGCGCTTCAATCTCGTCTCCCCGGCAGCGGGTCTCGGGGCGTTAGCGAGGGTTTGAGGCGTTTTACCTCGAGCCGACGCCGATAAATCTGTCACCTGGTGGAATCCGTCTCCCGGCCCCCAGCCGGAGGGAACAAATTGTGGCTTCGGGTTGGAAGGGGGAGGAGGAGAGGATGGAGGGAGAGAGAGAGAGAGAGAGAGAGAGAGAGAGAGAGAGGGAGAGAGAAGTGACCTGTCAGCCCGCCCCATTCATCATCCGGACAAAATGGTCGCCCTCGTCTTTTTCCGCTGACCGGCCAAAACATCCCGTGGTAAGCAAGTTTTAAGGCGGCGTGAGTGTGTGTGGTGGGGTTTCTCTTCCTCGTTTTCTCCCTTTGGCCACTTTTTTCCCTCGACCTCATCAATAGTACTACCGTTGGCAAATAACAGCCCACGTTATCCTTTTCCTACATTTAAAAAAAAAACTTTATCGAAGCATTTCCTCCATTTTTTTAAAACATTTTTTTCCCTACGAGCCAGATGGACAGAGCGGGCAGGCGCATCTTCCCCCACGCCGTCGGTGTTGAAGAGCAAACCGAGGGGTTGGAAATAAGATGAGGTCATCGAAGGCCGGTCCCGGCAGAGAGAGAGGGAAGTCGTGTGTGGTATTTATAGAACGCGGTGAGACGGTTTCTCCCGTCAGTTTTTTTTAATTTTTTTATTACTATTCTTTATTTTACACACACACGGCGGACCCCGTGATCCGGCGTGGCCCGGTTCTGCGGCACTATTAAAAGTTGGCGCGCTGCGGACCACATTAATGAGGACCTCCAGTTGGAGCGGTCAGATAGAGTCGAGCCTGTGGCGGGCCAGGAAGCTGACAGCTACGTCCTCTGGAGAAAATGGTGAGCCAGTTAGGATTTGGCAAGGCAGGGTGTGTGTGTGTGTGTGTGTGTGTGTGTGTGTGTGGGAAATGTTCATATGTTCATATATATAGAGAACCGGAGTATGCACATACGAGCTAACACACACACACACACACACGAAAAGCAAACGTGGATGCAGTTTCACAAGTGCACACACATATAAAACCACTGACATCAGCAATCACACACATGCGCCCACCGCATTCACACACACACACCCACACACACACACTTGCACGTATGGATGCATGCACACATTGCACACACATACATATTATATACTGTATACACAAATGCAGAAACATAGATGCAGTGAGTCATGTGGACCAATGTGAAACCAGACGAAAGCAATCGCACGCACATACACACACACACACACACAAACATCCAATTCACGGTGCCACTCACAATCTGACACATGGACCAAAACAAAACCTCAAATTTCCAACCCCGAACCCCAGATTCCTGTGAAATCAACAAACCCAACGCCACCGCCATGTTTGGCAGCAGAGAGAGGAAATTCACTGTACTATTTACAACACGACCGTGCACTGTAATCCCACAACTCGGCGAGGGACGCGTCTGGTTATTTGTCCGCGGTTCCACGGACAACATAAAACGTCTGTTGCTTCTTCATTCGCCCTTTTAGTGAAGTGCTACCATGCAGCGAACGCGTGGCTCACTCGGTCTTTGCTGTTTTGGTGCCACGGCTACCGGTCTGCCTCCGTCTCCTAGCAAACCAAGGGGAACAGTCAAAAGGAAGTTGGGGTGGGATGTAACAGGGGGAAGTGGCCTGTGTTCATTAAGGTGAACAGGTGAACAGTGACTCAGTTCCTGCGGTCCATGTAGAGGACCGCCGGCCTACTCCGATACCTCGTCTTGGGAGGCCACAAACTCCAGATTCTTCCAAATGGATCATTTCCAGCCACCGGGACGCAACCATGGCAACCAAGGTGAACAAAGGTGAACACCCAAAAATGCAAAAATGCAGAAGTTGCAGGTTTTATATGATGGGAGGGGCGAAGGGGGTTGTATGTATGCCTGCTGCTACAACACAAAGTAACCACTAAAAATGTTTTCCAGGAAGTACAAGGAATGGGAGTTTGATGTCAAAATATGAGAAGGTGCATTTTTGTAATTTCTTGGCACGTCAACTTTCACGTCAACTTTTACATTTTTCACAGATTACTATTGGCATCATCATTTCTTCCCCCTGTATCAGAAGTAACCTGCTGCTGCTCAGTGGAGGAGGGGGGGGGGGGGGGCTCAACCTGTTCATACTGCTGTTCTTTCTGTGGACAGGAATATTCTGTTAACTGGAGACTCAATCTACAGACCTCAACCAGAGTATGGTATATGGTATATGGTATATGGTGGTATTGTCTCTCTCTGGCCCCCCACCAACCCTGGACCCCACCCCTGCTTGTTGCAGCGTGTGAGGAGTTTCCTCTCTTGTATCTGGGGAGACTGAATACGACACGGAGCGGATGCAGGTTATGCCTGAAGAGGTGGCGGCTTGGTTGACCTGGAAATGTCACACACACGTTCATTTCCAGTTTAAGTTTAGCTCATCCAGAGAGAGAGAGAGTGACTCCAACAGGGGAAGAAGCTTAAATTCAGTGACGTTAGAAGCAATCATGTGATAATAGATGTCACAAAATAGTGCTGGGTCAAGAAACACATGCTGTTTATGCACATGCACGTACATACCTGTGTATCATGTGCACACACACATGCATACACACATACCTCCGTACATACTGTATGTTTACATGCACTCACACAATTCACCTTCATTGACTCCATTTCCCTGATCTCTGTATCTTGACATTTGGTCCTCATAAGTATAGAAATACAAGAACACACACACACACACACACACACACACCTTGCCAGTGAAAAGTGAGCAGGGATTTTGAGCGAGCATATTTCATGCAATAAAACATTCACAGTTCGGCCGTCCATCTGCTCTGGTAGTAAGTCGGGTGGAGTTATACAATAATACATGAAGCTAACGCACGAAGCCCTGCTACCCCTATGAACGTCGTCACCGCCTGCTTCTGCTTCATCTCAGAATCAGAATCACTTCACTGTCATATTATTAATACGATCTATTATGGCAGATGTATGAAGTCCTTTCTGTTTTATCACTTCTCACCTTTCCACTGCAAACGGATCCAAACCCCAGAAATTACAAGCGAATCAGAGCTTGGAAAAAAAAGTCACATGGGCTCAACAACATTTTCCACTATAATCTTCTGTAATAAAAGATTTACAAACTAATACAACAGGTTTCCATAACACATGATAAGAGTCTGAATCATTTTACACACATATCTCCACATTAGTATCCAGCGTGTGATGACTGATGGGGTCCAGCGACGGCCTGTCGATAACCAGCGAGTGCAGGAAATACAGACCCCCCCCCCTTGCTTTCCCAATGGGGCAGCTACAATAAGACAGGGGGGTGGGAGGGGTGGGGGTGCGGGGCAGATAGATCATAGTAACAGCCAATAATAAATGGATCATGCTTCTATGTTTTTAAAGCCAGTGGCAGCTGTATTGAATGGGAAACCTTGTGTGGGGGGAGAAAATCGAGGTTTATTGATCAGAGACAACATGCTGAAGGGGGGAGGGGCGGAGGGGGCAGGGTGAGGCCTGCCGACATCCAGGAAAATGATGTTCTCACCGAGTTTTCTTATCCGTAGACAACTAACACACACACTGTTAATCCAAATAGCGAGGCTGGTTTTCAGGGCGGTGATGAGGAGGCCGCCGGTGGGGCAGCGCTCGTTTTAAAAGTCGTTTGTTTGTCTTAAAGGTGAGGTCGGACGGGAGTATTTCTGCACCCGTTTTGTTAGTTTTGCGGTGGCCGTGTGGTTTTCCCCGTCAAAACAACATTTGCACAGTGTTATCTGTGAAGAGGTAATTGTTACTGAGCACCGTTCTCCCTAAATATAACACAACACTCCTGTCAGTAGGTAACGTTCCCCTACTTCCCCTTTACAGGAAACCACTGGAGTCGGGGTTCACACTGTTGGGAACTTGATCAACCTTTCAACAGCTGAAGAACAGAAATGACCAGGGAACAGTAGGGTACAACAGTGAACAACAGGGTACAAGAGGGTACAAGAGGGTACAACAGTGAACAATAGGGTACAACAGGGTACAACAGGGTACAACTGGGTACAACAGGGTACAACAGTGAACAATAGGGTACAACAGGGAACAACCGTGAACAACAGGGTACAACAGGGTACAACTGGGTACAACGGGGTACAACAGGGTACAACTGGGTACAACAGGGTACAACAGGGTACAACAGTGAACAACAGGGTACAACAGGGTACAACAGGGAACAACCGTGAACAACAAGGTACAACAGGGTACAACAGTGAACAACAGGGTACAAGAGGGTACAACAGTGAACAATAGGGTACAACAGGGTACAACAGGGTACAATAGTGAACAACAGGGTACAACAGGGTACAACTGGGTACAACAGGGTACAACAGGGTACAACAGTGAACAATAGGGTACAACAGGGAACAACCGTGAACAACAAGGTACAACAGGGAACAACAGGGAACAACAGGGTACAACATGATACAACTGGGTACAACAGGGTACAACAGGGAACAACAGGGTACAACAGGGAACAACAGGGTACAACAGAGTACAACAGGGAACAACAGTGAACTACAGGGTACAGCAGGGAACAGCAGGGTACAACAGGGTACAACAGGGAACAACAGGGTACAACAGGTTATAACAGGGTACAACAGAGTACTACAGGGTACAACAGGGTACTACAAGGTAAAACAGGGTGCAACAGCAGCAGCTATACATCTACATGCAGAGACAATTCCGTTCTTAATGGACGTCACTCAATTCACCTGGTTCGGTTTTATGATACATTGATGATTTGTGGGCAGGATGCGTTTTCACCTGCTTTCGCTTTGGTTTTCGCCGTCTGCAGAAACTCAGTCTCGCATTATGCAGCATTATGGGTACATTCTGATGTCAACAAACAAACATGGCGGTGAGCAGTGCTTACTATTACTATTGGGATCCTTATTTCTTTGCCCTGTGACCTACTGTTGCCCAGTCAGTGACAGTTTTCATACTTTTTTACCACAAGTGGACAGGATTATTCTGCTGGTCCATTCGTGGTGACAGGGAGACTCGATCTCAGAGTATTAAAGGCTCTTGGAAACAACACTTGTTTAAAACGTTAACTGGAGACGGTTAACTCTGTGTTTTTTCATTTTCTAATCTTCTACCGTCCTACGGCAAACATGTCTGACCAAAATAACTTCACAACAATACATGTATTTATTGCCTTGTTGCG
The DNA here is from genome assembly GCA_034670385.1 of Hoplostethus mediterraneus. Lineage (NCBI taxonomy): Eukaryota > Metazoa > Chordata > Actinopteri > Trachichthyiformes > Trachichthyidae > Hoplostethus > Hoplostethus mediterraneus. The sequence goes on from JAXDDW010000074.1 coordinate 364,507, forward strand.
TCCTGTCCCGCCTCTGCCTGCTCTAATTGAATTTAACCTTTAAACTCCCGTCTCTCTCCCGTCACTCTCTCCTCAGCTCTTCACTCCCTGGCCTTTTCTGTTGCATCCCTCTCTTCCATGCTCGTAATGTTCGAAGCATATTCTCCTTTCATGCTTGTCGTAAGTCGAGTCCTATTTTTTATTTTCTAATCTTCCTGCAGCAAACATCCCCGACCAAAATAACCGGGCTGATGAACTACTAAGTATCACGCTCTCCCTCTTGCACAACGAGTTGATTCACCAACTCGCGAGGCGCCGACCTCCCTCTCCAAACCGTTTGACACGCTGATGGTGCGGTGGCGATTTGATTTCGCAAAAATGCACCTATTTATTTTCTCGGCTGCCCTCGCCAAGCTCGGATTCCGAAAAGGATTTTCTCTCCCACTCGTTTCTCCTTTCTTTTCCCCGGTTTTAGCTTTCGTTCCTGTCTCTCCCCTCAGCTCCAAAACCCCAGTCGCATGCAGACTGGGTCGCCGACCAATTTAAACAGCGAGGTTTTCGGCAGCTAAACGCCGGCTAGCAGCAGCGCTGTGGTCTCTGCAGCACTTTGTCTGTGGCCGCACAATTAAGGATTTAGGTGTGGCGATAGGAAGAATGTGGAAATCGGATCCTGGCAGCCCACACCCTGCCGTCTCTCTCTCTCTCTCTCTCTCTCTCTCTCTCTCTCCACCTCTATCACTCTTATTCTTTCTCTTTCTTGCTTCGTGTCTTTCTTTCTCTCTCCCACTCGTTTTCTCTCGTTCTTTCTCTTCCCCCTTCCCCTCCCTCTCACCTTTTCTCTTGTTCTCATTTCTTTCTCTATCCCTCTTTCTATCCATCTCTTTTTCTTTTCCTGCTTTCTTTCTCTCGCTCTGTTTTTTCTCATTTTTTCTTCTTTACTTCCTCTCCTCTTTCACTCTTGCTTCTCTTTCTTGTCCTCCCTTTCTCTCTCTCTCTTCCTCTCTTTCCCACTTTCCCATCATTCACTTCCACTCCCTCTTTCTTTCTCTCTTTTTCTCACCTTCTCTCTTTGCTTCTCTTGCTCTCTCCCTTGCTTTTGTCTCTCTTTCTCTTTCTTTCTCTCTATCCCTCTCTTCTTTCCTCTCTTCTCCCTCTCTTTCTCCCCCTCCTCACCCTTCCTCCCTCTCTTTCTCCCCCTCCCTCTCTGGCTCTCTCACCCTCTTCCTCTCTCGGCCGAATGTTGAACCCGCGACTCCACTCGTCTGTCTGGAACGAGCCTTTAGGTTTTCCTCTCCTCTTCCTCTTTTCCTCCGCAGACAGAGAGCCTGGAGAGAGAGAGGAAGGGGGAGAGGAAGGGGGGGGGAAGAGGGGGAGAGTGAGAGAAAGGAAAGGAGAAAGAGAGGGACATAGAGGGAGAGAGACAGCAAAACATCTCAACCTCTCCAAGGCATTTTATATTCTAGAATCATGAAGATAATTTGGGATATTTTTAGTCAAATCATCTCAACAAACTTGTTTCAATAAATCACTTCCAGGATAATGCAACTTGTTTCAGGAAACACACACACACACACACACACACACACACACACACACACACACACACACACACACACACACACACACACACACACACACACCTAGCCATCTGTCAGCAATGGGAACCTATCCGTCAAAGAGGACCACATTGAAGCCTTCCTGTTGCAGGGCTGGTCTGATGATGTATCATATGAACATGTTGCTGTCACCCTATGAGCCGTTAGCCTGGGGGTTTAGTGTTTATGGTCTCTGGGTGTTTTGAAGGCATTTCAATGCAGTCTGAGAATTTTGATATGAGGATATATAAAAATGTATATATATATATATGAAAAATGGTCAGAAAAGACAGGAAGTGTAGCAACAAGCTTTGACTGAACCCAGGTCACACACACACACATACACGCTGAAATATTCACACACACCACACCGTAAAACACACATTGACGAAACACACACGTGACATGGACAAACCCGGACACAAACACACACACACACACACCTGCATACAGGCAGACATGCATACACCCTGACATATACACACACACACACACACACACACACACACACACCTTTGGTTTCAGCTTCAGAAGGACTTTATCTGCGATTCCCCACTTTGTCATTTTATTGACAAAGTGCTGCAGCGAAGATCCATTTTCCAGAGAACATCCCGCCGTGCGTCGATATATACCAACGGCACCGGCTGCGACTTATCAAACCACGCCCGCACCGTCCCGCCTTTTGACCTATAAACTTTCCTCATCATCCCCAAGACTGTCAACAACTTATGATCCATGCGCCATAAAAGCCCCTCCATTCATCACCTCCAATTAAATCAATTATCATTGCCGGGATCGGATCTCGACAAATCACGGCGGCCGAGGGCCGGGTGCGGTACGGCCATCGGGGGCGTTCGGACAGGCGAAATGAGGCGGCGGACAGATAGAGTCATCCTTCACGCTAAGTGGGATTGTCCTGACGCGGGCTGAGATAGACCCCGGGGTGTAATGGACGCGTTCGCCTTGACTCCCTCTGGCCCCCGGCGCTGATGCAGGGGGGGGAAAGCAGGCCGGGTCAAACAGCGGCTGAATAGTTTTGTTCCAAAGTGAGACAGCCGCCGTTTGACAAATTGAAGACCTTACAGAATGATGGCTGGCACAAACATAAAACGGTCCTTCTTTTTTAAAGCCGCAATATGCAACTTTTTTTTCCACATTAAAATAACAATAAATAAAAGGATGTCATGCGTTATTGGTCTGCGTCTGTGACCCTGTGGAAATTGGCCTTTCATTGACATTGGGGATACGGCGTTTCCTGTCGGCGTGTCGTTATGGGCGTGGCCAGTGGTGAGCCGGAGGCGTGGAAGAAAGAAAGAACAGCAAAGCTAAATGCGCAGCGGTTCAAAACATCATCAGGTGAACACCAACGTTGTGTTTTACTGATCGTCTTCAACGTCTGTGGCGGCTTTATGGACGCCGGTTACCTCAGCCTGAGGAGAGATGCTGTTTCAAGGTAGACAGCTCATCAACATGACTGACAAGTGTCGGGGCGGGAAATTGACCAATTGAGGCGGGGCTAATAATTCACTTCCTTTCTCAAGACATAAATCTGAAGTGATAGTAAGTAACTGAAGTCGCTGAAGACTTGATCCTGTTTAAAGGAACAATGAATGGTTGTTTTTTCTATAATTATTATTTAGTGTAGCAATTGGAAATGAATTCATCTGATCTGATCTGTGTTTGCTCCCTACTAGTACCAGATGAGGTTCACTGCATCAGGATAGTTCAAATAGCATGATACAAATTGTCAGTCAGTGTAAAAATATAGGAAAATGCCATTGAAATACATTTCCTGTGATTGTCTGAATCTTTTGCCAAACCGCTCTCGTCTTATTTTTGAGTTCCCTTTTAAATTATTTTCAGTTTGAAATGAGACAAATCGGTCCAAATGGTCAGATGTGCTACTGATGCATCCTAGTATCAAAATGACATTGAGTAGTGTATTCCTGCCTCTTGACGCAAAAAATCTGGCAGCTTTGATATCGTCCTAAATTTTGAGCAAACAAAAAATACCTCAAGGTCGAGTCTGTCTGTCTGTCTGTCTCCCCATCTGTCCGTCTCTCCGTCTGTCTGTCTGTCTGCCTGTCAACATATTCCATTTCCGGACCGATCTACCGTTAAATGCTGCAGCAACAAAACCTAAACAACAATTTTGCCGTTTCGAAAATCAATTTTGCTGATTTACTTTTGTGTACTTGAAAGTTTTCTCATTTTCAGAGAGTTTCCTGACCTCCTGGGCCTTTGAATCTTGCACACGTCTATCGATGAGAAAATATACATTCTCTTTTCTCTTTCTTGGAAAATGTAACTCTTTGCAGCTTCATGGTTTTCATCCAACAACGGCGGTTCGTTCCTGAATCATCCTGCACGGACGGCGGAAGGACGGAGGAGACAGACCTTGGTTTTAAAATGCTTCCATGGGAGGGAAGGAGGGGGAGGAGGGGGGGGGAGGGAGATGAGAACACATGGGGTAAAAGGGATTTCCTGAGGCGACGGTATCAATACGTTTAACATGTCTTCTGTCCCCCTGTTTTACTATCGCTCCGCTGGGTTCCCACCCTCCTTCCCCACATAAAACACATCATCGAGTCCTTCCTCTCCTCGGCAGCTTGCAAAGACGTTGGCGGACGGAGGGGAGGAGGAGGAGGAGGAGGAGGAGGACGGGGTGGGCAAAGGCTACGTCTTGTCTTCTCCTTAACCGACGTCATGTTAGAGGAAAGAAGGGAAACAAGGAACACCACGGTGAGCTCAGGGCTGCAATATGTAAGGTCGTTTTACACTGTGATGACATTTTATCCAGTGTGACTTACAGGGAAGCTTCAGTGACTTCAGCAGGACGTTTGGTTGTTTGTGGGCTTATTTGCCATTGCAGGGAATGAACCTGGGACTTGTTTCTTACAGGATGGTTTCTCCGACCGCTAGGCCTCTTGGAGGCGTGCTCCTGCTTTGGGTTGGACTTTTACTGGAGAGTATTGAGAGCAGCTGAAAGCAGAAAGGAAGGAACAATTATTACCCAAAGTTATTTATTCAGTATCTTTAAAATACAGAGGATCCAGTCTGTCAAAGTATTTTGTCAATTTTGTCAGTGGAAGCTTCAAAAAGTCCCTACATGATTTTTCTTAGACTCACTTTCTGTTGGATTATGCTGACATTCAGCACCTGACAAGACCCCCAGAATGCACCAGTCTTTCTGGTGCTATGAAGGATGCATTTGGCCATTGCGGGGATCAAACCTGTGACATTTCAGCTACAGAATGGGTTCTGTAACCATCTTGTCTCTCTGTTCAATTAAAACAGGTATTACTGTTGTTACAGATGGAAATGTGGGAAAATAAAGTTTCCACTTGAAAAGTTAGAAATGTTAAAATGCTTTATAAACATTTTGAAAAAAGGGGCTAGATTAACGTGTATCATTGAATATCTCTAAAGCTCAGAGGATCCAGTCTGTAAACGTGTCATTGATTTGTTGACCAAGGACTTAAGTTACCAACTATCAATAGGTTTCAAGTAGGTGTCCCTTTTATCCACACATACAGTAGGTGTAGGGATCGGTGTTCTGTTATGGTTACTGCAGTTGTCAGAGTCTGTAAATGCACACGGTGAATACTCCAGATATGAAGAGGCACCTGCTTCAGTTCACCATGTGCTGAACAAAGTACCAAGCGTGTTCGTACTCTGACAGCAAAACCTCCCGATGAATTCTGCAGCGCTGTGCTCCCTCTTCCTCAGACACGTTAACGACCAGGAGATGATTTCCATAGATTTTTTTCTCCTGCAGTCAAATATTTTCATATTGTAAAAACGATTAAGCGCATTGATTTGCAATTATTTTCCGCCCGCTGGTTGTAATGGGTTTCTGTTCTGGAGCAGAAACAGAGAGAGAGAGAGAGAGAGAGAGAGAGAGGGAAAAGAGAGAGTGACAGAAACGGGGAAAGAGAGAGAAAAAAGAAAGAGAGAGGCAGAGAAAGAGGGGGAGAGAGAGAGAGGGAGGGAGGGAGAGGGAGAGGGAGGTTGAGGCCTGTGGTGGATTGTGGGCTGGGGCTGCTGCTGCCTCAGCATAGTCGGCCGGCCGGTCTAGCCCGAGGTGATATGTTTTCCTCAGGAAATATCTGTGGAGGCTAGTGGGTCTAGTACTGGGAGCCCTGCCGGCAGCAAGCAGCCAGAGAGGAGGGGGGAGGTGGGGGGGGGTGGGGGCTTTAGATCAGCTCCAGGAAAAGACTCCCATCCTGGGGGAAGGACGGGAGCGAGGCGGGCTGAATCACGGAGCTGCAGCGTGGATCATTACGGAGCTTACCAAGTGTTTCATGCTAGGTGTGTGTAGACATGCAGCGCTGCAGGATGAGATTCTGCTGCGTGGATTTCCCTGGTTCCAGATTTAGACGGGCCCAGGGGGAACTGCCTTTTTATGATTTCCTGCAAATTACCACAAGACCACAACGCTGGACATAAACATACTGCTGTTGTCAAAGAAAAAGCATGCATCCGCAATAAGTACAGGAGTGATTTTCAGGAATGAATAAAAGAAAAAAGCAGATTCTCTCACTGACGTCCATGTTTGGTGTTTTAAGAGGTTTCAGGGGTCCAGGAGCCATGAAACTCAACCCAACAAACAATTTCCCATGTACACTTTAAATTTATGTGAGGAAAACAAAACACCAAAATTGCAGCGATGTGTTTTTTGACCATGACAGCAGCGATATGCTTGAAATAAAGTCCTTTAAATAACTTGACCATTCTGTCAAATACCACATGTTTACAAGCAGCTTCATCCTGGTCATAGCCAACAGTGTTTCCCTATAATAACTACTATAGTAACTACTAAAAAGTTCACCTACACAAAGTTTCTTCAATTCATTTTTTTTGCTGAATGACTTTAGAAAAAGGGAGAAAAAGAAGATACAGCTGAAACAACAAAGTGCAGATTATCAGTCCATAAAACCAAGATTATTCCAAAATGAGAAAAAGAAAGTGTCATTTCCTCTTACAAAATAATTCATGGCACAGTTAAAAAAAAAAGTTAAAACACATTATATTTATTAGAAGGTAACTAAAGTCCTTGGCTGGCCACATCAAGACAGTTTTACAGACTCCATTTAGAGATATTGATCGATAAAATTTTTGTTAATAGTGTTTTGGAAGAGATCTTCCCGAATGATGCGAACCAAACTCCTCTCCCCGTGTGCAGTCATTAAAAAGATTTAGACGGTCTGGGTTTAGATTTAGACTACCTAGACGGCTCGGCGTTCTTCTTCCCATCAGCTCGTGATGTCGAAGTCATCCAGGAAGCAGCTTTATTAAAACAGAGACCCAATAATTAATCTGTGATGGATGCTGTGGACTGGGAAACCAAACACATGTTCAGCTCTCAGCATCTGCCAAAGCCTCCCACAGCAACTCCCTCCATCTGTGTGTGTGTGTGTGTGTGTGTGTGTGTGTGTGTGTGTGTGTGGACATAGGTGTGCGTATGGATATAAACGTGTACATACATGAAAGTCTATGTGTGTGTGTGTGTGTGTGTGTGAGAGAGACAGACATATGTTTCATGTGTTTTTACGGATATGTGTAGGTGTGTGTGCACATGTGTGTGTCTGAATGGGACGCATTTGTGTGTGTTTATGCAGTTGGTTGTGTGTGTGTGTGTGTGTGTGTGTCTGAATGTGTGTGTCTTTGTCTATGGGTTAGGGTGAGTGTGTGTATGTGAGGAGATACATGTGTTTTAATCTGTGAATGTGTGTGAATACGTACAACATGTGTGTGTGTGTGTGTGTGTGTCTGTCTTGTAATTCCTCCCCTGTGCAAATTTCAGCAGAAGACTTCCAGGATCCCCGTCTGTTGATCACACAGGGATTCGGGAGGAGATTACTCCTGGATTTCCGTGTTTCAAACTTCATCAAACAGCCGGCGCAGGGAGATGAAACAGGAAGCATATGGAAGTTAGCTCCCACATAGACACACATGCAGTCACACCCACAATGCACACACACATACACAGACATATACAGATATATATATATATATATATATACACCGATGTGGTGTACTGTACACGTTCCTGATGGGGCATTCTATGATTGCATTGCTTCTTCTGGAAGATGTATAAGCATCATTTTCTCAGAACCACACAAAATGAGAAGTCCTTCAATTGAAAAGTGCTGGCAGCTCTTAAAAAAAAGATTCAGAGCACAAAAATGAAAATGAGTAAATGAGTAAATAAATACCATTTATTTATTTGTTTGTCCTTAGAAAGATATCACTTTTATAGCCTGGCTTCAATCTGTTTTAGAGATATTGAAGGTTGAGACTGACATTGACCCTCGGTTGACAAAAAGGTAACACTGAAAATTAAAGTAATGATTCTGCGTTCTGTAGCATCTTAACACCAATAAATCATTCATTTTGAGATATCAGTAAAATACCAGAAACAAACGAGACCTCTCCACTGTGAGTGTGAGTCACCAGGTCAGATTTGGAGGGAAATTTGCTGGATTGCTTTACGGCACGAAACAGGAAGAGGGCGCTGTTCTTCCAGCGCTAACGGAGCTAAAGATAAAGAGTTTCTGGCAACGGCAGATGGGGGAAAGAGAGAAAGGAAGATGGAGAAATCACTTCCAACAAGTTGATCCTCTTCAGTTAAAAGAAAGAGAAAACCTTTGACCGCAGAACACAACAGGAAGCAACAGGGTTTATGGGAAATGTGGTTTTAACGTAACATCAATGAACAACAGCTTTCCTGGTTGGCTGCTTGTTGGCTGTGTGGCGTTGTGAAGCCACAGCAGGTGAATGACTCACCGGTCAGAGACTCTTCCAGTCCTGCTCAAACAATCCAACCAGCTGGGTAGATAGGAAACCACCAGGAACACGATGAGGGGAAAAGACGTGTTGGGGTGTGCTGGTTTGTGTGTGTATGTGTGTGTGTGTGTGTGGGGTGTTTGCAAGCAAGAGTTGGTAAATTCATCATTGTATGTATGTTTTTGTGTGTGGTTGCAAACAGGTTTAGGAACTTTCATAGAGTGTGTATGTGCTTGTGTGTGTGTGGTTGCACAAGCATTAGTGTGTCTGTGTGTGTGTGTGTGTGTGTGTGTGTGTGTGTGTGTAATTGAGTGTAGATGCATTCATTACTATGTGCACAGTTCTGGGTCTGCGTGAGCTGAGTGAGTGTCGGTACTTTCATTAGTGTGTGTGTGCGTGCATATGTGTGTGGTTGCAGGCAAGTAAGTGTTGACACCTTCATTAGTACATTGTGTGTGTGTGTGTGTGTGTGTGTGTGTGTGTGTGTGTGTGTGTATCAGTCCAGTTCCTCCCGGCTATCTCAGGAAGAGATAGGAAGTCCAGGTCCAGTCTTGATGGATGTGGTGCTGTGTTCAGAGGAAGCAACAACAAGCGTGTGTGTGTGTGTGTGTGTGTGTGTGTGCGTGTGTGTGTGTGTGTGTGTGTGTGTGTGTGTGTGTGTGTGTGTACCATGTGTGTGTGTGTGTGTGTGTGTGTGCTTTGGGGGGGTAGTTATTTTGGAGCCGGCCAGACGGAAATGGGACCAGGCCCAAAGAGGATGCAGATAGGCCTGGCAACTCCTCACATACACAGACACACACACACACACACACACACACAATAAAAATAAGTTGTGAAAAAGAAGCTACATGGCAGCCAGGTCGTGTTGACATCTGTTGTCATGACTGGACAAACACACACACACGCACGCACACACACACACACACACACATACACACACACACACACACACACACACACACACACACACACACACACACACACACACACACACAAAGTAAGATAATTGGGCTGTGGGCCAACAGTAATGTGATAAAGAGGATCAAGGAAATGTTCCATGTAACAGAGCAGTACAAATACTCCCCTACACACACACACACACACACACACACACACACACACACACAATCTCTCTATTACACACACTAAACACACACTCTCACACATGCACATACACTTTCTCGCTCATGCACACCATACAAGCACTCTCTCTCTCTCTCACACACACACACACACACACACTCTCTCTCTCTCTCTCTCCCCCCTCAGACAGGATCTGCCTAATCTCCCTTTATTTCCTCTCAACCCAGGTTGAGGTAAACTCGATGGACACTGAAACCGAACGACAACAGAAAGAAGGTTTTTGTGTTTTCCGCTTCATTAAACAGGAGATAGGAACGTCCCTGAGCGTCGTCCTCCACGTAGGTGGCTGGTATTCTTAGCGCGTCCATGGGCTCTTTTTTTATTTGCCTTCAGAGGGGATTATAAATCTCCGAGAGAAATTCAAACTGGAGAGAGTTTTTTCCTCTAAAAATACTCTCGGTTTCTCATCTCGGGGGTGAGAGGGCTTCACGTGTGGTCTCACCTTAAAGAAAGGAGTTAGTATCACAGCTGGGAGGTGGCGAGGCTTGTGGCTGGTGCCCAGACGCAGAAACAACCCAGAAGAAACCCAGAAGAAACCCAGAAGAACCCCTCCCCCTCCCCGATGCAGAGCAGAAGATTCCTGGAGGAACCTTTCACTTTCTTTGACAGCCTCTTGGATTGCAGCGAGACCTTTTGATGATAATCTCTGAGAGAGGAAGAGTCTTGTATCTGTGAAGCAGCAGCCATTGAGGTGGTTTTCTTAAAGCCAAACCCCTCCTCTCTTCCTCCTTTGAGGACCCCCCCCCCACCCCCGCCCCCCTCCCGGTGTCTCTTTATATCCAGCCCAGTGTCATAAGTAGCGGTCGGACCACAATGTTTTCTCAGAGTGGTTGGTTACACTGTCCTCCTCCCGCGGCGGTGGGGGAAGAAGCTTGTTCAACATGTTTCCCGTTTAAAAAAACGTCCGCTCCCTCCCTCCCTCTCCAATACCACCCAAGTGTTGAGGAGCCTCCTACGCCAAGAGGGGGGCGGCTGCCTGCAAAATGACATCACATGATTTAGATGTTTTAAATACAGACTGCCGACATACGTCGGGTGCCCCAAAAAGTAATTCACCTCAAACGGCGGTGGTCCATAATCTGGGACGCATTAGAAACATCCAACCACAGAAGCAGAATTTGGTTCCAACAAACTTCAGAGAGGTTTAAACATTTTCACACAGAAGAGAGAAAGTTCTTCACGGAGAATGTTCTTCAGTTTATTGCTGCTGTCATGGAAAAACCACCAATATGTTCAGGTTACATAACACCGTCTGGCAGCCATATTGGAGGTCCTCGGCTCTGAAACAGCTGATTGTGTTTCTAGACGTCTCGACAGAATTCATCTCTGATACGTCTGATCAATTTCGTGTCCAGAGAAAAGTCAGCTCGTTAGCTAGCTCAACGTAGTACCTGGTCATCTAATAATCACTGGGTACTTCTCCAGATGTGTGATGCCTCCATTGAAAGAAAACAAATTCCCGTCAAACCTTCACAACGTCTGTTCTGAACCTTTTGAAATCAGTCGTTCCTTCTGAATGCTGGTCTAAATGAACTCTTTGTGGTTAGAAAAATAATGGTGATGTGTTTGAGTGCGGGGGGGCTGGAGGAGGGCTGGATACTGGTGATTGGTTTTGGCCATCGAGGATGCAGACATTAAAGGTACGCAACCCCCCCACAATGCAATCTGTCACTGTGGTTATTAAAGCGTTGGCCACAATGGGGCTGACCTTCACCAAAACAGAATGGATCTGTACGACTGACACACACACACACACACACACACACACACACACACACACACTCATCCTACCCCTCCACATCATCACTAAGCCTGAGCATCAATAGGTTCTGCAAGCATAACAACTCAACAGCACTAGAACCAGCAGCACTCCTAACAGTCCCAACACTACAGTGACATATTGCAGTATTACATACGTAGACAAATAAAGAAATAAAATAACATGTTTGATTCCTGATGACCCTTTTACAGTTGAAATCCTCCATTTTCCTCCATTTTAGAGAAATTAAATAATGAACCTCAGGTAATGACTTTTACTGAAAATGGTTAAAAACTCTTAAAACTCAAATATAATGAACACACAAAATGATACAGGATTTTGGGTCATCAGTAAATTCAATTTCAACAGCTAACAAAAAAATCATTCAATCAGCACATTTATTGGCACATTTTCCGTCCAACTGTGAATTTCATGCTAACTTTTGAAATTCAGTAAAAATATTATGCAAAGCAGAATCTTTTCCATTAGACGGGTTGAAATAAATAAATGGGCTTCCTGAACATCCACCAAGAATCAATTAGTATTAAGTTGTTATTGTCCTTTCGTGTCCTTCAGGCACAGATGAAATATATTGTAATACACCGACTAATGGCCGCACAACCACGATGACTCAACCATGGAAGTGACAGCAGGTCGTGGCTGATTTCAGAACGTCCAAAAGGATAATGGAGAATTTTTCCATTTCATTCAATTTTCCTAAAGCCATTCTAATCATAATTTGCAGAAGATTTACTACTTACTATTGTTATTACATAATACATATACAGGCAATACATGTCTTAACTGGTGGGGACCAAACCAAGCTTTCACCACAGCCGCCTGCTGTTGCCACTGGACAGCTTGACGGGTTGGTGAACAGTGCATTCACACAGCGAGCGGCACGATCACCAAGTCACCAGACGTCCAGGCTGAAAGGAGGAAACTCGGTTGATGTGTGGACGGTCAACAAGCTCGTCGGCCACAGCTGAACCTTTTGTGATCATCAGACCGATCAGATTTCCATGTTTCCTTCTGTACAGATTTCTTTCATGAATAATAGTTTTACTTGGCAGGAAGTGATGAAGTACTTGTAGTTTTTTTTGTTTATTTTCAATTAATGCTTATAAAGTGACCTATCAACCAAAGTGTTTGCAGTGTGAAAGCAGGATAACGGTTAAAGGGTAATTCCGGGATTTTTCAAGCTGGCCTCTATATCCACAAAATTGATCATACCGCAAAGTAGATCGAGTTGCTCCGGTAGATCGGCTCAGCTGGCAGTCGTGAAACGGGGACTCAATCTGACAACATTACTGAAAGGAGCTACAGAAAATAGACTTAACCAGATGGTGGACAAAGATAGTCTATCGCGAGAGGGTTCACTTGTTGCAGGAAGAGGATGGTTGCAACAAGTCAATCCAAGTTCAGAGTTCAGAGTTGTTGGAAATATGACAAAGGTGGTCTATGAAAGCAAGAGGGTTGATGTGTTGCAAGAAGAGGATGGTGTAAACATAAATCTTTCTACCGTCCTCTTCTTACAACAAGTGAACCCTCTCGCTATAGACTACCTTTGTCCACCGTCCATTTCAGAGCGGGACTTCTCCTTGAGCTAGACTTTCTGGTTTAAAAAGGTCTATTTCTGTAGCGATCCTTTCAGTAATGTTGTCAGACACTTATCAGACACACGAATAACAATCTGAGCCTGTCAGTGGCAAAATCAAGCACTTTTACTGGACGTACTTTGACCGCGTTTATATGCTCGTACAGATTACATTGCAGCCATTGAGCCCCCGTTTCGCAACTGCCGGCTGAGCCGATCTACTGGAGCAACTCTGACACTTTTGGGATCTACTTTGCGGTATGATAGGCGATTTTGTGGATATAGAGGCCAGGTTGAAAAATCCCGGAATTACCCTTTAAGGTGGGACCTTTCTCATTCACTATCACATTTTCACAGCTTTCCCAGGGATTCAAACCCGCAGCCTCTCCAGTCTCTTCTCTAATTAAACAGCCCTCCCCTGAAGACCTGACGCAGGTCCAGATCAGGTCAAGTTCAATCCTCACTCCATTTAAGCTGCAGTAACCACAAACTCCACCGCCGTTCCAAACAAAGAGCCCTTTTCTATTTATTACCCAGAGTGCCTGTGACCTCCACACCACAGCTCAGGAGACGGCGGTGAGCCTCCCTTATTTGGACAAAGGAAGTCAATTAATTCATAAATACTTTAGCACGTTTACAGTAAGGCGGAGGGAAGATGGCTATTGATCGATCCCATTAACACAACAACCCCCCCCCCCCCCCCCCCCTCCAGGTAGAGTGCCTTAATGAACCAGGGGCTTTTCTTAACCAAGAATAATGCGATCAGAAGACAGAGAAGAAGAAACGTAATGATTTTCACCCTCGGTTGAGTGGAAAATGAGTTGGGATGTGAATCAGGCCCTCGGTGAGGAGAGAGTTAGGGGTTGGATGTGGATCAGGTTAGTGATGCTGCCATCTGAAGCCATTACAGGAAATTCAGTAAAATAACGACAGAATTTTCACTCAGTGTGTAAATTATTAAGTACGTTGCTAAATGTATTGTCTAGTGTGAGATATCAATTTACAACAGAAAACTGACAATCAATCAGAGGTTTTTCTATTTTTTTATTGGTTGTAGAGAAAAAGCTATATTTCCTCATCTAGACGCACAAAAAGATAATGTGTCATTTTCAGCACATTTTCTTGTCTAGTAGGGTTCTTTGTAGTGGAGCTGCTCAAAACATGGACACACAAATTTGTTCTTGTTAGGATGGAAAAGCCTCTGAAACAGCATCTAGACCATCATGTGGAAAATCCATCATAATGAAATTCTTACAAAAAACATTAAATAATTAAATGAAAAAATTAAATTTCATTGCAGGTTTTACAGATTTTTTATGTATCTGTGGTCAGTGAAAAGCCTCCATCATACCGGTGGTCGACAACACTGACTGGCCGATATTTCATAAAAAGGTCTAACCCTGGAGTCTTATTTTTACAGCAGGTAGAATATGCTGTTATTATATGCTATATATGTATGTTGTCTTGAAACGTCACGCCGTGTCCCACAGTAGACACACTATCCCAGATCCAGAGACAGAGGAGAGGGAGGGGATCTAGTGAAGAACAGAGGTTGGGTCGTCTGAGGGAATGTGGCGAAACAGCAGAAAAAGGTGACCTCATTTTTACTGCGCTCAGACGGTCACACCTACGGCGACCCGGCCGGACCTCGAGCATCACAAAACTCAGCACTTCACAGAAGTAATTTTCAGCCTCCAGTCAAAAACTGAAAGCGGTAATGCCGAATCTGTGAAAATATGTTCAAAAGTTAAAAAAAAAAGAAAAGATTGTTTTTCTCCCCCTTTTCCCTCCCAGGATAACCTCAACGGCGCCGTAGGATAACAACTGCAATATTTCATCGCCGTTTGACAGGGAAACAGGTAATTGAAGGAATTAGAGTCTGTTAGCTTAGCGGCGAAAGAGAAACCCCCTGTATTGGAAACTGCTTTCCTATCAGTGAAGTCTATTACGCTCACTTAGCCTCATGAATTACTGGCAGCCCATCAGACGGGCAATATCTCAATAGAATAAAATATGAATGGGGATGGACTCCGAAGCCGATAACACGGCGTTTAAAAACCCACACGGCTAAATGGACATGTGAAACATTTCTAAGGACGGCTAATGTGGGAAATATTGAGCTAAGTAATTGCAGCGGTTTCATCAATAGGTTGAGGAAAGTAGATCATTAGAGGGAAATGTGATTAACGTGGAAATTGGAGGGTCGTGTAGCGAGGAGCGGAGAAATCGAAAATAAAACAAGAGTACTGCATAATGTACACAGACCAGATTACTATTAAATGGTGATGAGAGGATTATACATGCTGACTGAAACATGATGGACTGGAGTATTCAGACTGAAACATGATGTACTGGAGTATTCAGACTGACTGAAACATGATGTACTGGAGTATTCAGACTGAAACATGATGTACTGGAGTATTCAGACCGAAACATGATGTACTGGAGTATTCAGACCGAAACATGATGTACTGGAGTATTCAGACCGACTGAAACATGATGTACTGGAGTATTCAGACTGAAACATGATGTACTGGAGTATTCAG
Organism: Hoplostethus mediterraneus; assembly: GCA_034670385.1. Taxonomy (NCBI): domain Eukaryota; kingdom Metazoa; phylum Chordata; class Actinopteri; order Trachichthyiformes; family Trachichthyidae; genus Hoplostethus; species Hoplostethus mediterraneus. The sequence continues at coordinate 379,915 of JAXDDW010000074.1, forward strand.
ACTGAAACATGATGTACTGGAGTATTCAGACCGACTGAAACATGATGTACTGGAGTATTCAGACTGACTGAAACATGATGTATTGGAGTATTCAGACTGACTGAAACATGATGTACTGGAGTATTCAGACTGACATGATGTACTGGAGTATTCAGACTGACTGAAACATGATGTACTGGAGTATTCAGACCGACTGAAACATGATGTACTGGAGTATTCAGACCGTACTGGAGTATTCAGACCGACTGAAACATGATGTATTGGAGTATTCAGACTGACTGAAACATGATGTGTGTGTGTGTGTGTGTGTGTGTGTGTGTGTGTGTGTGTGTGTGTGTGTGTGTGTTCAGAATGTATCTATATATCATTTGGTATATGAAGAGAATTTTAGTATTTTGCTGTGTGTGTAAGTAATAAACAATTACAGATTTGGGGGTGAATGAGGAAGAGGAAGAGTCGGAGGATGAGGGACTGTGTGTGTGTGTGTGTGTGTGTGTGTGTGTGTGTGTGTGTGTGTGTGTGTGTAGACAAGCAGAGGCCATTTGTTCTCCTCAGGGCCCCCAGTGCAATCAGTCCGTCAGGTGGAGCCTGGCTAATCCCCCCCCCCCTCCACCTCCCCCCGAGAGACGGATGCTTTGGGTAATAAGACTAATCAATACACCCCCCCCCCCCCCCTCCTCCTCCACTCCACCCCTCCAACACATTATCAGCCGTTTGTCATCAGGAACGTCAGTTGTTCTTATCAGGCATCAACGTCTTGTTTGCATGGTGGCGCTACCGAGCACACACACACACACACACACACACACACACACACACACACACACACACACAGATGTCAGGAGAGTCTTCATCATGGACAGCTGTGAAGAGCTCATTCCTGAGTACCTCAGTAAGTGAACTCGGCGGTACATTTGATGAACACACACACACACACACACACACACGCTCACAGTCACAGCCCACTGACGTTCCACTTCCTCATTTTAAGAGCTAAAAGCAAGAAAGCCCACTAATATAGACACACACACATATAACAACCCACCACGTATAAACACACACACACACACACACACACACACACACACACACACACACACACACAGTGTCACAACCTGCCATTAGCACACACACAAACACACACCACCACAACCACTGCAAAGCATACACAGTGATGCTCACACACAAGCACCACCACTATGCACACACACATGCATGCACACACATACACACACTGCCACTGCAAAGCACGCACGCGCGCACACACACACACACACACACACACACACACACACACACCTCCCAGGCGGTGATGAATAGACACATGGTGCTCTCTGACAGGTTACACATGCACAGCGGTGTCAGGATCTATACAGAGAAATTAATCAACAATGACAACGCCATCCCCCCCCCCCTCCCAGTCCTCAGCCCAACATGCTGTAATTTGCCCTGTATGATTACCCAGGGGCCCCGGGGCCAATTGGCACCCCTTCCTTAATTAATTAAGCTTTGTGCCTGTGGGAGGCGTCTCAGGAGCGCCATGCGGAGGCGACACGTGCATCGTCACCTGAAGTCACCTTGTTGAAGACTTTCGGTTAGTGTGTGTGTGTGTGTGTGTCTGAGTCAATGACAATACAAGATGTTACTGTAATCCACCATTACAACAATTAGCAGTTAATAGTGTTATAATAATACAATTATCATTTACCATTAATGTGATAGATTTTTTCCGGTTAATGTAATAATAATGACATGATTGTGTTTTATTACGCTACAGAGAAGGTTCAAAAACTGAACTGGTAATGTAATAATAGTTCAAATCCAACACATCCAACTGTCACCCAATCACTGCTTTATGGTGTAAACCCTTCCTGTTAACGCAAAATAAAATCCAATTATGAAATGACGATTCATCTGTTAAGAGTTGTAACACAAGATCAAATCCCATTAATTGTCCTTTAACAGTAAATTCAGTGTTCAGCACAAACACATCATACAACAGAGGGGACAGTAGAGCACATTCACTAGTAACAATACACAGTCCGTTTAAGAAATGTACTGTAATGTACATCATGCAGTGCCGAGGAAATGGCTCTTTGATGGTGTCATGTAATTTGGTATATTTCAGGATGAAACAGGATGTTGGGGGAGGACATAACGGAATAATTCTAATCTTGACTGTCACATTCCAACAACTGGGACGCAGCCACGGTGTCTTGGGAAAAGGAAACCCGGTTGTTTGAAAGTTGTGAAGATGCAGGTGTCGCATGATGGGAGGGACGGAGGGGTTGTGATGGTGAGGTGCAAATCTGCGGTGGTATTTATTGGCTGGAATTTGTATGTTCTCCTCCTGGTGCAGGCATGAAGTGACCAATACAAATACACCGTTTTCCAAAAGGTAACAGTAATAGTATTTTCATATAAAATGAAAGAAAGTAAAAAGTTTGTACATTTTTTTAACAGTTGTTATTGTTTATTGTGTTATCGTTAAAAATGTGTTTAATATTAATATGAATATTTCTCATTTTTATTTTGACTTTTTGTGACTTTTCCGGTAAATTTCCAGAAAGTTTGTAATTTTGTAATTTTTGAACAATATACCAGCCAGCCACCCAAACCTCCTGCAGGGGGTGGAGGTAGAGGAAGTTGATGTCACCCAGTTTAGGAGAGCCAGTTACCTGGGCTTGACATGGGTTCAGCTCCCTGATGGGGGGGGGGGGTCACAGGTGAAAAGGGTCCTCTCTTTGATTTTCCTCGTCCCCCGAGGCGAGGTCACTGATTGGCTGCGGGGGGGGGGGGGTCCATTCCCCAAAGGACACGGGAGACGGGGAGGAGGCAGGGAGGTTGACAGCGGACCATGTGACACAATTGTTTGTCTCCAGTAATGATCGGGGCTCCAGATGATACGGGAGCCTTTGATGGACGAGTCATTTATCAGGAGCTGTCTCGGCTTAACGATGGTTGATGACGCCACCGGAGGATTGGCGTGGGTTGACTAGAGGTGACGCGCGCCGCCTGAAACTTTCTGCTCCTCATGCTTTATGTTTTCTGTTCATTATGGGGGGGGGAAAGAAGAAGAAGTTGAAGGTCCATTGCTAGAAATGTATAAGAAATAAATTCAAGTTGCTGTTCCTCACCCTGTTGACATTCAGCTGCAAAGAAAACAGATGTGCAGATGCAATGTTTTCTTTCTTACTTTCTTTCCTTCTTTCTTTCATTCAAATTCCTCAGATATGAAAACAGCCCAGCTCAGGGACACTGAGAAAGAATGAATCACTACATTCAATGAAAACCTTCAGTTGAGAAAACTTCAACTCAGCTTCACCTCTGTCCTAGAAATGAACGTGTTTAAAAGGATGGGTTTTTATATATATATATATATATACTGTATATCTGTTGACACCATAATCATAATACAAAACAACAATACAGCCATACCTTTCAGTGTTGGTAACCTAAGCCAGGGAGCACACGTGTGATTTCAATAAGAAAAAAACAAAGGCTATTTTCAACAAAAGGACCTGATGTTTCTGTGGCGGGGGACTGTACCTTTCATCATACGATTGTTCCAAGGTCTCTGCACCATTGTCCTTTTAGCTATTCCTCTCTGGTTGGTGGACCCCGCTGGAAAACAGTCCAGGCAAAACAATCGCACAACCTCCCATCACTCTCTCCACATTCAACAATAACACTTGGACTGTATCTTTCAGTAGTAAACACAGTCCTCACACGCAGACCCCAGGCGAACGGCGTCCCGGAAACAAATACATTGTCGGAGATAGACCAGGAGAGAGAAAAAAAAAAAAAAGACGGAGCGTATTGGAAAGGGGAAAACAGCCAACAGCCCACCCTCCCTTTGAAAGAGTCCTGGCGATGAAAATATGTAATATAAATAAAGCTGTGGGCCCTTTGAAAGGCAAAGCCTTCCTTCCTGGACCAGTCCTCTGCGGGGGGAAACGCCCACTCCCGGGCCCTTGCTCTTAAATTCCCAAAGACCACTCTGTCATCAGGGGTCCCAACTGCTGCTTTCAAACACGCGATGGCCGGACTCACTTCCCCGTCTTCCCCTCGCTACCTATCCAACTCTTGGTCACTAACCCCCCCCCTCAACCCTTTCAAGTGTCTCCCCCTCCCTGGATGGGAACTTTCCTATTAGTTACATGTGCTTGAATACCCCCGCTCCCCCCCCCCCCCCCCAAACAGGCTCCAATTATTTCACCCCAGACCTGTTTGTGGGGAGTGGATGGTGGAATCGGTGCCTTAAAAGGGCATCTGATATCGGAACCTGGAGAGACGTAATGACAGACGGCCGGTTGAAAACGGCTCATTACTGCAGAACTGTACTGTTGAAGGTGACTCAGAGGAGAAGACTGCGTTGAGAAAACTCCCCGGGGATAGTTCCTCAACCTTTTCAAATCACTTTTTTGAAGATGTTTTTGAATTTACTGTGGAGCAAAAAAACAATAATGAAACTTTCTGGTTTGAGTGAAAGTAATGCAACATGTTCGTATAAATAAATGAACATGTTGCTGCTCTATGAACTGAACTATATAATTGTGCCACTGAAGGAAAATCTGGTCAGCCACTACCTCCAGCTGGCCAAAGTCAGATGTGATATTAACACATTATTAAGCAGCATCAGAAAGGGGAAAGGGGAGTGTGCATCCATTGACACACACACACACACACACACACACACACACACACACACACACACACAGCGGAAGAAAGTGAAAACCTGGGGGAAACTTGTGTGTGTTTGTGTGCAACATGGGCCAAAAAACTCCAGGATCATACATCAAATCCAGCCTGGGACACAAGCTGGGCCCCACGGTGACCCTCGGCGGCAGGGTCCCTAATGACATCCACCATCTTGGCTCAACGGGGGCAGCGGTTTCCACTGAGGAAAGGCCTTTTTGAGCCATCTGCTGAGCTGGTGGAGCGCCCAGGGTCAAGGGAAGAGAGCTGCCGGTCAGCCCAGTGGTCAGACCCACAGCCAACTCCGGTTAATTGCAGCTGACTCTTCTCTTCTATCATCTTATCAGGTCTTTGGTCTTTTCATCCAACAGGATTTTTTGCACTTTCTTTTCTTTTTTGCTGGATCTCGCTCCGAGGTGGTCTGAAAGGTTTTTAACTTCGAACCACAAACTTGGACGAGGCAGGTTCAAGTAATGATTTTTTGGCCAGGTAGTATTTTACACTTGGAGTTAAACTGGGAAAACATATTCTGGATGAAAGGATCGATTTGTTTTCAATTTGAATTAACAGCTTGAACCTGCATTTCTTTTATTAAATTGTTGTTAATTGTGCAATTATCAATAATTAATCATCTCTTATTATTATATTTTTTAAAGAAAGGCTCCTTATTAGAAATGCCAAAACAAAAATTGCTCTGCAATTGGTGACGGTCCTTTAAATTATTGATAGTATTGGTTTGGAGACCTGATGCTCCCTAAATCTTCCACTTCTTGGAGCCTTCTCAATATAAACAGGTTTAACAAATGACAGGGTGTGTCCTCAACCACATCTGAACAAAAGGAGAGGTCTAGAGTCAGCGAGGTACATGTTAACACTTAAAACCAGACTAAAGATCAGGAAAGTGGCCATAAATCAGAAGAAACTCACTGTAGTGGGGGGGGGGGGGCAGTGGGCCCGCTACTAGCTAAGGTGACCTCATCTAATGCCTCACATTTTCATATTTTTTCATTTGTGTGTTAGCATTTACTATCTCATGAAATTCCCTTGATTTATCAAACTTTGTGATTGAAGTGACAATGCGCTTGTGCCGCTCTTCTATTTGTATTTTCTCATCATTCTGGCCGGTATTTAAAGGGGACCAATGACAATGACTCGAAAGCCCTTTATAGCTTCCTGCAAGAAGAAACTATTAAAGAGCAACTCATTGTCCGGGGTCAGGCCGCAAATGTGTGAGGAAGCGTGTAGTAATCAAGCAAAAGAGAAAGAAAAAGCGCTTCGTGAGAAACAGACGTAAATAATGGACCAGGAAACGGGAGATCAAAGCATCTGAGCCAGGCCTCTGTTTGTTTTCATACTCACCCAGGCCCCGCAATAAAACACGCAACAGTTGCACTTCAGAGGGGGGGGGGGGGGGGGCAAGGAAGTGCCGAGCGGTTACGTCCCATCCTGAGGATCCCGTGCCACTATCCCCATGTTAAGGAAAGGCGACGGGGCCAGAGGGGGGGGGGTGCATGAGGGTACAGCGCCAGGAAAAGGGACAATCCACACAAAAACGTCCACATCAGAGGGGACCCTCAGTGGACGGGGGCCATCTTGTTAAACACAGATTGCGTGTGTTTACGACGGGGAGCGTTTCCCCCGTCTCTTGATGTGAGGCGCAAAACACAACGTGAGTGTCAGAGAGGCAACGCTGCGGAGTAGACGGGGTGACGCCACCCGGCGTCTCAGAGTTGGGACCGAGGTGAATTTACAGTAAGATAAAAACACGCAGCCGTGAGACATCTAGTTCACACACACACACACACAGCTGAATTTCTTCACACAACGCAGGGAGGAAATTACACTTAAAATGCTGCTTCCTGCCTTCACTGTGTGCTAAATCTTCTCTTCATTTTGGTAAATGGACTGTACTTATATAGTGCTTTTCTAGTCTTTTCTGACCACTCAAAGCGCTTTACACTACATTCACATTCACCCCATTCACACACATTCATGGCAGGGCTGCTACCATGTAAGGTGCCAACCTGCACATCAGGGGAATCTAACCATTCACACACATTCACACACCGCTTTCGGGGGCAACTTGGGGTTCAGTGTCTTGCCCAAGGACACTTTGACATGCGGACTGGAGGAGTCTGGGATTGAACCGCAGATCTTCCGATTAGTAGATGACCTGCTCTACCTCCTGAGCCACAGCCTGCCCAAAAGAAGGGGAGGGGGATGAAATGACCTAAAACACCTGTGAGGTAAAAAAAATGAGTCTCTTGAAAAAAGTAATTTGATCTTATATTGGAAGCTAAACCCTTATTTTTCTCAAGCAAGTGAACTATATCTTCCAGTGGCGTACCCCGGGACAGTTCAGCTTTTTACAAGAATTGCCTCGAAACAAGTGACTCATTTTGAAACTGGTACTACGATATTGTCAATTATTTCTCAAAAACTGTGATGCAAACAAGTGAAATGATGATACTCTCAACCTCGACTTGCTCTCTCAGCCGGCTTTCATTCGTCGCTGACTTAACGACGGAGGAATTCCCTTCACCTCCGCTTGGATCTCCTGCCAATTAAAATGGGATTCACCTGTTGGGGAAGTCAGGGGGGGGGGATGTGGTTTGGTGTCTATGCAGAGCGCTAATAAGACTATAAACACTCAGTCGTCTTCCTCAAGGTAACGAGCGCTCCGTCTCTTCGGAGGTCAAATGCGGTCGGCGGATTAAAACCCTGTCACGCTCCTTGAGTCACGATCTCTACTGCACGTCATCGTCTCTCCGACTCTCTGGGTCCTCACTGTTCTCTGCTAACCGACCAATGCTGTGACCAATTCATCTGATTTTTACCTTTGTTAAGATTATTTCCAGTGCATTTCTGCTTTATTAGATAATACAACTGAGATGAGAAGGAAACATCAGGGAGAGATGGCCTTAAAAAACGATCTGAAATCGAACCCAAAACACAATAAGCACCATAACAAACCAATCAATCAATCAATCAATCAGTCAGGGTTATTTTAACACTTTCTAAGCAAGATTACAATACAATGTGCATTAAGGCAATACAAACCAGAAAGGAAAATCAAAGCACAATGTGTAAGAGATGAATTACAACATGAAACACAATGACCACTTGGACATTGAGACCTCATGTGAAGAGCCAGGCTGGAAACGTTTATCTTAAAGGTGTCGACGGGGTTGTGAAAGCCCTCGGGCCCTGAACAGCTGAGAGGACGCTGCGATGCCACGTAAAATACTGTCTCTGTTACCTGGACATTGTAAATGACAAAAAGCTTTAAAAACAACAAAGCAACATTATACTAAAATAAACAATAAAAATGTCATGAATTAAAACCCGTTGGTGTCAGGGGTCATCCTCTCCTGTCCGTCTCCTCCTAATGTTATGAAGAGGTAATATAGCAATGTCCAGTAAATGTGTTTGCGCTGAAGTCCATTTCTCCCGGTTGCGTATCTGACCTCAGAAATCAATATCATTTTGGCCCCTGCTTGGCTCTGACCTCCGGCTTTCAATAGTGTTTTGATATGCAGGCAGATTAATTCTCCTTAATGGAGCGCTGGGGTCAATGGACTTTAATCCCATTTGGGGCGAAAGGTTGGACGGGATCCATTCACCTCGCCGGGATCCTGGATGGTCCTCACTCATTTGTGTGTGTGTGTGTGTGTCTCGAACGGTGGCACCCTCGCTCCTCTCCCCGGGACCCCTGAATGATCCCCTTGGGTTCAATCCACAGGAACTAATAGCCGTATTATGCACAATTCCTAGATGGGACCTGTAACATAGATTAATTATTTTGCCATTACTCTGACATCCTGTTATACAAATGTGTAAATATCCATCTTAAGCAGCTGGATTTGTCCACCCCGAGTGCTTATATCACCGCCGGCAAATAAGCAGTAGGGGCCGGGCCGGGCGAGCTGGATGGATTTCGCAGAGAGGCCCATCGACATGCAGATAAATTCAAGTTTGGGGAAGCTTTTCCGACTGCGCAGTGAATCTAGTGCCCCGCGCCCCTCGCCTTTCAACGACTGCCCAGTCCATTCGTATTGATTCCGATCTCTCAGGCTTTTCCAATAAAGCCGGGTTCACGAGTTCATTATTACAAGAATGGAGGTGTAATTGGCTTTCAGGCATATAAGAGGCTGTTTGCACTAATCTATCTGGAGGGGAGATGTTAACGGCCACTTTGAATGGCAGCGCGTGGCCCGGCTCGGCTCCGCGGCCCCGTGGGCTGGAGCGATCCAGTCAGTCAATAGGCTCATAAAGCAGAAATACCGTGGGGCTTCTACTGACATGTTGGGGAAAAGTCAGAGAGGTTTTGTCAAAAAATGAAGATTCCCATTCCAACACTGATGAGTTCCTCTTCAAGTTATCAAGACATCTTTTTAAATATTGGTCAATGAATTTGCAGATAAAAAACATTTCCACAGTGTTTAGTGTTTTGTTATGACCAAAACCCTTCAATTAATTGTAATAATAAAAGATGAGCAGAGATTAAAGATGATTTGCAACAAAATCATCATAACAATCTTGAAAAAAATGTTTAAAGTTGAACTTTTAACCACTTTTCATTTAGTATAAATAGGTGTAAATATAGTATATATCTATACAGCCAGAACAGAGTTGATATATAAGAACTTACTATACGATAGTAGGCACAGGTGCTGGATACCAGCAGTTGAGTGCTAGGGTAACACTGGGTAACACTGGGTAACAACTGGGAGTAACTGGGTAACACTGGGTAACACTGTGTCACACTGGGTAACAACTAGGTAACACTGGGTAACACTGGGAGCAACTGGGTAACAACTGGGTAACACTGGGAGCAACTAGGTAACAACTGGGTAACACTGGGTAACAGCTGGGGAACAACTGGGGAACACTGGGAGCAACTGGGTAACACTGGGTAATAACTGGGAGCAACTGGGTAACAACTGGGTAACACTGTGAGCAACTGAGTAACAACTGGGTAACACTGGAAGCAACTGGGTAACACTGTGTAACAACTGGGCAACACTGTGTAACAACTGGGTAACACTGGGTAACAACTGGGTAACAACTGGGTAACACTGGGTAACAACTGGGTAACACTGGGTAACAGCTGGGTAACACTGGAAGCAACTGGGTAACACTGGAAGCAACTGGGTAACACTGTGTAACAACTGGGTAACACTGGGTAACAACTGGGTAACACTGTGTAACAACTGGGTAACACTGTGTAACAACTGGGTAACACTGGGTAACAACTGGGTAACACTGTGTAACAACTGGGTAACACTGTGTAACAACTGGGTAACACTGTGTAACAACTGGGTAACACTGGGTAACAACTGGGTAACACTGGGTAACAACTGGGTAACACTGTGTAACACCTGGGTAACAGCTGGGTAACATGGGGTAACAACTAGGTAACACTGGGAGCAACTGGGTAACACTGGGTAACAGTGGGTAACAACTGGGAGCAACTAGGTAAAACTAGGTACACCAACAGGGTTGGGAGTTCAGGTTCACCCATATTGGAAACAGCCTTGGATGAAACTGCCCACCAAATGGCATATGTTATGTTAGCTAACTGTCTCAACTGCCCCGCCCCCCTTTCCCCATAATCCCCCCTCACAATGTAGGGTTCACCGAGACAGATGCAAGCTGGCGACCGCAGAGCCCAGCCAGCGCCGCTCCCCGCTCCCCTCTCCACTTCCAGTCGGCAAGATGGAGTCATCAAAAAAGATTCCTGGCTTTCCAACAGAAGTTTTTTGGACCGGGGGGGGGGGGGGGGGGGGGGGCGTGAGCGGGGGGGGTGGATGGAGGGATGGAAGAGAGCTGGCGGAGGGAGGCCCAGCCGGTTGTGGAGACTTCCTCTGATGAAAAGGTCAGTGGCACCTGTAAATCTGAGCAACTGGGGAGGGAGGGGGGGTGGCAACGGGGGGGGGGGGGGGGGGGGAAGGAAGAGGAGGAGGAGGGGGGCTGTTCAGCAGCTCTCCACTACCCCCTCTACTTGGCACACACACACACACACACACACACACACACACACACACACACACACACACACACACACACACACACACTTACGCACACACACATATACCTGTAAATGCTCTTAACATGAATACACCACATGTATGAAGAGAAGTTCTTAATTGACAATGTTTACATTTTCTCTGCTCTTATTTGTATTTATATTCAATGTAACTTTGCTATATTTTTGCTATATATATATATTTGCTATATCTTTGCTATATATATATATATTTGCTATATCTTTTACTATTTGATTCTGCAACAGCCCAATTTATCCTCTGGGTCATCAAGTTTCATGTGGTGCCTCCTCACAGACCAAATGAATGTAAAAAATGCATTCTCTGAGCGAATATTAGTTTTGACAATAATAACAATATAATAATATTCACATCAAGTCAGTAAAACTCATTCAGGGAAAAGTAACAAATGTAAGCAATTATATTTGGACAATAACAGTATTCATTTGTTGACTGACTTGTTCGGTCTCACATAACTTACTAACTTTATTTATAATTTATATCATGAAAATTTGTGTCAGTTTGAACCGTTGGCTGAACTTCATCTCATAAATGTGGTCGGTTGAGTTTAGACAGGTTTGCCCTTCCCTCGATCCTCGGCCTGAGCAGCAGCAGCGTCGGGCAGTTTTAATTTGTATCGTTTGAACTGCGGGGATAGAGACGTTGAGTCACACTGCTAAAGTAGTAACACTGCAAATCCGCCATAATTGTTGATATATTTCAATCGGCGCCTCACAAATACACTGAGGCGACACTTCGCCCGAGTGCAGGTGCAGACGCGTGTGTGTGTGTGCTGCAACTGTGTGTGTATGTGTGTGTGTGTGTGTGTGTGTGTGTGTCTGGGTTGGGTAAAGGGGGGGGGTTGCGGCTGCCAGAGGATTCTCCGGCCACCCCTCCGGGGCAGCTGGGTGCTGCTGCAGGGCAGAAAGGCCTGGCCAAGGCTGCTTCCTCCTCCTGCAACCCAAAAGGATATCGCCTGCTGACAGATACCTGCTCCGGGCTGACAGAACACTTCCTCCTCCAAAATACATCCACGTTAGCTGACACACACCGTATGCAGACTGGCTGCTGCTGCTGCTAGATCAAACCCGACCCTGTTACAGGACTGTTTCAGTACTGGATAACTCAACGCTGATTCAACCTCCAGCCAGCTCAGTTATTTATTTATTTCGAATGAGATTGTGATATCTTGTGTGATACAGAATTAGTGTTCTTAGGTAGACCATCCTGAACATCTTAAGAAGTCATTTAATCTAGTGTCAGGTTTTGAAATCATATTTTTTTAAAGCAAGCAAAAAAAAAACTCTGTTGCAAATTAACTTGTCTCACACATTTTGTTGGATCAAGTCCCATTTTCTTGGTACCGGTGGAGCGATCTGCTTTTTCTTCCTGCCTTGTTTCAAGGTATTGGCACTTTGCATCTGAATTGCAGAAAGAAGTGGAATTGAATTGGAAACAAGTGGAATTATCACATCACTTCACAGTTTAAGAAAGATGTGATTTAAACCTGCATATGAGAATAAAGGTTAAGATGGAATTTTTTTTGCAGTGTAGCTGACTAACAGTAGCAGGCGGCCTGCTGTATGCCTAGCTGCTATATTTAATCCCTGCCCCCCAACGAGGGAACCAATGGCGGCCCAACCAACAAACTACATTCTGAAGATGCACCCGGGGGCCAGGAGCCCCTCCACATGCTCAGGTATCGTTTGCAGGGAAACAATCCCTCTTGACCTCTTTCCTTTTATGACGGGCCGAGTATCCTGAAGTTGTCACTTGCGATTATCTTTAGTGTTTGTCCCCCTCCTGCTCCTCCTGCTCCGGCATTTTGTGTTTTTTTAAAAGAACAAGCAGGGTCGGTTCAAACTGCGAGCTCGCGGTAATGCAATCCTCCCCGCCGCGCACTTCAATGTCAGCGCGCCTCGGAGTCGCTGTCACAGGAGCACATTGTTATTTTGGAAGGAGCATGTGTTTGTCTAAGCGAGGCTCGGGTTTCGCGGTCCCGCGGCCCGACTCTGGCTGGCTTTGGTCCGCAAAGGAGCCATGATGGATGGCGACCCCGGCAGCCGCCGTGCACGCCGCCCCTCCCAACCCTCCCAGCCCTCTCGATGCATTCCCGGTCTTATTTACGAGGGCCAAGACGAACAGGAGAGGGTGCAGCTCTGCGGTGAAGTGGTCGGATTTCAGTTCCTTGGATGAGGCTAAATTGAGTCGGAGCAGGTGTCCAGGTCAGATATTGTCCATGAGTCCAGATCTACATTTTGTTAGTCCAATATAATGATCTGGACCGACCAAGAGGGCGGAGCTAACCCTTGAATATCCATCATCACAACATTTGGGCTGCAAAAGCCTTTGTTCAAGAGGAAAAGAGGAAATGGCAAAAAGTTAGTTTAAGTTGAATTTATGGAGATTAAATTTCAAGTGAACAGAACATTCTGATAATAATAAAATATTTATATATATATTTTAGATATTTTTATTATATTTTCCATAGTTTGTTGGAGGTGAATCAGATGCTTCGTGTGATAATTGATGGAGTTAATTGCCTTGATCAAAGGTCGGGGTGTTTAGTATGCTGAGGCGAGGCTGCAGGACTTGACCTGGACACGCTGAATGTTTACGAGATGAAAACCTGATGCATCATGGGACTTGGGCCAATTAAGAACATTAAGAATGTTTTATTCTGATAGACAGTGATATCGGCTGCAGACGTCCACATTAAGCCTCATGAATACTCATGCGACGTCTCCTCGCCGCACCATCAAGCGCATTTTAATTCCAGAAACCTGCGCCGGGGGTCCGGAGACGAGACCGCACCCCCCAGCATCCATCCTAATATGCAGATGAACGCTCTTTCAGACCACCGAGGAACATTTGATATTTCATTCATGTGAACGACTGCGGAGGGGAAAAAAAGAAAAGAAAGAAAAAAGGAAACGGCTAAAACAAACAAAAATACCCACAATGCCCCAGTGTGAACCCTCCCGAGGTTGCATATAATTACCCTGCGGAGGGCCTTACCTGCACACCTCTGGCTGCCTGTCAGCACTGCACGCACACACACACACTTACACATACACATGCACACAGCCCTCCCTTCTCTCTCTCTCTCTCTCTCTCTCTCTCTCTCTCTCTCACACACACACACACTAATACAAACATTAACACACACACCAGCGCATCAGCAAAGAGGACTGCGGCTCCGCGGCCGACCACGCCGTCCACAGGGGAGAAATCTTCAGCTCATTTCTGACCCGGGCTGCGGAGGTGTTAATTGCCCTCCTGAGTTGGCAGAAATTTCAGGGTAAAAGGTGCTATCCTTGATGGATCAGCACTGTTGCCACTGGTGACTGATTCTCTCAACCCGGACATGTACCGTGCATATCCTATATCTCGTTAAAGCAGCCGGCGGGACGGGGCGGGGGGGGGGGTGGATTGGGTACGTACACGTGTGTGGATGGACACATTTATTCATGCGCACAGACACACAGACGTACGTAAGACGTGTTTCCATCCAACTGTCAAGCGAATTTTTTACGAAAACTTTTGAAATGTTGCAGAGGAAAAAAAAAGGTGTTTCCATCCCGAACAAATCGGCTTCCTGAATGACCAAAGAAAACACGTCTGCGGGAAAAATGAGTGGGGGCGAGTCGTTGTTGTTCTGCAGCGCCATGTTAAAGACTTTCATTCAGAGATGGAAAGGAAGAAAGGCACCCTACACGAGGCAGGCAGCGTCTCCGACACTTCTGGGAGGTCGTGGCGGACCGATATTTCACAACATCCAAAGCTACTTTTCAATTCTTCAATTCAATTCGTCTGGTGAGTTTCTTTATGGACAAAAACATTTTCCACCTCAAGAGAGCATCAAAAGTTTTTTTGCGATATTTTAGCAAAAGTTTTCCATTTCCATTCGACTTTTCTGATTCGCTACATTACACTATTAAAAAATCAAAGAGCTATTGAGACAGAGACAGAATGCATGTACCTGCAGATGCACATCACACACACACACACACACACACACACACACACACACACACACACACACACACACAGGCTTCCTTTCAAGCGTATACTCATCACAGCTTCACTAAAATGTCTGTAAAAAGGGTTGGAGTTACTCTTTCAGTTTAATTCGTTCAGGAAGTGGATTTCCTCAAACAAAGAATAAAGAGACCATAAATGTCCATAAATCCAGAACGAAGCTTTCAGAGTTATTATTTTAATAGATGTTGCAATTTCCATTTTGGATTCATTGAATTTAATTAATACAAACCTTTTGAGAGACAATGCCTGACTGTGTGTGTGTGTGTGTGTGTGTGTGTGTATGTGCCCCTGTTTGATTCAGTCTGTAACAGAAGTTCATTTCCAAAACATTCTCTCTCTTCATGATGGCGGAAGAACATTTTTCATTCTAACTACACACACACACACACACACACATGGTTGTGGTGTGAATGAACAGTCTGGAAGCACCACGACACACGGAGAACAACATGTAGAGGAAGTATATCAATATCTCCATAAAGGTTTCTGATTGGTTGACTAGACCGAGATGTACATGTGGCGATTCCCGCACACATCAGTTTCCTGTGAGTGTTTGTGGCGGAGCCGCTCCAGACTTTTCTCTTCCATCATTGGTGCACAGTGTACTGCTTTTATTTGGGAAGGAAAAGAGGTGATTTGATTGGTCGTGACCGAAGCCAGGTCCCACCACACCTATTGATGACCTATCCTATCCTCCTGATCCAACCTTGTTTCCGACTGCACCACAGGTGTGCCTTCACCTCTGGCCACAAAATAACCAAGTGGCCGTGAGCACTCACACTGTACACTGTTGACTGAGCTCTGTGCGCCATTGATCCATGAAAACAAAACCGAACCAGAACCCTGTGTGTCTATTTGTTGGGGGAAATAAAAAACATTAGCTGAAGTTCATCGTTCAGTATTTCTAAAATATAAAGGATCCATATAATCCATATAAATGTGTAATTTTGTAAAGGTAGGTGTCACTTTTTTCAGTGGTAGGGTTCATTTTGGAAACAAACTTCAAATGCTTATGATGTGTGTGTGTGTGTGTGTGTGTGTGTGTGTGTGTGTGTGTGTGTGTGTGGTTGATGCACTCGTTCACACCATGTGTCCTCACAGCTGAAAAGGAAATCACTGAGCCCACAAACAACTGTGCCTAAGAGACACACACACACACACACACACACACACACACACACACACACACACACACACACACACACACACACTATTCACCAGCCCACAGTGGAAAGTACTCTATTAATAGACAACACATTACACAACCTGCCTGCCTTTGTCTGTTCATTGTGAGTACTTGACTGCTCATATCAAACAATTTATCGTCATCCTTTTTTAGGAAATTTCACTCAAACCTTTAAAGAAAACACAATAAAGATGGAATTAGAGAGTTTGAGAGTTTGAGCTTAATAGTTCTACTGAATGTGTGTTGCACTTTAGCAGTTCAATCTAGCGAGAGTGCAGTGTTGGCAAAGCTTACAGTGTCAGTAGCAGATATGATCAAACAGTATTTTGTTGGAGCACCATGTGGGTGGGGTTGGTACAGAAAGGCCCCGTTCACACTGGTGATTAAAACTGACAATATCTCATGTATTTCAATGACACCTACATGTTGATGGATGACGTGTGTTGACGGAGTGCAGTGTGTGAAAATATCACAACTCAAGTCCAGCAAAAAAGTTTAATCTAGTTGAACTTTTGACGGAGCGGAGGTAACGGACTTTATTGGCCAATGAAATTTGTACACAGGTTGTGTCTGCACATGTTCTGCAACGCCTGCAGGGGGGGAAAATGGAGGAACAGATTATCACCGCGGTCTCCACTGGATAGCATTCACATGGTCCCAAAAGGTTTCCAGACACAACAACACAACCTAGGTGGTTTCAACGCATTTTTTTTTTGTTGTTGTCCTGATGCGGTAAGCCCCACCCATCTGGGACTCCAAGAGCGTTAAAACAAACGCTGAGATTTAATAATGCGATACTTTCTTCATCCTTGTAGGGAAACTCTCTTTTCTCTTGCCTCCCGCCACTGCGAGGTCAGAGGTCAGGGTCAGAGCAGCACCCCTGGAGTCACCTTATAATACCTCAGAAACATGTCCCCTTATAAGTCGGGACAGCACCTAATTTCAAGACGGGTTTGACACCTTAAAGTTTGTATTTTAAAAACGAAAACATGTGGGGGAAATTGTAAACTAGACGAAGTAGTAAATGAATTGTAATTGACACTAATATTTTCCTTTAATATGAGACTATGAGAATATGAGGGTTTCTCATATATGAGCTCAACCGGGTTATTCTAACCCAGTTACAATGTTGACATGTCTTAACACAAACCAGGTTACTTGACTAACCGGTTCAGAGCAGGATCAAAGTAAATGGCGCGCTATTGATCTACAATGAGACAAAGGTAAACTTCAAATTGATCGACGGCTTTAAGAGAAACATTACAGTTACAGTTAATTGAGTAGCAATAGAAACGTTTCGATCTCGAGCAGCTCCATGAACTGAACTCACACATGCACACACACGTGCGTGCGTACGTGCGTGCACACGCACATACACACATGCGAACAGATGTGAGCACGCATACACAGATGTACAAACACAAACGCTCTCACACACACACACACACACACATACACAGACCCAAGCATGCGAATACACAGATGTATGCGTGCCCACGTGCACATGTGCACACGTGCACACGCACACTGGATTAACATAATGACTTGTGCATGGCCTGTTAAAATATACAACAGTTCTCACTCAAGCCATTCCAATTCAAGAAGAAAATCCTGCTTGTTCAAAACCACATGAATCTATTCCAAATCAATTCAATTACGCCTTCAACAGGAAAAAATACCAAATTTTACATTTCATGAAAACCACACCAACACCGACCGAGCAGCGGCCTTTTGTTTTTTTTGAAAATGACAATAAATTCCAGCTTGTAAAACATCCCAAATGCTTGCAGAATTTCTTTCCCAGGACTGAAGTCAAATATTAACCAGTTTGTGTCCAGCTGCAGCTCCTTCCTCCATCCTGACTGACTCCCACACTGGAAACACAAAAACACCACTCTTTACTTTTCATCCTACACATACAGTAGATTTTACAAATACTCAGTTTTGTTCCAGTATTTTATAAAACATCTAGTCTATAATGAATAGTAGCACAAAATAAAAACAATGGTAGTTTTTATAGGATAGTATTTTAAAGAATGAAATGATGTCAGTTAATATTAATATAACGTGTTAACATGCTGCACATTGACTCCATCCCCACCTTTAATAATGTACTCAATTGAATTGAATTATTAAATATATGTAATGTGGTTAATAACCATTAAAACCCCACGGTGCTGTACATTACATTATACATGGTGAAATATTGAAGGATGACTCTCATTCAGCTTCAGGTGCTTTTGTCTGATATGACTGATTATTTAAACAAACATGAAACATGTAGAGATCAAACTTGCCCTTGAGGAAAATCAACTTTTAATTTGGTCTAATTGTCCAATCATTTAATCCTTCAACTGGATCCAGTTGAGTTCTTATGAATGGAGCGTTTTGCCTTGAAAGACAGAAGTTTTTTTAAACTTTTTAACTTATTTGCAATTACAAACCCAAAATTCCTTTTGTTTCCCAGTTTGAACAGTTCAGTTCTCGTGCATCGTACATCCATGTGGAAAAAAAATCAATTTGTAGTTCAGGATTATTTAATTTAAGAACTCATGGATTTAAGTTAACTACCTAAAAACGAATTGTTTTTTAATTATTGCTAAACTGATCACTGATGTTGGAATGAAACTCTTAACTTGTTTAAAGTTTAAATAGAAATAAAATCCTTGAGGCGTTTTAACTCTTATTTCTGCTTATCACCACACACACACACACACACACACACACACACACAGACACACACACGCATACACACACACAAAATACATACATACAGTCACATGTACACACACATCCCAAGACAGAAAGACAGAGACAGAGAACATGCACACACACACACACACACACACACACACACACACACACACACACACAGCAGGGGGATCCGTGTGAACTGGGGCAGATATATGGCTGCAGCTCCACTTCCAGGCTCTATAGGGACTTTGGGGAGTTTGCGTACTGGTTTCCAGGCATCGCGTCTCCCCCGTCACCAGTAAAAAAAGGGAACAGGCCAGTAAAACACCTGTTCTACACATCTAGAGAGCAGCGGCAGGGCGAGGGTCAGCTATAGCAGACATGCTGCTATTCAGGGAAGTCTACCTGGGCCTTTGTTTAAATATCTGTTTACTGGTGTAAATATCGACTGTGTATCTTCAAATTGGTTACCTGTTCTGTTCTTAGTTTTTTATGTTAAAGTAATAATCAGCAACATTTTCATATAAATAAATGTTTGTTTTTCCGTTCATATAACAAAACAGTGATCCGACCTCTAGTTCATGAAAGCTTTTGTATTTGCTGTTTTTAACACCCGCTGTCGGGTAGGTCTGTCCTGGAGAAAATCCAAAGAAGAAGAAGAGCGTCACCTAGAGAAACTCCAACTTTGTCAAGGAAAAAGGAAAAAGACGTCACAATAAAACATGGATCTATTTCCATTTCAAAAACACAGCAATGCACCAAAGATGTCAACAAATAAAAAAAACAGATTACAGATTACCAGTTTAATAATTTTATATCTAATAATTTAGTATAGAGGATCAAGAGTATTTTTTTAAAATGGTGGGTATATCATATGAAATGTTTTATGTAGGTACATATGAGTAATATAGATGTGAGTGACAACAAGACACTGAACCTGCTCAGTAATTGTAAGTCGTCCTGGAGAAGAGCATCAGCTTAAAATATAAAATCTAAAAGGTACATCAGGCTTGGTGCTGGTTGAAGGTCCAGGAGTTACCTAATGAACATCTCAGTGCAGTGAACCTCACGGTAACAGACTCATTATGGGCTGGCTGTTAACCTGGCCTATGTATAGCGGCGGTAAGCTCTCTGGCATTCTCGAGATGTAAACTGCTTTTTACAGCGGAGCAGGACAAACTACTTCATCTGTGATCAAAATAGCCGGTAGGGGCCAAAAGGGATGGGAAGCAATTTGGGACAAGCAGCGCTGTAGAAGATCAAAGAGACTAAAACAACATATTGTTTTTCATTTCAATTGTACGTTGAAAATTGCAGCGCACCGGATTTTGGCCACGTGGCTTTCACCGGGACACCGTTGGATCTCTCTTTCTCACCCTTTTTTATCCCACACTGTTTAAAATCAGAAGCTAAGAAACTCCTTGGTTATTAATCGATTGGTTATTAGGAATTACACTGATCATGTTATTACAGGAAGTTAGGAAATAGGGTTAGAGTTGGTTTAGTTTAGTTTTAGTTTTAATTTAGTTTAGCATGATTTTGCTTTGTAATTAAACATAGAAGTAATAAAAACATGATGATAAAAACATAAAAAAGTGGGAAATGTTTTTGGGCGATGGGTCGCCTGAGTTCTCTTTACCAACACAACACTGCCATCTAATGACAAAAGCACATTATGGAATATTCCAATGGACCGTTTGGATTTTAACACGAAAGACTCAGAACAATCATTTCTAAGTGCTTATTTCATATTTCAGATCATCACATGTCAACATGATGGAGGTCAGGAGGTAAAACAGGAACAGTATTACAGAGATCCACACTTCCTGTCAGGAGTTTGATTCATAAAGAAATAAATCTATATCTATATTAAAGCTTTACAATTTTTCCATTTTTCCATTTACAATTCCACACAATTCCATAATACATTCAAAGATTTTAAACTATTCTTTTGCTGCAGAAATAAATAATTGTGCAGCAATAAATAAATATCCTTTTTGACATTAGAGGTTCACATTTTCCTCTTTCCACGACATACTTGTACTTGTTATCATTCAGATTGTGGGTTCTGAGAAAAAGGACAAATGGTTCGGGGCAGTCGATCAGATTTTAGAGCAGGGGTGTCAAACTGTGAGCCATGGAGGGCCGAGAGTATGCAGGTTGATTTCACTGATTAGTCCCTCCTCTCTGGTTGAAGGTGTGGTAATCAGGGAAATCACCGGCTGTAGTCTTGGATTGGAACGAAAACCTGCATACTCTCGGCCCTCCATGGCACACAGTTTGACACCCCTGTTTTAGAGACTAATATTACATTATTAGGATTTGGTGTAGCCCCGTTGTGCATTCAGAAGTCTCCATCACATTTTCATCATAGAGAACATGTGTTATAAATCATATTTTCATATAAATAGATATATTAGACCAGAAGTGTCATGAACCCCAAATATTTGTCGAACCCAATACAAACAAATACAAAATCATCAAGACTAAATATTACAAGTGATAAGTTTATTTGATACCAGAGATGTGAGATACCAAATATCCGGACCTGACTTCTCACATCAAGCTGGCGGTTCATTGGTCGTCACAAAACCTTGTAATCCATTCTTCCTGTTTAAAGCGTTCCTCCTCTTCCTCAGCGTGGCCCGTAATACCGGATTCCACTCATCACTGCTTCCAATTTCCGAGCCGAGCCTCCCTCGTGTTTCCTGACCGGTAGCCGCCAAATGGGACTTTTCCTCAAATATATCCCTCCGTGGGGAGCCGCGCAATCAGCCGGGGCCCTCTTTTTATTTATTTGATCACATTTGAGATTCAGCGAGGCTGGAGGCTTCATCAGCTAGGGGCATGTGTCACCCCACCCCCCCCCCACCCCCAACCTTTCATCCCTCCTCTGTTCTCCCCTCCAACCTCCATCCTCCGTTCCTCGGGAGGTGAGGGGGCCAGGCTCTCAGGGTTGAGCGCTCCTCAATGGCCCTGCCAGGGTCGTAAATCTTAACACACCTCTTCACTGCTGCTTTGGAATAAGTTGCTTTTTTATTTTTATATATACATATATATTTTTTTTATTATATCCTCAATTGTTTTTAATGTGGTAATCAACTAGATCCTTCCTCATTTTATTTTTAAATGTAGTCTCCATCTTCGTCTCTCAGCCTCACTGTGGTGTTCTTCACTGTGGTGTTCCTCACTGTGGTGTTCCTCACTGCTCTTCCCAGAGATCACCTGTCAATCAAACAGTGTGTCCAGTACTGTGACGTCTTTCTCCTTGGATTTTCTGTTGATGGAGTTTGAGTTTGGCTATCGCTGCTCACGCTAACTACCCAGTTCTTCTTCTGTTTATTACATACAAACCGTAACGTAAAACGCATCATTTCCTGTCTCCAGAGGATTTCTCCCAGGAAAGACCTGCCTGACACCGGGTGTTGAGAACATCAGATGATTTGACACACACACACACACACACACACACACACACACACACACACACCACCACCTATATTCCCAGGCCCCGCGCACCATTAACTGCTAATAAGACATGCATTCCTCAACCGGTCATTCAGCACACACACACACACACACACACACACACACACACAAAAACAGCAAATGAGAAGCGTGACACGGCTGACCCCGTGATGCGGGTCGCCAGCAGGTCAGCCCCACTGGACCGTCCTCCCCTCCTTACATCTCATCTCAGCATTTTCAGTTACTTGGTTTATTCTAAATGATCAAATGTGAGGATGAAAGATTCACAAACAAAGTAAATTGTCAAAAAGAGAAAAGAGAAAAATGAATGATACATTTATGGAGGTATGATTAAAAAAACTCAAAAAAAGGTATAATTTCTTCCATTTCCTCACTTTGCTTGTGTGGATTATGAAAACCAAATATTTCCAACATCATATTTACTGTTGGGGTGTATCCAATACTTCCTATACACAATTATACATTATACTGATAATTACTACACACAAAAATATTCACATTTGAAACTTTGTATTGCATACAATACATACATACTGATGTGAAGTCATTCCTGTGTCCAATACTGATAGTTTTCTATTGAAGATGATAATATCTTTAAATTTGATCCTCCAGAATGTTCTTCTCATCAGGGAGAGTTTTCATCTTGGGACACTAAAACTCTCCATTTAAAGACTAGACTAATGAAATTCTTTTATGGTTAGCACGCACGCACACACACACACACACACACACACACACACACACACACACACACACACATACCTATTCAGTGGTAGGGAAACTGTGGGAGACATTACAATACATTACAAATACAGAAGAAAATGTGCAAAGAACAGACAATTTAATTTAACATTTTACAGAGAGTTTCTGTGTGTCTGTGGTCAGAGACGATCCTCCATCACTGATTGGTCGATATCTGATATTTAATAAAAGCCGATATATCGGTCTAACCCTGATGAACTCCTGTCTCCACGCGTCTCCAGGCTGCTTCAGTCTATAGCATTAAACTCCATACCTAGCTCTCCTCATTCTTTCTCTCTCCTCCTCCCACCCTCCTCTGTGTCTCTCTCCTCCCTCCCTCTTTTCTCCCATAAGACTGCTCCTCTCAGTCAACCGGGTCCTAAGGGAGCTTGGCCACCCATCGGGGGCCCATTAGGGGGGCCAGGGAGAGAGACGGCGGCAGGTCAAATCACTTTGTGGCCGAGGAGGGCTATCATTTACTGTAATTCAGGCCCTGTCAGGCTGAAGGAGAGGGAAGGTGAAGTGGCGCGTCGCGTCCCGGCTCTCATCCGTCTCACCCCCCCCCACCCTTCATAGACAGCGGCTGGCGGGTGGATGGGGCCACGGAGCCAGTTATATCTATGTGTTTAGCTGTTGTTGCTCTTCGTCATTCTTTGTTTCACAGATGCTCTCAGTGAGGGAGCAGGCAGGGGTCCGGTGCCTTGCTCAAGGACGCCTCGACAAGACGCACGGCTGCTGGCGCGACGTTTAGTTGATGCTCTTCTGCAGAGCAGCTTACAATGGGTAAGGTTTGGTGTCTCGCTGAAGGGCACCCTGGCATGCTTTATGCATGAAACGTTGTAGTGCAGCTGAACTATCTGACTCCCATCCCAGACACAAAGAAAATATCTAATGAACAAAAACACGTAAAGAGGGATTTAAAAAGATGAAACATCTGTAAAGTCTGTAAATTATTTGACTGCATATCGATCGCAAACCAGCAGTAGAAATGTGAACACATGAAGAGTTTGTTATAATTACCTGTTCATCATTTAATATCTTAAAAATATTGAGGTATCATTACATTACATTACATTACATTACATTATAGGCATGTAGCAGACGCTTTTATCCAAAGTGCATTCAACATAGGTAGGTAGAGAACTACTAGTCACCAGACATCATAAGTGCATCTCCTTCCTAAACATCATCTAAGAGCAGAACCAGCATAAAGGTGAAAGTGCAATAAGTTATCTACCTACTTTTATTAAACAAATGAGACAAATAAGTGAAGCAAATAAGCAAGTGCTAAGAGGAAGGGTCAGGGTAGTCCTGCCTCCTACCCTTAAAACAGAACCATAATCTGTTCTAATCTGTCCACCATTTCAGAACATTTTTGTGAGTCATTTTAAATCCATTACTTACGAAACAATTATGTTTCTGGGAAGAGAATAATCATTTTAAATATTGGCTAACAATTGCAAATTTTTCCTTTTTTTTTTTTTCAATTGCAAATTTTTGCAAAAAGGATGCAACATTTTCCCAAATTGGATTTACTTCATTTTAGACTGAAACCCTTCAGTCTGACTTGATGATTCGTGTCACTAGAGGGCAGCATCTCCCTCTTCATTACAGCCACCGGGCCAAAGGAAACGCCCTTACAGTCAGAGCTCAACTGGACTGGCTTCATGGACTAAACGTGGAAGATTTCCACTGAAACAAACATTTTAGAACAGAAATCGTCTCAATCCGTGTCTATGAAACTGATCCGAGACAAGTGATCCATCTGATTTTAGCTGATGCTCTGACCCAGACTGACTTGAATGAGTCAGCAGTGCCTTGCTCACGGACACCGATAGACACATGGGCTGTTTTAAGACGGTTAATCTCTGAGTTATGGAAGGTATTTTAGGCATTATGAGCCACCACCATGCCGTGCAGCTCATTGTCTGTAACTGCACAAAATCAGGGTGTGTCATTGTTAGAAAATAAATGTAAATGATATAACACCTATACTGTTGTTTCTTAGGTGAAACTATTGGTTCTACCAGTGTGATTTAAAAATAAACACAATTTGATGTAATTATTTGTAATCATTTTCTATGAAACTACGATGAGCATGAGCATGTCTTTGATGTCAAAAGAAACAAAGGAGGGTGATGTGGTCTGTGTCTGGGGTGATGGAGAGGTAAAGTCTTCATCAAACCGTGTCCACACGCGCACACACACACATGCAAGTCCACGCACGCACGACTATTATACCATGAAAGCACGAAGACAAAGAAACAGATCCCCCAACACATAATTAGAGGGCTGCATCGAATTACTGTTCAAATCTCATCTCAGTTGACCTGATTTTGAAACAGGCCTAATCTCTCAACTGAATGCATGATGGCATGACTGAGCTTGGTGAGTAATGCGCTGGCTTTCCACAAGGGGGCGATGTTGGGCTCAAAATCCTGCAGTGTTTTTTTTTTTGGGTTTTTTTTTAGAGTTGGGGGGGTAAGGCCTTTTTCTCGGTTGGATATTTCATGACATTTTTCCCCATATATCATCACTTCATTAAAGGAAAGCCTCGCACCGAACAACAGTCACACCAAAATCAATTAATGTCAACGTTTAAGGCGTCACACCAACAGATGAATCGGCCTTCGTCTCAATTCTGCCGTTTAGCAACGCCATTCCAGCTGACGGATCATTCCCGCTGTAACCAGGTCGGGCGTTCGTCCTGTTTGTCAGGCGTCGGACGTGGGATTGCAGCGTGGCTCAGTTTATGGGGGGGGGGAGGGAAAAAAAACAACAACACGTTCCCGGCCCCAAAAAAATAAGCCCTCTATGCCTTACGCTTTGAAATGGGATCTTAAAAACAAGATCTTGGCCCAGCCGCACTCTCTAATTAGAGATGCCCACAGATGCGTGCACGCTCCCACACACACACACACATGCACGTGTACACACACAGGAAAGGGAGAGAGTTGACATCAAAGAAAAGAACACAGTACAATAGTTTGTGTATTTACAACCAAAAAAAAAAAAAAAAAAGCAGAAAAATGACAAGTAGTGTGTGTCGGTCGGTGAGCAGGTTTCTTCGGCTGAATTGATGCTGCCTGTGCGCTGAATGCCATGAACGCTGCCTCTCCCAGATATTATTGGCATACCCATTGGTTTGTGTGTGTGTGTGAATGGGCTGGCTGTCATTTTCTATCTATGCGCTTTTTCAGTAACGTGTCACGTGATCCACCAGGCAGCCCTAGCCAGCCTTTATCATGCTAATGTTTTTCAATTTCCCCCCACAAAGAGCATACATATCTCATACAAAAGATGTCTTCAGACAGGCCCGTAACTCTCCCTCTCTCTCTCTCTCTGTCTCACACACACACACACACACACACTTGCATTATACACACCCTGACAGAGTCCCATTTCACTGGTCAGATACAGTCATTTCTTGTCCGATACACACTGATGCATTGAGATGCACGCATAGGCGACGTGAGACGCACACACACACACATGCATACACACACACACACACACACACACACTCACACACACACACACACACACACACACACACACACACACACACACACATACACACTTACACACACGCACTTCTACACATCCTCACAGCTGGTCGCCCCTCTGAATGCGAGCAAGTGGATCTTATCACTGGTACTTATGTTCACACACACACACACACACAGCATCGCACAATGAGAAAATTCACACTCCCTTTTCCTCGTCTATCTATATCCCATTCTATCACCATCCTCCTCGATCTCTTTCTTTCTTTCTTTCTTTCTTTCTTTCTTTCTTTCTTTCTTTCTTTCAGCCAGTAACCTTTCTCTCCTCTCTCAGCTGGCTGGCCTTCTGCACTCCCCAAATAACCACATCCTCTCAGCATGTTAACAAAGACGCCCAATCAAGAGATAATGTCTGTTTTTGCCTCTTCCTTACAAGCTCTCTCTCTCTCTCTCTCTCTCTCTCGATCTTCCTTGGACCAAAGACAACATTCATTCATTCATTCTCTCTTGCACTTGTCCTTTCCTCCTTAAGTACACAGTCAATGTATTTAAAGCGTTATCTCGGCAATTAGCGCCGTGCACGGCTCGCTTGGTGAATCACTGAAGTAAGTAAGTGAGGGTTCTGGGATTCACATGTTGTGCACATGTGAAACCGTCATGTGTTTCGTACACTTGGTGTTGATTTTAGCGACATTAAAAAGCCTTGATTGGTATTTGGAGAGTTTCATTACAAAATGAGATATCCATGATTTTGATATCTCTCTTCTCCTCACCAAATGATTGATAGCTCAACATTAAAACAGGAAGAAACGAAACGTCCTTGGATGACAAAATGGTAACACAACATATTTTATCTGAATGATTCACTTCAGATAACTGTTATATAAATGTTCTGTGGCTGACAATGTGCAGGACATCAAACTGAGAAGATGAAGGCACGTATGACAGCCGACCCAGTTGTAGGTTATTGCTGCCTGATAACAGAATGTGCAGACAGCATGCAACCCTCCTGACACACACACACACACACACATACGTGCAGACCTAGACACACATACAAGTGCTCTAACATGCAGAAATGCACTGCCACACACACACACACACACACACACACACACACCCACACTCACACAGAGAGAGACACATATGCCGAGTCCCCCTCCCCCTCCGTCTAAATCAACACATGAAGCATATAATTCTCTGTGTTGGGGCCGTTTAAAGGGGCATTATTGCCCATTTTAAAATCTCATTAGTAGGGCAGCTGCACTTTGCCACCACATGCTGGTGATTGGGGCTCTTTTTGTTGTTTTTTTGTACTGGGGCCCCAAGCAGAGTCCCTGCCCCCCCTCGCCCCCCAATACAGAGACACACAAACATGCTCAGGGGCACATACAGTATGTGTACTTACACACACACACAGGCTACGTTCACACTGTAGCTAAGAGTGTCCCAATTCAGATTTTTCTTCCTCACATGTGACGCAGATCTGATATTTTCTCATCAGTGTGGACGGAAAAAAAACTGCATGGACTCACATCTCTTCATTTCTGATCTGGACCACCTGGATATTTGGTATAAAATCAGATCCCAAGGCATACAACCTACACACAACTTGTATTTGGACGCTAAAATTGGAGTTTATCAGTGTTGCCATTACAACAAGCAACTCTTAGGTCATTCAGCTGAGACAATTGTCATCTTGTGCTG
This sequence comes from Hoplostethus mediterraneus, assembly GCA_034670385.1. NCBI lineage: Eukaryota > Metazoa > Chordata > Actinopteri > Trachichthyiformes > Trachichthyidae > Hoplostethus > Hoplostethus mediterraneus. The sequence goes on from JAXDDW010000074.1 coordinate 408,027, forward strand.
ATGGGTAATAGTGTGGTTGAGGTACGAGCCCTGGATGTGGTAAAAGCGTGCATGTGCACATACGATTCATGCTGCAACATGCTACCAACAACGCTACAAACAGTGAAATACTGGAAAAATGCTCAGTGAAGGTTAGCTAGTGTCAACTGATAGCAAGCTGATATAACTGCTATTGTACGTAAGCTAACATAGCCCTACTACACACAAGGAAACACAAACTAACCAATGAACCCAATGCACTGACTGAAGGGCCCGACTTAGCTAACAGTACAAGCTAATGCTAATGCTAATGCTAATGCTAAATACATCCTGGATAAAATCAAAAATTGTTACCTTAGAGTACACAGATTACTAGTAATTTAACAAGTTCGTTTTTCAATTCCTGTAATCTGGTATTAGTTATAAATAAAATTAGAATGTCATTACTTTATTTGACTTTCATATTGTTTCATTTTTGTAAGTGCAAATTAAAAATAAAATAGAAAAAAGTGAAACATGCTGCTAATTGAGAAAAAAAAAAAGATATAAATGATGTTGGTTTACTGCTTTAAAACAATAGCAAAAGTCTTACATTGTTTTTTAAAACACTTGGCAGCACAAGCCATATTACTACAGCACATTCTTTAAATGGGCAACGAAACAAAAGGACTCAAATAAGTTACTTTAATTAAAACTAACTTTGTAAAGTAACACATTATTTATTGGTACAAATGAGATGAGCTGCTTTAATGGGGGAAAACATAAATAACTGCTTGTAAAAGTATAATTGATTTTTGTTTCTGTTTGTCTTATGATGATCACCGACTGGACGCCTTATTTCACCCACACTGTATTTACCTCTACATCACCGATGATAACAAGGGGGCAAGTTAGCGATCTCTCCTGCTTTGTGTTTATAAGTACCTATCGCATTACCGTTGCTCCCACAATCAAAGTTAAAAAAAAAAAGACGCCCCCTCAGGTTTTATTTCCATGCATGAGCTCAGTGTTCCCACACAAGTAAAACCAAATAGCTAGCAGCCGAAAGGGGACCCGTTCCAGGCTAAAGGAGGTACTGTATGTGGTCATTTGGCAAGCATCGATTTCTGCAAGAATCATCATTCTGTTTTGCTCGGTGCCAGAAAGATGTTGAAATAGAAATGTTCCTGCCAAGGTGTTGACAAGCTGATCTTCAGAGGAATATGTATGTTCTCTTTTGTTCCAAAGGGAGTTTTGTTCCAAAATGAGACATCCACCATTTGAAAAAGTGACACCTATTCTTACAAAATGATTGATAACGGAAATTTTAAACTTTAGAAAGGATTAGAGGTAATTCAAGTCTTTGGTGACAAAATGGCAACACGTTTACAGTCTGGATTCTCGCTTTATAGTGACGGATGAGGATCAAAATGAGCATATTAGTATATACTATATATTCTAGCACATTAGTACTCTCTTCAGATATAACTACCCTGCTGTTACTTTTTGCCTTCTTTTACACCATGTCAGCAGTTTCAAACTCACCGTTGTATTTTTTTAATGTAATGTTAGAAGATGATAACAAGAAAAGACTCAAGAAAATAATCATTTCACAGCTTGTCCGAGAGCATTCGCCCAGTTGCTTTTCCATGTGTTTTTCATGATAAATCTCAGAGAGAGAACTCCTTCCTCCCTGGAGCACGCTCTTGTCCGATGGGAGTTTTCTGTGGCCGCAGCCGAATTTTGGAAGTGCACAAGCGTAGCGGGGGTAAACATGGTAGGTAGCTGGTACACACCTTTGGGCATATTTCTGGCACGCTGTCCGCACAATATGCAACGAGTGGTAAGGTGAAAGTGCCAGTGTTAGCAGGAAAAAAAGAAGAAGAAAAAAAACTCACAGTCAAAATAATTCAGTGTAGTGTAGAATTTAGCAGGCGCTATTTTTAAACAGGGAAAAACCTCAGAGCCTGTACTTTAAGAGAAGGTCATGCAAGGCAAGATGGAGAGGTGCCATGTACGAGGCTCTGGCAGATGTGGCTCGATGTGTCGTTTGCTCTCTGTTTCCTTTCTTTGCTTCCTCTTGTGTGTTTCAGGGGCTGCTGGTGTCTCTCTACGCTCACCGCCCCCCCTTCCTCCTCCCCACCCCCCACCCCCTAATCTACTGCTTAGGAAATGGCCAAAATGATGGGCTGGAATGGTAGATTTAAAGTACCTCTCCTTCAAATGCCGTGGTGAATTGTATTCAAAATGATTTAGGTGCAATGAAAGCGATTATATTTTCAGTACTTTGCAGGCATTACTGTCACAAAATAGACTCTCTTCACTAAAGCAGTCAGTTTTCAGGGGGGAAAAAAATGGATGTACGCATGGGAGGTGCAGTTTGCTCACAGGCATTCTGTGTCAATATTGCTTTAGTGGTTACTACTGTATGCCAACAGTAGGACTTTACAGTCATTGAGTTTGTTGAGACCTTGAGAAGAAAGACGCCATCATTCTGTTTTGAGGTGTTTTGGTTACTAAAACTGCTATTGAATAGTCAATTCAGTGGTCACTGAGTGTGTTTACATGCACACTGATATTTTCATTTGAACACCATTAAAGTAATACTCCAACTTGAAATTGTCATGTAAACACCTTGGCGTCAGGTCATAATTTCATAACCTGGTTAGATTTCTGTCTTTCAGTTTATTGATGTAAATGCCTTAGATTTCTTTTGCGTTCTCTTCAAATTGCCCATGTCAAAGGTCACAATCTGGATGTTGTAAACAACGTGCAGCGGAGCAGCGAGCGGTAGACCGATGAATCCACGTAAATCAAGTTGTTAGAGAAATCACGTCACTTCAAATCATGCAAACGTAATCAAAGTATTGCCTTAAGCTGATTACTGCCAGTTGATCAGGGTATTGGTGTGCATGTATACGTACCGACTATCATGCATCTAATGAAAGTTGAAATATCATTCCTCTCAAAGCTGTACTAGGCTACTTTGCACATTAGCGGCCCCAGAATTTGAATTTCAATACTCCTGTAAGGTGGCGTCAGTAAACAGCATCATTCTGTTTTTCCCTTTATACTGAAGGGACAGATCTAACGTTGGTGAGTCCTTTCTCTGAGCGCTTTCTGCATTTGGCTCTTAAGTTTCAAGCATACGTACACCAGACTTTGGGTTAATACATTACACAATATGGAAGAAATGTGGGCAAATAGGGCAAATCTACAGGGTCTCAATTAGAGGGGGTGGGGTGCTTGTCTCTATTGCAGCCCTTTGTGATTTTGCTGCTAAAACGGGTATATGTTTATATAAAAATCATCTTGCCTTGTGCAAAATAAAAATATTTCTTTGTCTGGAGTCCATTTTCCTTGACACATGCAGCACAACACAAATTGTCTCCACACATACTACACAAACCCAGTAACTTGCTGCGTGTCTTCGCCACGTCGGATGCACAAAGAGGGACAACAAGGAGAAGATCAGATTGCGCCGCGCCTCCTTCCTCCATACATCAGATCCAGTCAGATGCACTGATAGAGGTGAGGCTGACGGAGACAGTATACGCCCCAGACAGGATATTAGAATGGACGTTTCCTCCTTCCCTGCGCCACAGGCGGAGCCCTTTGCCACTTGTCTTCTCCGGAGAGAAACACAGAGAAAAGATAAAGACGTGAGCCGAGCTGACAGGCCGCTGGAGCCGCGGTCTCATTCTCCGTTTGCGTCTCGAGCCAATTTCTGACTTGATTGTGAGAGAATGATTGCGATGGGTTGTTTTTTTTGTACTTCTAGCGTGAGGACAACAGTTATTTAAGACGCTCGAGCAGTGATGCCGATCTCAGACGGCAGCAGGCTAATCGCCGGTGTCGTCTGTTGTTTTATTTATATTCAGCCTTTATTCAACCAGGTAGTCCCGCTGAGATTAACAATCTCTTGTTTTTCAAGGGCGGCATCGTGACATAACAAGTAGCAGAAAAACAACATGTGACAATGTACAAAAGCAAATTACAATCAAAACCATATAAAAAGGTAAGAGTAAAGTCAAAGTTCCCAACAAAACTAGAATACACGTATTGTATTGTAGTATTTAGGCATTGTATTTGATATTTTGTACATTCTGTTGTTTTTTTTATTCTTTTATGCTGCTGCAACCTCAGAATTTCCCCCCGGGGATCAATCTATCTATCTCTATCTATTCCATCCTCAAACCGTCTTTACCCCTTTATTTAACCAGGTAGTCCCACTGAGTCTGGAGATCCAGCCAGGAGAGTAGACATCATGGTAAAAAAAAAAAAAAAGCTGCAGAAAAACAACATGTCACGATGAAAATTCAATCAAAACTAGCAACGTCGAACTTACATGAGCTACACGAGCGAAGTGGGCGGGGTCAGGGTGTCGGTGCTCGTCTTTCAACGCCTTCAACCCAGACGGCCAGACAGCTAAGGAACCTGTCTGACCAGTTCAGCGACACGGCGAACTTTACAGTAAACCACCGCAGCCTCTTTAATGAGAGGCAAGCGTGTCTCGTTAAAAAGTACGTTTGCGCACGCCGGTGCATTCGTGCGCGTGAATCGGTATGCGCACGCCTGTGGCGGTCCATATGTGTGAGCATGTGTGCATGCGTGCATATCCCAGAACACATGACACATGAACCTTCCTGGCACTGCCGTGTTTCTTGTTGTGATTCCCCCAAATCGCACTTTAATTACAGATTTCAACTGAATGAGTGACACCCCACCCCCCCCCCCCGCCAAAACCAAAACTCCTAATGAACCAATCGACACCTTGCAGCACCTCTGCTGTCTCCGCCTCAGGTGTTAGCGTGCCCTCATTATCATTAGAAGTGAATCCATATGTCCGCGTGAGCCGACTCGTCATATACACATAGTTAACGAGCAGCCGAGCGTGAATGAAACACGTGAACCGTAACGAGACGGGCGACATCCTGCAACATATGTCCCGATCCGCGGGGGGGCTCGGTCCGCGGCACGAACCGGCACGCCTCCGCCCCCCCCCCTCTTCCCATAAGGGCCTTGAGCGGAAGACCTCCGTGCTTCCGCCGGTGAGAGCCGAAACCAGATGTGTTTTTTTGTTTTTTTTTTGCGCTGTAAAGCGTGTAAATGAAGCGAGCGCTGCACCGCTTCTGCCGTTATGTTTTATGGCACTTTGTTTGCGGTGTTGGATGTCGAGAACGGTTCGAGCCGGCTGTAAATTCCGGCGTTGAGCTACACGGGGTAGCGCTAGCCGGTGATAATGAACGTATGGGATTACTGGCTGTCGGATACGACGCAGACTAAAGTGTGTTAGTATAAACACAGCAGAGTTATGGGAGGCTGAGGGTGAATCTCTAGGTAGGGCATGGGAGCACCTGGCCCCTCTCTCTCTCTCTCTCTCTCTCTCTCTCTCTCTCTCTCTATCGCTTACTCTCTTGCCCCGATACATTTAGAGTTTAATGAAAAAATACTCGGTCGGTATTTGTTTTGTACACACATTATTTGGTGTGTGTATTCATTATTTACCATGCACAGTAATGGATCTTTATAGGGCAGCTTTTACAATGTGAGACTGACATCAAGCTGGTTTTATTGATTGTTTTTATCCATTTATTAATCCAGGTTAGCACAAGTTCTTTCCTAGGGAGATCTGGCTAAGCACATTTACAAGACAATCTCAAAGTAGGTGAGAGAAAGAGAACGAGAGAGAGAGAGAGAGAGAGAGACAGGGGGGAGGGAGACGCGGGGTTAGTTTGGCACGATGATTTTTTATTTTATTACATGTTTTATTTATTTAACCTTCCTGTTCGTCCCGCTGAGATCAAGAAATCTCTGGAGCGCAGAAAAGCAGGCGCACGTTTAGTTGCGGGCAGAACAACTATAAAGCATTTCAAGTAACAGAGAAAGGAAGGGGAGGCAAAGAGAAGGAGCGAGGAGGGAGAGGTTTTGGGACGGTGATGGTAAGTGATGATCGACGTAGGTGTGAAGCAGGGCGTGGCCAGTCAGCCGTTCGCTGGTTCAGTAAAGATGGAAAGGAAATAATAACAGTGGGAAATCATTCATGAAGCAGAGACTTTCCCAGACTCAGGAGGGAGAGGAGGATATCGCTCCACCCCCACCCCCCCTTGCATCAAGCCAACCCAAAGCCTCCCTCGGGCCTGGTTACACAAGCCGAGGCATTTGTGCGGTTGGCACAGTATGGTTCCTATACTGTACTTTGAACATATGGACCCGACCGAGTGCACAAAGCCGCTCTATCTAACGCCAACTGGGCTGCAAGTAAAACGCCGTCGATGTTTCCATCCCCCCCAAAAAAAAACGGTTGGAGGAATTCCCGGAGTTACGGTGGGGCCGAGGCCCGCGAGCGCTGACTTCACCCCCCCGAGATCCGCCTAATTGGGGATCTGTCGCAAACGCCGCGCTGCGCTTAAAAAGCCTTCAAATAAGGCTGACTTTGAGTCGCGCCGTGAATTATGGTCCGGAGGAAAACTCTGTTGGGAGGTTTTTTTGATTAATAGTGTCAGAGGAGGTATTAAAAATGATGGGATGGGGGGTTGTGGGGGGGGAGGGGGGGGGGGGGTGGCGGATCTCTGAATGGGTAATCACATCTGCAACCCGGGCGCTGCCACCTAATACTCAGGCAGGGTCCAAGGTAAACACAGCTGGGAAACGTCCTCAGTGACTGCACAAATAATAAATCTGTATGGGAGCGCTGGGAGGCTGCTGGGCTGTCTCTCTGTCTTCACCCTCCTGTCTGTCTGTCTGCCTGCCTGTCTGTCTGTCTGTCTGTCGGTGTGTCTGTCGGTCTCCCGGAGGGACCGCGGCGTCGCTCAGGAGCAGCAGCAGGATGCAGAGTGTGTGAATGAAAGACGGCAGCAAATCAAGACGGATGACGAACAGAGCGACAACGCTGAGGCGTTGTTGATCTGGTCGACCATCCGTCCACTTTCAGGCTCATTTGGACTCCGGCTGAGACGGTGCGGGCCTTGGAAGTGGTTGAAGCATGATGAGAGAGAGAGAGAGGACTTTCTATTTACTCTGTTTATCCGAGCAGTGTTTGAGTTTGATCTGTATTGCAATGTTGCCCATATATTTCTTAACTGTGTTGCCCCCCAACCCTACTTCCTCCCCCCAACCCCTCCCCCCATCCTCCTCCCACACACCCCCGAAGAAATATTATGAAAAAAAGAGATTTGACCAAATCCAGTGTTATTAAGGCAGAAAATGACTGCTAGGAAATGACTAAAACTCAGAATACATTTAAGACTTTAAGTCGACTTTACTGCTCTGTGAAAATAAATAGAACCAAAACACACGATGATAACTAAAGTGAAGATACAGTAGATTTGTTGCTGGGGGAGACATTTCTTTTTCGACTGCTCACACTAATCTGGTTCCACAGCTCATAGCTGCTGTCTGCTGACTGAAGAGCTGAGGTGGAGTTGAGGAGAGGATGAGGAATAGTGGCGTTTACCGTGTTGCAGTTGTTTCCCGCCTTGCATCTTTACAAAATAAAAGTTCAAAATAGCATGGCAATTAGTGATCTTACTGTCATAGAATAGATATAGGAGTTTGTTTCAGGGATAAAGGAAGTTTCCAGGGTGGGATCAATAAAGCACTAACACCACCACTACCATTAATACTGCATGCATTACATTCAAGTGATCTGGCAATAATCAAAGTCTACCAGAACATTTCAGCAGCAGCTTGCAGACTAACTGTTTTGAAAACCAAATACACTGCACAGAAACCCTTTCTGACATGCATTCGGCGGCGGAGGAAGCCAAGGACCTTTTTCCCCTCTCCCCGAGAGCAGACATCACAGCAGATCACCTGACCGCCAGACACATCACCGCTGTCAATACCGTGAGACACAGATGGCATTTGACTAGGCAAGAGGAGATTCAGTCAGATGACCTTTTTGGGGTATTATTTCAGCTTTAAAATCAGGCAAAAGTCAGACAGCTCGGTCTGTATCGGTGGACATGTTGATACGATGACCCGTGGCAACATTGAACCAGAGTACATACAGCGGCAAACAGCTGCTACCTGCTTTTTTGTAAAATCAGGACCTAAATACCTTTCAGTTTACAAAGCTATTCTACAGGGATTTTTGATGTGAACCTGGCCTCCTCCTGCACGTCGGCATCCGTAAAAATGCTTGCAGGATTCTGTTTCTCAGAGCCTGAAACAAGAGAGAAGAGTTTTCCCCGCCACCTGATCTGCTCTGTCACGGCGATGCACCGCTCCATGGAGACATGTCTTCAGTTGAAGGCTGAACAATCAGTCTCTCCTCAGCTCTTAGTTTCTCATTTCTTTTCCTAGCTCTTCTCTCTGATGTGACCAGACAAGGTTCACAGCAATATTGTCAGGGCGCTATGGCACTCCTCAGGAATTGAATCTGCTTTTGCTCTAATTGTAAGTTGTAAGCAAGTCGGCTAAATGCCTAAATGTTTGGAAAAGAGGGAAAAGTGTGTCAGCACCGGTAAAATATAAAGCATGTTTGGGAAAGTCAGTCAAAGTAAAAGGAAAGTCAGCTGCATATTTGGAGAAACATTTTTTAACATTTTAACATCCCATGATTTTCCCATGATGCCTTGTTTGTGAAAAGCACCATTTCATTTCTGAGAGCAGACTATTATTTTTCAAGTGATGGTTGCTGGGATGTCCGGCTGTGACAAGCATCTCCGTTTTTCATTTGTATTTTGCGTGGGTGATGAATGCACTTTTGGGACGTAGGCCAGCTTCAGGCTCTGCATTAGTACATCGCAGATCAAAAGACATCTTTTTCAGGGCTTCTGTGCTGTCAGACTAAAAGGTACACCGTTGTATTCTTTTGTCACCAGGGCTGAAACCTCCTGTCAAAAGGCTTCTATTTGTTTTGTGTGGAAAGTGGTCAGCGGGTGTCCCACATCCAGAAGCTCTTGCATCTGAAACACTCCAGATACGCACAAGTTATGTTGTTGTGTTATGTTGTTGAAAGCTTTTTTTCACAACTAGAATTCACTGGCAGAAACACATGCCCCTGAATGCATGTGAATGAATGGGGTCAGTTTTCCATCTACAACACTGGAAAATGTTTGTCTTAACAACATTTAGTCTCCTATTCAGTCTATTTTAGTCTCCTATTCAAAAATCGATTTGATTTGCATTGGAAGCAACTGAAATTATTTAATTTAATAATAACTATTATAACAATAATAATAATACATAAATGCATAAATAAATAAATGAACAATATTTCTGCGAGTGTGGTTTCTAGCTTTGGTTCCCACTGAGCAATTTTACGTTGAGTTGATCCATTTGAAACATTGGGCTTCAAGGTTTAAAAGTGAAAGTTGTCTCGTAGCATTATCTTGTACATATGAAGTTCTCCGGTGCAGATTTCTGATTTTTAAATGCTCATTCATTTTTTTAAAAATCGAAACGTAATAATGTATTTGCAGCTTGGTCTAAAACTGGGCAACACGCAGGCGATTTCAGAGATAAAGCAGAGATAAATCATAGCGCCCATAGCGGTTGTTCTCAGGAACCGGCTGGGCCACGGGAACAACACACACGTCCTCTTGAGATGAACGGCGTACCGCTTTAAGCAGAAGGTCATTGCGGTTGGTTACCACCTCTGTCCCAGGGAGCCATTTTGTCGGTCACGGCTGCTATCAACGTTTCGCCGTGCCTCAAAATGTACTTTCATACTTGGTTATGGAGACGTAGGGGGGGAACTGTTGTGCTGATTGAGTCTCATCCAGCAGCGCCGCTGTGGGCGCAGAACAGCCTGCGGTATTAGCATGTATAAACAGGCTTATAAATGGAGCACTATTTGGCTGTTCGTCTTCATCCTCTTAACAGCAAACAAGGCGGAACAGCGCCTGACACCCTCAAATAAATGGAGACCAACGCACGCGAATTCAGCTGCGGCGGGGCGCCGAGGAGGGTTGTTTGAGTTAAGGTCAATCCTGTTCAGACGGCGCCGCTCCTGGCCTGTTTTTTTTTGTTGCATTTTTTGCATTTTGTTTGTTGAGCTCTTCTGAGAGGCGCATGATGTATTCATGTATTCTCAAATCTGATGTTGTAATGTGTCTGTTTGTGTGTAGGGATGGTTGTATGGTGAAACGCAGGGGGGAGGAGGGGGCAATAGGATTCAGTTCATTGGATACCATCGCTCACGAGTAGAGGTGCATTCTGGGAGAGGCTCAGGCAGGAAATACACAATGTATAATCACACCAGTATTATACTAACATGAAGTCACATCCCATTTTATCTAGATGGATCAGGTGGCAGACTGCCGCTGGTCTGAAGGGAGATCTTATTCTCATACATACCATCAGACTTGAACCAGGTTTTAAAGCTTTAAAGTAATCTACAAGATCCTCATTTAAAAAAAAAATAAACAGAGATTATTTTTATACTTTCTACACTTTTTATATGTTACTTTTCTTGTTATGATGTTGGTTATCTTGTTTCTGTTCTTGGCTGTCTTAGATCCTCGACTGGTTTTAATGTGATAATCAACTAGATCCTCATTTTATTAAATTTAGTCTCCATCTTTGTCTCTCAGCCTCACTGTGGTGTTCTTCACTGTGGTGTTCCTCACTGCTCTCACCTGTCAATCAAACAGTGTGTCCAGTACTGTGACGTCTTTCTCCTTGGATTTTCTGTGGATGGAGTTTGAGTTCCTGTAGGTGGCGCTCTTTTCTTTCTCTCTTTTCTTTTCTTTGTATGTCTAACTACCCAGTTCTTCTTCTGTTTATTACAAAGAAACTGGAAACGTAAAACGCATCACTTCCTGTCTCCAGAGGATTTCTCCCAGGAAAGACCTGCCTGGTGCAGATGGAACAGCAGATGGAAAAGCTTTCATGACCTGGAGGTTGATGAACTATATCAGAGCTGTTCTAAAGATTGAACCATGAATGCACCGTGGAGCTGTTACGCAACTCAACTCCTCTTCAGGTGTTATGAATGTGTTAGAAGACGCAGCTCATGTTGTTACCGAATTTCTTCAACCTAGGAGAAAATGTAACCTCACCCTGGAACCAGACACGGAGCCATTTGGAGTCCCGGCTGATCCGATCAGGAAATGCTGATATAAAATGAACTGGAACAATTGAGATGCATCAGTTCATCCACAGGGTATGGGAAGGCCTGTCTTCTTGATGTGTGCTGCTCTCTCTCTCTCTCTCTCTCTGTCTTTGTAGGGGAGAGAACTCAAACTCCGTGCTGAAATCTGACACTTACATATCACATGGAGTTCAGACGTCGTAGAAGACAGCTTTTTCTTGTACACCGGTAACGTCAGCATCCCAGGGATCCTCCGAACAGCAAACTGACTCGTACCGCCCCGGAATAACAGGTGAAGTAAAAGGATAAGAGAGGGTTGAAACTAGAACATTTTAATTGGGGGAAAAACTTGATATAAATAAACAAATAAAACCAGATTATTTTTCTCTTCTCTGCTGACGAAGCTTCCACTGCCAGTAGCTCCACATTTGGACAATTACTGCTCATGCCAGGTTCTGATGCGATACAAATTGCCGTCTGTAATGGATTTAAAATGCAACAAAGTGCAATACTGCAGTCAAAATGTACTCAACTAAAATTACTGATTTCAAAAAATACAAAAAGTACACAACATGGCTATTCAATTACAGTAAGGAGAGCAACTGCTGGGTGGATTATGTGTATGTCTGACGCAGCGCTGGACCCGGAGGATTCACATTTAACTGCCAGATTACAGTTTGGACTTTGATGTGTCGTTCTTTCCCACATGAAGAATAAAAAAGAGCAGCGAGGCGTCAGCGGCGGCGCTCTCAGCACGGAGACAAAGCTGCAGCGGTAATATTCTCACGAGCCACTTGACAGATTCGCCTGACACGCTCACCGATACCGAACCAAATTTACGGCGCCTCGCCGTTTGAAATACGCCGCCGTGCGAGGATAATGGCGACTGTCAAAATGGTGGACGGGGCAGAGAGCGGATATATGAGATCTCCATTCATTAAACACTATCGGTCTTTTCTGGAGAACCCATTCAGATGAAAGCAGCGAGACAATGCGGCGTGTCGTCGTCTTGTCCCTCCTCCGCTAAAACAAAGACAGGGATTAAGCACGGGGGTTGAAACTGTAAACCAGTCAAACACATTTGTTTCTCCAGCATGCCACCGGCTCCGAGCCCCCTGCGGCGACCTGCTCCGAGTTATTTATGATGTTGAAATTAATCTCACTTAGCTCGATGGGCTCTCGAAGAGGGGCCCTCCTTCTGAGTCGGCCCGCCGAGAGAGGGATGAGAGAGATTGAGGAGAGGAGGGAGAGTGCAGAGCGACCGAGGACTTATTCAAATCCCCCCTCGTAGATTAGCGAGCGCAGCTTGACAAGCCGCCCTGCCAGTTTGTATTTTTTTTATTTTATTTTTTATTTTTTTGCTGTTTCTTACGAACACGTCAGAGAGGGAGGTAATCCGTTTGCAACTTACGAGTGATGAGACAGGAGACAAACTCGCCAGCGTGTCACCAGGATGCAGGCTTTAAAGCAGCTGCCTGTTTGGTTGCCGGTCTCTGGTATTGTTTGCCCGTGATGGATGGAGACTTTCATCCCAGGGGCCCATTAGGGGGACAAACGTTATGATTTATGATTTCTCTTGATGTCTGATTGTGGGATGATGTGAGGCGCTAAAGCGTACGGTGCGAATCGGTTCAGTTCGCTGGGCGGCAACATAGACAAAATGATGAAAAAAAACCCAACCCAGTTCAGTTTCATGTTTCACGTACACTGGTTGTGCATGTTAAAGGGGAATTCCGGTATTTTTAAACCTGGGCTCTATTCGTAAAGATAGAGTACAGACTAATAGGTACAAAAAGTTTTGGAATTGCTCCGGTAGATCGCCTCAGTCGGCAGTCGATCTGCTATGGCTGCAACGTAATCCTTTGGGGCAAATGCACCGATCAAAGTGCGTCCACTAAAAGTGCATGTTTTTGCCACTGACAGGCTCAGATTGTTATTGGAAGAGTCTGACAACATTACGGAAAGGATCGTATAGAGATAGACCTTTGTTTAACCAGAAACAGAAGTCTGGCTCAAGGAGACGTCTCACTCTGAAATCTGAAAGATGAGGTGAGTTGTTGCAGGAAGAGGTTCAACAAAAGTTTCTGGTCTGGATCTATTGGAGTAATTCCAAAACTTTTTGTACCTATTTTGCGGTATAAATGAGGAATTTGTACAAATAGAGCCCAGGTTTAAAAATACCGGAGTCCAAAGAGTCCAAATACTAGTAAAGCGATAGCCAAATACAATCACTCATGCAAAAAGATCAACTGATCAACAAGATCAACATTAAACCTGAACACAATCTGGGCAGATCGTCTTTTCGCTCGGAGACTTAATGCATTAAGATCATCTTCCTCCTCGCACAAACCGAATGTGACAAGATGTGTCTGAAGGAATCAACAGGCCTCCTTGTTGCTCCTCACTGGGACAGTGTTTTAAACGGATAAACAAGACGTACATGTGGGTGCCAGTCACCACGAGCACGCCTTCTACAAACGCTGGTTGTAGCAGAAGAAGGCTTCAGTTGGTTTTACCAGACAATAAAAAAAACAACTTTGAGAGGAAAATATTATCAGTCAAAACTAAATAAATACAAGCTAAAGATTATATTGACATATGATGGCAAATGTTGAACACATTTTTGCCAGCGTGCTACTAGACTATCCTACTGAAGTAGAAGTACTGTTGACGTGAGTAGAAGTAAAAAGTAGATAATTTCAAATGTAATCAGATAAATAACTATTATTTTAATAAACATTTTGCAGTGTAAAAGGATGATCATTTTAATAAAAATAACAGAATAAAGAAACTAAATTTGTACTCTGTTAAAACATGAGTTAAACACGAGTACAATACTTTAGTCAAAACATACTCAAGTAAAATGACTATACTCCCAAAAGTACGCAAAAAAGCTACTGGACTAAATGTTCCTCCACCCCGGTGGCTGCTGGAGGCCCATATTCCTCCAGACTCGATTGTCCTGTCACTTCAGTTTTATTTTATTCATTTCCTTTTCCCTCTGACAGCCCGAGGAGATGCGGTTTGAAAAAAAAAAATAAAAAAATCCCTGTAGACGTCAAGAGAGGCCGACTTTTTTTTTTTTTCCTGGCCACCGTACACCTCAAGAGTCTTCATCAAACCTGCCGGGCTCGTTACGGCCGGGACCCTCCCCAGAATAAAGGCTGGCTTTATTTGGCCGGCCCCGGCTCCGTGACATTTATAAATATTTGACAACAGATGAGCGGGCTCGGCGGGACGCCACTCGGAGCGCCGCGGAGGAGTCTGCTAATAAAGCAAAAAGCCATCAGCGGTTCCTGGGTAGAGGACCGCACTCAATATCCAACGGCCAAGACGGCGGCATTCTGGAGGTAAAAACACACACACACACACACACAGATATATATGCAATGCAGAAGCACACACCCTTGCACTTGCACACCCAGTTGACGCCCACACACACACACACACACACACACACACACACACACCCTCAACAAGTGAGGAGAGGTAATGAGAGGCTGTGAGTATGAGAGCCAGACAATCAATAGCAGTGCAAATGACAAAGCAATTAGACGCTTTGTGACCAACTGTGATTCCAATAATAATAATACTGTCTGTGTGAGGAATACCGGCACTCCGGAGACAAATCTGAGAATATAAAGTGTGAATCTGAAGGTCACGCTGTTGATAGTCACAGATTCCCAAGTTGCTGGTCTGAATAATACAAAATTGTGTGTGTTTGTGTGTGTGTGTGTGTGCGTGCGTGTACATCCATCTTCTTCCCAGACAGCTATTTACCTTCCAGGTTTGAATGAGAAACAGGTGCCGGGGACCAAACACACACACACTCTTGGCTCGGGAGGAAACGCCGCAGCGGTGTAATTGCTGACATGTTGCTAATAACACGCTAAACGTTGCCTGATGGGGGCAGATTTAGTCCCCCCCCCCCCCGCGCCGCCGCGTATTTCATTTTACTCCCACGTTCCACATGAGCACCTCGCACGCCTACTGTACGCTGCGTTCAAAAGGGCCCCGGTCTCCCTTTTCTGTTTTTTTTTTTTTTTTTTTTTTGTCGTCGCCCTCCTCCTCTTTGACGCTGAACGATGCGGAAGACGTCCGGGGCTGCGGCGAGCCAAAATGAAAGCGGAGACGTCTGTAGCCCGCTACCGGCATCGGGACGTAAAATATCTCGCCGATACGAGTTTGAACCTGTTTTAATATCACATTCTACCAAGATCGTTTGGGTTTGACGGTAACACCGGTTTGACTGCTCTCTGACCCTCCTCATCTTCTCTTTTCTTTTCTCTTCTATCGCCTCCTTTATTTCCTTCCCCCCTTCTTACCAGCCTCTCTTCTTCCTCTCCTCCTTCTTTATCTGCTACCGCTCTACCTTTGTTGTCGCCCAGTTCTCCTTTCGTTCCATCCTCCCATCCCCCTCTCTCTCTCTCTCTCTCTCTCTCTCTCTCTATCTGTCTCTCTGTTGGCACGTGTACTGCTGTTCCTCTGTTGGTCCTCGGCCAACTCCCCCACTCTTCTGTTCTTGCTCCCCCCCCCCCACACACACCCCGCCCTCCTCTTCTTCCTCCTCCTCCTCCTCCTCCTCCTCTCCTTCCCATGTTGCATGTGTGCCAGGGTCCGGGGGGCTCGGCGCACTGAGCAGCCCAGTGGCCTAAAAGTGAGTACTTACGTAATTGCCAACTGTCTCCAATCATTAGGGGCAGCCCTTAAAAAAGACATGCTTCGCCGACAGCTGCGTCCCCTCGCCTTTGCCTGCCTTTCAGATCGCATTTGCTTTAAAGGGCCCGGCCGCGTTATATTTAACCCCCCCCACCCCCACCCCACCCCCCCGAGTACAATGTGAGCACTGCGGACGGCCGGGGGAAGACAGGGACAGAAGATCCGCCATTTATGCAGCGTTCTGCCTCGCGGTGCATCATGAAGAATGCATGAAAGCGGCGTACGGACTCTCCCGGGGCATTGGCGTGTTCAGCGGCTCGCTCTGTTTACGTGCGCTATCGCGTGTGGTTATTTTCTAAATGCTAGGTCAATCGTCGCACGGTAAACACAACACGGGGTGTCTGGGAGTGCGACGTAACGCTTCTGCTGACCTCAAATAATGGGATGATACGTCTCTTCAAGATGCCTGACAACATCTTTTTTTTTTTTTTTTTTTTTGTTGTAAGTATTAACATGCAGCCAATGTTATCCAGAGCGACTTCAATGACTACAAGAGGGATTGACACTTACAGGATCTTCTCTCCAAAACGGTAGGCTGCACTGCCTCCCGTTTTTACTAATACTAAGAAAAATAAAACCAGCTTTCTTGCTTTTTTTTTTTTTCATCCCTCCTCTGCGTGCATTCTCAACGTGAGAAATGAGTTTTGATCGGCGCTCAGGAGAGACTCGTTTGTTTAGATTAACGGCTGCCAGTTCCCGCTGAGAGACGAACATACATTTTATTTCCGTGCGTTCAGAGAGGCCTCCCGCAGTATGGTTAGTGACAGCTGGGTCAGGTCCCCACATATCAGGGACACAGCTGCCCTGCAGACATGTGCTCACACACGCACACACACACACACACACACACACCCGTGCACCAGGCAGGAACAGGAAGGCAGAGCATCTGAACAGCCCGGGAGCAGAAACATACCACCACATCGCTCGCTGCTGTCTGATAAAAAAAAAACACGTATCTGCAAAAAAAAGTTTTTCAGCAACGGAAAAAAAAAGAAAGCTTATTTTCTCTCTGACACCGGTGAGCTTCTGCAGATATTGTACAGTGGAGGTTATTAACAGGTCTGTCACATAATCGTGGAAACTTCCAGGTAACAAAAAGAAAGACACCGACATTGCCGGGGGCGGGGGGGGGGTTTCGTCAAAAGCAGTGATATGCACACAATCTGATTATGAACTTAAATACGTCAGGAGTCGTTTCATTTTTCCATTTTTCATCTGTTATCAGGATGTTTATTTCTCCAGCGGTTATCCTCCAGGCTGTAACGCTGACACGCATCGGCTTATTGCTGCCGAGGAAGAGTTTCCTACCAGAACGTGTTCTGCAGCGCGGCGTGGCAGCAGCACTGCTAAGGGTTAGGGGTTTGATTCCCTCACACCATTGCCATTGACGTCCCTCAGGTCAGGGGTTCGATTCCCACGGGGGTCCGCCACGCCGCACGTGTAGATGCTGACATAGGATTTAATAATAAGGTGAAGATTATTTTCCTCCAACGTGAAGGATGTTGTCACGTGTTCGTCATATGAAAAGGTTAGTTAGCGGTTCAGGTTCAGGGCTCGACATATCACGCGGTTCTTGAGGAGGTTCTACTTTTTTCTATCTTTTTTCCTTACCTTCTATTTGTCCCACATCAAAACACAAGTTTCTGAACATGTTTAGATGAAGTACATTTAGATGAAACTTATTCTTCTTATAGGCTTATTTCCCATTCATAGGATAACTAGCTATAAGGTTGGGTTGAGAGAAAAATCGCAATATTTCAGTTGAAACATTTTTTTTTTGCTGTCTTGTCTGTTCGTCTCTTAAAGGTTATTAAGATCAAAGCCAGGCGACTGAACAAGAGAGATGTTTATTTGACCTGTGCTGCGGTAGATAGATAGATACTGCGGTGAACGTCGGTGATTGGGGGGAAAAAATCCCCACCCCAACGAAACCTTTTTAGCATTTATGAGGGTGCCCATGTCTGTAATGGGCATGCCGAGCACCTCCGGGCAGCCCCGTATTTCAAACTTTTTTAGGTTTTGGTCATGAGTAAATAAAAGACGCAGCTGAAAATAAAAACTCCCAGTAGAAAACCTGAAACCATTACTTTCCACCACGCTGTTTCCATGTCAAACTACTTCCTGTTTCTAGTCGTGCATTTCAAGACATCGTGCGAGTTCATGAACGTTCGGGAGTTTTTTTGCATCTCAGGTAAGTTCCCTCTTCTTATATATTGGTATATATCGGTTACACAGATACATCAGTGGTGTACAGATGAAAATGAGACTTGAGGTATTTGGGTTTTCCACCTAAGTGTTGTGCTAGTAAGTGTGCCGTCTGACCCCGTGCGTGTGAACGCTCCCTCCCGGAGGCTCGGGGGGGCCACGAATCAACCATGAAGGATCATCAAATCAAATGCAAATGTGGTTTGTGTGAATTGTTTTTGGGGTTTTCTCTGTCCCTGCGATGCTCGACGCCCCGAGGGGCCTGTCGCCGTTGTAAGGGGAGGGGCCGTACATAATGAGGGGTCACGCTTCAGGGGCCCTTTGTAAACATGGGTGAGTGGGGGTCCTTTTTCTCAGGGAGGAGATGGTGGAATTAGCCCAAGACAAAGGGAGGTGTCAGCAAGGAGGACCCCCCCCCCCCAAACACACACACACACACACACACCAACCAACTCCTCTCACCGCCCTCCTTCCCATTCTCCATCTTTGTGCAAACTTTTTTTACCACTGTGTGTGTGTGTGTGTGTGTGTCTCGGGGCGGGGGGGGAGGCTGGGAGAGTCAGGTAGGCATGGAGTGAGGGGCCCATGGGAGGGAGGCTGCTGAGAGGCTCCCAGGGGTCTGGGGTTAAAACAGCGGCTGGAGATCGATATGCTCCACAACCCTTTTTGGCCCCCAAGAATTTGTCAGGAGTGGGTGGACAGACCGCCGCTCGCCGTCTGACTCGGGGATTTTTTCTTTTTTTCTTTTTACAAAACGGTGGCGGAAAGCGAAAATTACTGAGGTGGATTTTGTGAGGAGTGGACGTGTTTTTTTTTAACCTTTATTTATCCAGGGAGGGTTTGCTGAGCAGGCTTCACATTCATACAGTTACAAACCCTCACATGTGGGAGCTTCCCAGTCCCAGTCTGCTGGGCGCTGGATGACTGCTCACGTCTATTCTAGGATGCAACTCACATCCCATACCAACACGCACTGTGGTGGTGAAGAGACACGCGTGCACGGAGCAGCAATAATAACGTTGTTTTCTTAACGCACATTTTTGCTAACGGTATGTGCTCACGACTGAGTCGGCTATCTCACTTTCTTTACGTTATGACAATTACCTCAGGTGAACAACAAAAGATTTAATTGTTGTCACGGCAACACTGACAAACAAGATCCGGTTTTGTGCCATGTGTCCATGTGGTCCAGATCGGAAGTGAAAAACAATGTGCAGCATTTTTCTTTTGACAGTGATTTCAAAACATCGGATCACCAAAAATCTGACTTGGGACACTTCCAGCTGCAGTGTGAACACAGCCACTGAGGAGCTCCACTAGAGCAGTTGGAGAGGGAGTTCCTTGCTCGAGGGCACTTCGGCAGCAGGAGAGCGTTACTCATTTGTTTTCCCATCACAATTGGAATGGAGTTTTTGTTTTTGTTTTGAGGAGAGGCTTTTATTTTGGCACACCTTGGTACTCCCTGGAGATCATCACATCATCACACAGTTTACCAGCCATTACTGACATTGGGCAGCAGGGTGAGGCAGTGAGTATGGAGGCTATCCTCCACCTGGAGGACCCACAACAGGAAGCAGCCGTCCTGCTGAAGTGTCCTTGAGCAGCACATTGAACCCCCACCAGCGTTGTTGTGTAACTGGCCCTCTGCTCTCAACCCCCGGTGGAGGAGTGAATTTCCCCTTGGGGATGAGGTGAGCATCACACTGGGTTTGGCCCGTACAACCGTTTCCACAAATGAATCAGTAACACCAGTATTCACGTAGTTGTTGTTGCTGCGTTTGTATTTCCATCGTTGGTGATGCAACTTATTTGTAGATGGAAGTAAAAACCTGAGCCAGGCGGAGGGTGGACTGCAGAGGCGAGGTCTGTTACACAATGTGAATCAACACAGAAATGTTACAACACAAAAATTCCAACCTACTTTATATCTGAGAAACGTTAGATGTCTGACACGTCTGAGTGGGTTGTGGCAGAGTGTTGGGGAGAGTGTGTCATGCCCCCCCCCCCCCGGTAGTGGAAACCAGACAATATGTGAAAATAGCTTTGAGGCTCCCACCTGTCTCCAAAACGTCATGGCGGGACGGTGAAGTCAGGTGGGCAGGGTGATGTTGCAAAGTCAACATCAGGGTTCGTGCAACAGCTGAAGCAACTTGAATGCAGCTGGAAAAGTTGAAGCAAGAGTTCACAGTAGTAGTTACGACACTCTTTCATGAAAAAATAAATAAAGTAAACATAAAAATATTACATTGAAAGCCATTTTCATGCACTGGAATGTCTCTTCAAGGTTGAGTTGAAAGAGCAAAACCATTTGAAAGACTGAGCACGGGTGTAATGTCGGTTATATCGTGGCAGCCTGGTTGGGTTTTGTGCGTTTTGCCAGCCAATCAGAACAGACACACTACTCTCCAATGAAGTGATTACAATCCTTGTCTTCTTACCCAGTTGCATTTACAAGAAAATAAGCTGTCACTCTGCTTGCAGCGATTGCCTTGGAAAAAAAAAAAAAAACATAATAACTTGTAAATGTAACAGAAATAATTGCAAATGTAAGTGTTAACAAAAGATAATTGAAAGGACTCATTTGAAGGCGGGGGGGGGGGCGCCCGGAGCCGCGCGCTCGTTACGTTCCCATGTCCCTCGAGTTGAGCATAACAGGCGCATCTGCAAAACAACAAATGCAACCGCCGCCAAATCCGTCTCCGCGTTCGGAGGGACGGCAGCTTCGTTCGCCCCAGCCTGCGCTCGCATCCAGCCAGACAAAAGCCGACTTTAACAATGCGGGCTCAGGTGATTCTCATGCAAAGCAGAGGGCCCACTCTTTGAGAGCCATGTGGAAGAAGGCTGGCGCGTAATTATAGAAGAGGGGGTCTCGATAGCACCGTAATTGGAGGTAACGCCCCGACCCAGAAAAGGGGCCCGCGGAGGCTCTAAACATGTTGAGAGTTTTATTTGCGATGAGGTCCTCCGTCTACCACTCTTTTAAAAACCACAATGGAGGAGAGGGTCGGAACAATGGCGGGTGAACATGATTGCGCTTGTGTGTTTGAGCAGGCCCCGGGAGCCCTCTGTTGTCTTTTCTGCTGCACTCCTGGTGAGGGGGAAGTGAGGCGTACTGATGACAAAAGCGGTGGGAGCTCGGGAGCATAAAGGGGCTGGTTAATCACGGCCCTAAACCACAGGAAGTTGTCTATTCACTGGAGCCTCGGGGCAGCCGAGCGACGGTGTAATCTGGGCGAAGGGGTGGACCGGGAGTGGCAGCGACCGGGCTGTGATAGATACACACATCGGGGTACTTGCGGGGCGCAGCCGGCTTTGCTAGCGTCACGACCATTTGCTTCGATATAATTTCAAAGTGACTCGGTTTTTTTTTACATTTTGGTTGACAGTAGAGAAAAATAACAGCCAAGATACTGAAGGTATGCAGGTTTTGGCTCCCCGCTGCTGTGCTCATCCTGCTTAGCCCCTCCTCTCCATGTGTATCTCTACCGGCTGTGTGCACAACAGGACAGAAATGTAATTTTTTTTTTTGCCCTCATTTTTGAAAATGTGAACACGACAAAATTTCTTTTTCATCTCTTTGACAAAAAGGCAGCAAATGTTGATTACCCAGAGTTCCTGATTAACTCCGTAATAGAGCCGCTGAATTAAACCATGTTAATAACTGATTTTCTCTCTCTGCTTCTTCTGCACCAGAAATTGAGGCTGAAAATAATGAATCAAATGCATCTCTAACGAGCGGCGTCCTACTTGTTCACTTCATTACACAGATTTTCCAATGCCTTCCTCCTGCACACATGCCTTTGTGTATGACTGCTAACCTTGCGTGTCACGTGAGTTGTCCGTGGGTTTTTTTTGTTTTTTTTTTGGGGTGGGGGGGGTTTTGCACACACCCGTATTATCTCTTGCTGCTCATCCGGCTGAGACGCTAGCCTTAATTACAACTGTCTGCCTGAGTCACTAGCACGCTCCCCTACCCACACAAATAGACGACAACAACAGGCAGCATCTCAAAGGAAAAGCTAGAGCGGTTTCGACTCGTAGCCGGGGGGCAACTTCTCCCTGCCAACGAGACACAAAGGTACTGCAGGCTCACTTCCAAATGGATCCCTAGACCCTTTTCCCTGGGGCCTTGTTGACTTCCAATTGCTGTGCCGTGAGCGCCGGAGCTTGGACGAGCTAAATCTATTGTTTATTTCTTTCAGGCTCTCGGTTAGATGTTCCTTTTTTTTTTTTTTTTTTGCTCTCCCGTCTCTTTCCAGCCTTTTAAAATCAGCACTATCAAATCAACATTGAGCTTTGAAATGGTGGCTGAGGGATTGGTTGGGAATTAGGCTGTGAGTTTTCAGAGAATGTACCTCTATCTAATTCAGACAGCGATCATCCCAGAGGCGCTGTGCTATATCTTGTCTGGCTGCTTTGATAGAGTCTTCATGTGTAGGCAGTTTTTTTTTTTTTTCTCTCTCTCACTCTGCTCCCACCGCCTGAAACAGTGTCTACTCAAACGAAAAACTTTACATGGGAACTGACGGGGTTTCAATTAAACTTCCCCAAAGACCAGGCAGAGCCCAGTCTGGGTGGGAAGTGGAGTGAGACTATAAATAAATTCCATGCATTTTCTGTGGCCGGGGCCGCCTACAGCACGCACACGATTTTACTAGATGTCTCCATGAAGTGTTATCAAGGCTTGGGTTTCAGCCAAGGAATCTTGTTGGTTTCTCACTATAGACATTCTTCCTTAAGCGGAAATCTCTCAATGGCTGGCATTGGTGCACTCACAGCCAATCAGAGAGCAGTGCTCAATAGAGTTCAGCTGATCCCCATAAAATGGCAACAGGAAGAGTGACTGCTCCTGCAGAGTGGAGATTGAGACCGTTTGCAACAGCCTCGGTTGTTGTGTGTTGTTGAGAATTGTCCGTATTTATTGGGAAGGTTTCCATACAATCCTTATCCCCTCTCAACACCTGCAACAAAAGGATGAGTGTGTATATATGTGTGTAATATGTACAGTCTACTGTCTATTGTATGTGTTACATTGTCACCTTGCAACGCGTTGATGTCCTTGCACCGTGTTAGTATGTACTGTTTTGGTACCTTAGCTTTTCATGTGATCCTGCATCAACGTCACCAAGTGAAATTCCATTTACTAGTTGATTCTGATTCAGAAACCCAGCGGAGGTTCGGTTGTCAGTATGCACCACCGATGTGACCATGTAGGTCCAGTTGAGTTCAACGTTCAGACGTCAAGACCAGGTCAAAAGTTAAGACCGAGACCACAGCAAACTGTAACTATCTTTCCAAATGTAAAGATAATGCTTAAGACGTTTCTTGAGGATCAACAGAGATGCAGATCTGTACTAAACCCTTCAACATCCAACTAGTTCATCATTTTGACTAGTCGATACATACAAGTTTAAGGACCACTACGTATTATATACAGGTATAATCCCTCCAATTGTTTGCTGTCATGTGGAGAAAGTAATCAAAGGTGGACCAGGTGGAGGAAAACGTACCTTTGACAATTTCTACACGCAGGAAAAAGTCGAGTCAACATCCAGACCATGACGTCCAAGATGTCAGATAAGAGGAGTCGAGGTCGGACTGCAGCCCTGGTATTAATGCTGTGCAACACTTTCACACATTTACCCCGCATCTATCCAAATCCTACTTTACGCCTGCAGACAATTCCTCCTCACACAATATGCAATCAAACCAAATTAGGGTTTCATGTCGCTCAACCAAATAGTTAGTTACCCGACCGTCTCAGCAGAGAGGAAAGAAACACTTTCCCAACAGTTCCTCCTCTTCCTCCTCCTCGGAGCCAGAGTAGAGCATTAATTCAGCAAACACGCAGTAAAAAAAAAAAAATGGGACATTGACTTGCTGCAGATTAGAAATAAGACTCTGAACACAGAATAGCATTACCAATGCCACCATCCTCCACCTCCTGCACCTAGAGCTACTGATGCTGTGTTATTACTGCGGAGGATGGTGTTCGCTCAGCCAGCCACCCGGTGCGAGGCGGCGGCAGCCTTCGCTCGCCCGGCCGCTCCTCTGCTCCTCTCTCACTGCATTAACAGCAGGGAGTCGACTCCGAGACACACTCCATTAAGCCTCCTCCAGGACCGAGACGCTGCTCAGATACATGATGGGAAATTTAAAAAAAACAACACCCAGAGTGGAAGGAATATGCTATGCAGTGTGTTATACTGTATATTATTATTATAGTGCACGTGTGTGTGTGTGTGTGTGTAGAAATATCCATACAAACACTATAATAAATTATTTCTATAGACTTATGGGAGAGAGTATATATATATGTGTGTGTATGTGTAGATACATGTTATGTACACATATGTACATAACAGTATTACTATAGATTTAATATAGAAAATGCACATAGATAAATACAGAGAGAGACCGAGGGTATATGTGTGTGTAAGTATGTGTGTATAAGCTATGTACATATATGCACACACACATAAACAACAAATAACCTTAGACTTACTGTACAGAGAGAAAGCCAGAGAAGGAGTGTGTGTGTTAGTGTGTTGCGCAAGAAATGCAGAGAAAGAAAGCAAGAGGATGTGTGTGTGTGTTTGTGTGTGTGTGTGTGTGTGTGTGTGCGCGTGCTCGGAGTGTTTTGCATAGGATCAAGACGAACTGAAGACGTGTCACATTTTGATTTGCATGTGTTAACAGTATGACAAACCCTCACAGCTGGATCAGAACAACATCCGCCGCGCCGAGCCCCGCCGCAACAATTATGTGGAAATCCGAAGATATTTTACATCAGCGCAAGGAGAATTGGTTGTTTATTTTTGGCATCGGAGGGGGAAGAGATGAGATTTATCCTCTTATTCTGAAGGATTGGCGTCACCCGTCTCTGTAACTAATTGCATTATTGTGGTCTGTGCGCTTCCAGGGCTGGCCGTGCGCTCCTTAAAATTGAAATAAAATATGTCATGTCATTTTCTTGTCACAAAACTTGCATGATGTCGACAAAGGAGACATTGTTGTCCGCGTTCCCTGAAAATATTCATTTTATGGTACAAATTAAATGGATGGGAATTTGATCAAAGGCGCATCAAGACACATTCCTTTGTGTGTGTTTCTAACTGTTACTGTCAAGCAGCCACACACGCAGTGTCTTTATAATGACCAGAGTTGTGCTGATATTGATTCATGTTTTTTGTGTGGGGAAGGTTGGGGGTGGGGGGGCATCAACCTCCTCCTCATCACATGCGATGCATCAAAATAATTGGCAGTACCCAATTATCCTGTGATCCGTGTACAGGAGATCTGGCGAGCCAGCGCAGAATGAATCTGCAGTCAGGAGGCCTCGGGTTTGAATCGCAGACGTAACACTGGCGGGTCAAAATGTCCGGACGAAATGGGGCCGAACTGCAACGGGCAGAACGGCAAAAATATAAAAGGATGGGCGATTTCGAAGCGGCAAATTATATTGCACAGCAGAAAAATTCAGTGACATTATTGACGTTGAACGCTACTTCATTGACTGTGCTCCAACAGTCATCGGTTGCTGCTGCAGACGCCACGTGCTAAAACTGTGCACACACAAGCGCCCACCAAATGGCATTTATCACAAAGGAAATGTTACATAAGTGTCACGACTTTATGATATAATTGATGACATTTTTGTTTCACTCTGTTGATCCCTGAAGGGAGAATTCTCTCGCTGCCTGCCCTCCTCCAGGCAGGTCGGAGAGCAAAGTCAGCAACAGAGTTGAGCTGCTGAACGCCGGGAGGGAATTCAGCGTCTCGGTCAAGGACACGTTAACAGAGGATGTTTGCTGCTACGGGGGCTTTGACCAGTATGTTGGAATTTTGGTTACACAAGCAGAAAGGAGCTCATTGGTTGAGTTCATCCTCAGTGGGTGGAGCCAAAGAACCGCAGTTAGCTAACTTGAATGGCAAAGAGGAAACTTTAAAATATAAATAAACAATACAAATGGCTGGCAAACATTCATGACCATAGCTAGCTAACTAGTTTACCGAGATAGCTATCGGCTAATATGGTTTGGAAGGTCAGCCAGGCTAACTAGCTAACCTCGATAACTTAGTATGGATTGATTGCATTTTTCAGTGAGTAGCAACGGTGCTGGGGTTCATTAGCTAGCTCCTCTCTTACCTCTTGCTTTTTTCAGTCTAATATGCTTTTCACACTACACTTAACCCCGAGCTAACGTCTTTCTTAATGCATTTAAACCCGGGCTAAGCAGCGTTTCACACTTGCATTTTTGAAAGTGGGTTAACACCCCTTTTAACCCCGGGTTAACAAACCCTGCTATGATGCAAGGTTAGCACCGCTTTTGTGGTGCTATCCCCAAAATGCGGTGCTAAGAACAATAGTGTGAAACTTTGTGGGGTTAGAATGTAACAACGAGTTAAACATTAGCATTAAACGTTAACCCAGGGTCTACAAGCTTACAGTGTGAAATCCTGAACACTGAATACCCGGGGTGAATTGTTAGCCCAGGGTCAAAGAAAACTAGTGTGAAACGTGAGATAAGTTAACCCAGGGCTATTATAACCCAGGGTTAAAATTAACCCTGGGCTAACATATTCAAGTGTGAAAAGCCTACACCATAACTTAGCAAGAACTGGTTCTTTGCCTCCGAAATGTTTGTAGAACTAAAAGTCCAATTCGCCTTGAACTACCACTGTTCTCTACTCGCTAAGCTTCCCTGTTGCCCGTGATCAATCCAGAAACCAGAAATAAATCCAACATAATCAGATGCCATCAGGTGGATCCCCTTATCAGAGACGCATGCATTTTTAGCATACATGGATAAAAACCCTGGCTGTGTTAGTGCCATGCTCTACCCATTGAGGTCCATTGGGAATCGAACCCCTGAACCCCTGAAGTCTTGGGGCCATCGACCCCTTGACCTACAAGGTGTCTCCTCTAACCTATTCCAATGTCGGAAGGCCATAAAACCCCTGAGGCGCACACACAGAACATTTGAAGTCAAAACCCACGGATGACATGAAACATGAAGAGAAATGTTCAGACATTTTATAGGGGGAAGGACACAGTGATAGGTCAAGCTTGAGACAAAGCGCTGAAAACGAATGCCTCCCAACCATGAAATGTCGTTGCCGTCAATCAATGGCCTGGATGAGATCGGAGCTGGCACCGGTCACGTCAGACAGCGGCTTGTGTCAATCTGGGTTATTTTTTGTCGTTCCGTTTCAAACAGGAACAAACAGTAAACACTGTGGCAGGCTTTGCGGTTCAAATAGCAATCGCTTAAATTGTGCTGGACTCTGCATGGCAAGAGGACATGAGACGTGATGAAGGAATCATAGCAACATGAGCTGGCCTTTACAAGGTGGTCTTACCCAGAGTGACTTCAGGGGGTTCAATGTTTATTTGTTGATATTTCAACAAGACAAATATGTGAACGTGTGACCATTATATATCATGTCTAACAGCGTTTGTTTTAAGCTATTTGGAGCGCCAGATGGGTGGAGTTTACTACATCTGGTCAATTCAGATAGCAGCTAAGTTAGCAACTACTGAAAAGTATATAACATTTTTCTTTCTCTGTATTTTCTCGCTGTATTGTCCTGAATGGCAAACCCACTATTATTGGCTAAC
Source organism: Hoplostethus mediterraneus (assembly GCA_034670385.1). Lineage (NCBI taxonomy): Eukaryota > Metazoa > Chordata > Actinopteri > Trachichthyiformes > Trachichthyidae > Hoplostethus > Hoplostethus mediterraneus. Next base: position 435,572 of record JAXDDW010000074.1, read on the forward strand.
ACTGTTATCTGACACCTCTGATATATTATTGCTGTTTCTGAATAGAAAGCCACTGTAGTGAATGAGAATAAAAATAAAAATAGAGTTAACATAATAAATAGAATCAAAGTGACTTGATACCATCGTCTTGTGTACAGAGACGAGTAGATTCATCAGAATGAGGAAGTGGAGAAAAACTTGCTGCCTATATATTGTATTACTCTCAGAATAACAGTCATAACCAGAAAGCTCTTCACCAAATAATTCATGCCACCCCCCCCTCGTGTACCTCACCCCCCTCCCCCGTATCTTCCTCCTCTACTTGCTCTATTATGCTCCTGTCTTCAAGTAAAAAATAATCCTCCCTACGTTTTCTCTTTAAGCTCTTATTTTCTTCTTCTCTGTCACACATTATCATCCTGGAGACACAGGAGTGTGTAGTTGGATGTATTGTCTGGCGCTGTGGCTCTGGCGCCGGCAGTCCCGGTCGCTTTTTCTACATTGATGAGTCGGAAATTTAAGCTTTTTTCTAATATAACACTCGTTGTAAGTTGCTCCGGTTAAGAGCATCAGCTTAAGGCTTCCAAATCTGAATGCACAACACGCAGCGGTTAATGCCGATACACGCAACACACACACACACACACACACACAAATATCTATCGAAATCGCCGCTGTGTAATCTTCAGCGGGGGCAAAAAAAAACGCCGCGTTTTATTTCATCACATTAAAAAAAGAAAAAAAAAAACATCTGAGTTTATATGACAAACTCTTAGTTGCAGTGCCGGGGAGGCTGAGGCTACATCGCCTTATGCTTGAACGAGCATGTAGGCCATACGCCACGGATGCGCCACACACCCCGAGGTGAGGGGAGCAGAGCGTTTTTTTATTTATTTTTTATTTTTTTATATACACGTCAAGTAAGCTTCACTGCATCCTTGTGACACAACCCCTGCGTCAGAGAGGAGTCGGCCCCGCGCTGCACCCGGCTGAATAAAATCGCCCTGATATCAGCACGGGATATGGTAAACTGTTAAGGATTATGGGACGGAACGGGAAGGGGGCGGGGGGGGGGTGTTGGTGCTGAGATATTTTATTTCAGCAAATTAAACAATAATTTTGTGTCGTGCTGATTGAGAGCCTTCAAATACATGAGAGGAAAATCATCTACTTTTGGGTGTTTGAAAGGATTTGACATTTTGTTCAGGTACCGTTTAGCTGATGCTCTTACCCAGAGTGCAGCAGTGGGGATGAGGTTAAATTCCTAGAGCAACAGCATTTCGAACAACCGATAGCAATGCTCAATATTGATGGTTGCATCCTCTAAAATGTTACTATTTTGTGAGTAACGGGGTCAGGATGGATCATAACTTTGATTCAATTCAATAGTGAGTTTTACTTTCACACGTCAACTAAATAAATGCCGAGGAGACAAGAAAGTTTGAACCTACTCGGAGAACCAAGAGCATATTAGAGCAAGCGCAGGAGAACGGTAAAGGGCTAAAGGGTGGTTCAAAACATTTCACCGGTAACTGCATCATCATCGGTGGCGGTGCCGTTTTTTGGATTCCAAGGTCACCCAGAAGGCTTCCTCTCTGAAGACACTCAACAGCAATTGATACAAAACGCACACCACCAACAATCGGATGAAGTACACCGGGGGGGGGGGGGGGGATGCGGTTCGCCCTGTTGCTAGGTGACCTATCGCATCCTTTGATGGGAGCAGGGCGAGCCAATCTGTTTCCTTGTTGGCAAACGGTGGTCCGATTAGATGTGGAATTTGAATATGAATGGAGGATATCTGGGCTAATTATAAGCTCTCATCCCCTCCGCCTCGTCAGCACCCGCCACATTCAACCGAATTAAAAAAAAAACTCTGGAGTGTGGGGGAGGAAGGGGGAGGAGGAGGGAAGAAAGGAGCGAGGAGGGAGGAGTCAAGGGATCAATCCCTAGTTTGGGATTACGTGTGCACGGATAACCCACCCCCACAGAGATCTGCTTCCTTTCAGAGTGAATGTTTCATCCCCCCCCCCATCCATCCTCCACCAGCACCCATATACACCCCGCAACCCCCCCATCCGCACGATGCCGCTGGCCGAGTTTACACCTAGCTCTCGCCGCCACGGTCCGCAAACGCGATTAGCGCTTATCTTGAAGTAAGACCTAGCTACCTTCATCACCGGGTTCATCATCGCCGCATTCCATATTCATGCCGTTCAAATCCCCTCCGGAGTTAAAAAAAAACAAAACTGAAGGGATTCGAGCACCTGAGAACGTCGAGCGCTTAGCGGAGGAGGAGGAGGGATTGCGGATTTCTCTATTGAGGTCACGGCGCCGTATGAAAGAGGCATGTGAAGAGTTTCGTTCCAACGTGAGATAGCAGCCATGTGAAGGAAGTGGGAGCTGCACTCGCACAGCGGTTGATCAGCCTTTTAAATGATAGAAGGCAACCGGAAGTCACGTGACAGCCTCCCGTCCCGAGAGACCCGAAGTAATAATTTATTTCCGCGATCAATATACGTGTAGCTGTTTGTAATATAAGTCTGAATGTTTCAGCAGCTGTCTGCCACTAATAATATGGATTATTTCTCCGTGGGATCAGAGGAGGGATGTGTTCTAGTTGGTTCAGGCAGGGAATCCATACAGATACGCTGCGGCCATGCGAGCCTTAATTGGAGACAAACTGTGAAACCTGCAGCACTTTGTGTTGTGGATAGGAAGTCCACGTCTTAGTTTAGGAGTCTCACACACGTTCTACCGTGGAAATGACGACACCGGTTTGTTGGTTTACTAACGTTTTGCGTGTTTGATTGATAAGTGTGTCAACTACTTTTTAAGCCTACTTGTGGAATGTGACCGTAACGCTGTCAGCTACCGCAGAGCTACTACAAGATAAGCAGACAGTAGGATAACGATGTGATCAGTTCAATATTACAAATTTTTTTCTTTCATTTTTTTAACTTTACCTGACAGAATAAACTCTAGTGAAGTTAATGTGTTTGAAGACAGCGTCACTTAACAAAAATAAGTGTAGGAGCCGGCATATTTCTACTGTGAAAACACCCAAAACCAAATAAATTGCCAAGATAAAACGCTTTTGAAACTCAGGCTTCAAAAATGAAGGTGAGGACTCGATGTGATACAACGACATGATACTTTAGTGGTGTCATGGTTGCTTGATGCAGAACCGGTACTCATCTTCATGATTTGACCCTTCTAAAGTCTCTTGTCAATCACACTGCACAACACACGTCTCTGGAGTACATTTTCGAGGCAATGATGAACAGTTCAGTTGGATTTGGTACCCGATACCCGCACTAATAGGCAAAACATATAATACTGCTGATGGGTGATGCTGAGCCAGGCGTTCAAACACTTTCTCCGGGTTGTTGAAAATCACATTGTTTGAAGTGTGAATGCTTCGTGTTTATCTCACCATCTGAGAATCCAAACTAACAGCGCTCTGATAGAGGACGCCCCTCGTTGTTAACAAATATACACACAATCAAAAAGTGTGGTGGCGATAAAGCTTCATCCTCCTACCTTTTGTGCTCATACTCTATCTACAGCACATCCTTAGTTCTCCTTTTGTCTTTTCTTCCTCTGTCTCTGCTGCAGCCCACCCCCCCCCAACCTCCTCATCGTAACGACTGTTTCCCATCATCGGCCACACAGGCCTACCTTCAAAACCACGGCCTCAACGGTTTCTTACCGCTTCCACCTCCTTCGCTTGGTGCCTTGCACTGCGTGTGTGTGTGTGTGTGCGCGCGTGTGTGCGTGTGTGTGTGGATAGCAGCACACAGCTGCCAAAAAGGCAGTCGAAACCCTGATAGCATCACACAGGAAAGAGCTAGCAAGCTAAGCGCTAGCTGGCACTGTTAAGTGGAGAAAGGGGAGGAAAGGGGGTTAAGTGCTGATCTGTCTATATGTGGATGAAACAGATGTGCACCGAGCATGGGAACTCTTCGGGCTCCTTCAGTGTGGTTTCTTTGTGGAGGTCGGGATAATGGCGCGTCCTTTACCGAGGTTTGATCCCACTGCTAATTATCTAGGTTGGCTGTACAGTAATTGTAACCAAATATTCACACGTCGGCTACAAGCAGCTATAAAAGTTGCAACCAAATCAAAAAGAAAAACCCAGCCTACAAAACTTTAGCGCTGATAGAAAACAGCGCCTTGTATTTCTGGACCTTTTTGTTGTTTGGTGTATTTTTCCTGTTCTGGCGGATAACTGACCAAACGCAGCTAGACGTAGAGACAGGGAGGTTTGACGGCAGAAAAACGTTTCAGCGATGTAAAATCAATGGTAAACGGCTCAACAACGGCGTTCAACAATCATGCAGGGAGAGATCCATCGGAGAAGGGGAAGAGACGGCGATTTTGTCCACCGACAGCAGCCTCAGTAGACCAGAATGCAATGCGGCCACAAAAGCAGTAGATGAGGCAGGTTGAGGGGAACAGCAAAAAGGCAAAAATTACAAAAATACAAATGAATTCCTGCGATGCTTCAACAGTGTTAGTTTTGTATTCAGGGATGCTGACCCATTTTAACGGTTCTTGTGTCCCGCTGGTTGCAGCTCGTGTTCTGCATCCTTGTTAGACTCCATGACGAAAACTCCTCGCAAATATGAAACCAAAGTCATCCAGAGGACTGACTTCTATCAAGTTAGGGTAATTATTCCTAAGGCAATAGATTCATATCTGATCGCAATCTGGTGTACCAATCAGCTTATCTAATGTGCTGTAAGTGAACTTTGCTCACCCCCCCCCCCTCCCCAACCCCCATCTTCTATCCTTCCTCCCCCCCCTTTCCCCCTCCTTCCCTCCACTCCTTTCATCGCCCCCACGTCCACAGGGGAGATGTAAAGCTTTTGGAGTAAATCAAGGCTTTCTCCTTCATAAACGCCCATGCAATTAACTCAGCTCCTTCTTCTACTGATTTACGGCGGCCATGTTGGAGACCGGAGTCAGCCAGACCCTCTGGGTTGCGAACGACAGGCCTCGCCGACGAAGCCACCTCTCTCTCTCTCTCTCTCTCACACACACACACACACACACACACATCTGCTCACACTAGCAGCTTACTCGCTTTCAAGCACACACTGTATGCACACACACACACACGCATTCACATCTGCGTCTGTGACAGCAAATGGTGAGTGAAAAGGAGGAAAGGAAATGAGCGGTGAGTGAAATGATGAAGCACGATGACAAAACTGGATGATTGGAAGTGATAGAGAAGATTCATCTGAAACCTTCTAAGAGTCCATTCACAGATATAGAAATAGGTTTAGAAAATATCTGAGTGTAGTGGGGCTGCTGGTACTTTAGCATTATATTATTATTTTTTTCTATCTGAACGTAAAACACTTATATAATTACAGCTAGGAGTTCCATCTGAGAAGCTGCCCAAATACACTTTGGAAAGCCCGAGCACCTCTGAGTGGTCGGTACAACTTGGAAACTGAGGGTTTATTGGTGCACCCAGAATTCCCCCCCCCCCCCCCCCCCCCCACACCAACAACCCCACCCTTTGAGGAAATAACAGCCTCACGACTTCATTGTGTCACTTCACAGCCCCTGAAATCTGCAGCGCTGAAATGAGAAAATGGTTGAAGATGAAGCGCGGAACCTTCAAGGCGGGCGAATGAGAGGGTTTGGCTTTCTTGTGGATTTCAGAGTGGGCAGCGTCACCGGGGAGCCGCTTCATTTCTACCATTGCAATGTCGTAACGCACTGGTGTCACAGAAAAAAACAATTTTGGTGTTTTTCTTTCTTTAATTGGAGGTTTACGTGCACATTCTGGTGTTGAGAGGGTTTCATCACCGTTGAGGCCTTGGAACGTGCTTGAAAGCCTCATGGATAAAAAAATAAAAATACACTGATGGGTGGAAACAAATGCTTAATCCTTCTTATTCTCTTAAAAAAAACATTTTTGTAGACAAACTAAAATAAGGGTGGAGTTAGCGCACAGTATTCAAACACTGTGATTGGTTGATGAGGGTTATTGTTCAAAATGACATCATCGTGGTCACAATAATGAGGAAAAAATACATTTTTGGCAATGTCACAGAAAAGTCTCATATTGCCATAGCAACCGGTCTCAAGAGATTTGTTACTGTATGTGAACAATAAATCCTTCTGATTATTGTTTGAATAAAAAAAAAAAATTCCCAACTAGAGAAAGCGTCCTGCAACTGACACGTCAGGTTGGATTGATTGATCGAAGCCAATAAGTGTCCTGCTGGAGTGTCCTTGAGCAAGACCCCCCCCCCCCCCCCCCCCCCCAAAAAAAAAACTCACTCACTGTAAGCCGCTCTCGATAAGTTTAGTTTCTGATGGTAGTGAAGTGAGTAGGAAGGAGGAAGCAGGAAGTGTTGTGGCAGGTTTAGAAGGGCAGTTTTCTGCTAAAACCCTCCGAGCGGTTTTAAAGACGCGTCTAGATTCAGGAGGGAAACACCCGTTATTGTAGTAATCCATTCCTAAATCTGCCAGTAAGGATCAAGTCATACAGTCTTACGTGTCTTTGTGGAGGCGACCACAGATCTCCCAGTCGGCCGTCATGTGACTCCCAGCAGGCCTTGGGTTCTATTTGGGACTCTGTCTATTTACTTAAATGTATTTTAGACGTATAGGCCAGGGCCCCTCCCTAAACCTACCCACATTTCCAAGCCCTCTGCTCCCCCTGCCTAGCCTCACCCCCCACCCACTCCTTCCCTCACACACACACACACACACACACACACACACAGACACACACACACACACACAGACACACACACACCCCTGTAAACCCCGGCCCTGCCCTTGTCTGCTGGCTGCCTCGCTGCACACTGGCTCCATTCTTCCAGCCCCTTGGACTGAGAGGGTCGGTGTGTGTGTGTGTGTGTGTGTGCGTGTGCATGTGCATGTGTGTGTGTGTGTGCATGTATTTGCATCAGTGCATACAGTGCATAGAGGGTGCACACAGTGTATGCTGGAACGACAGTATGCAAGTGTGTGTGTGTGCTTATGTGAAGCCGTGCATGGATGGCTACAGATGTGAGTATGCTGCTGGTGTGTGTGTGTGTGTGTGTGTGTGTGTGCGCGCTTGCGCCTACCCACACATAGACGAGTACAGATGAGTTTAATATGTGTGGGAGGCCAATGTGCATCAGTGTGTTTGCATGAGAGACAGAGAGACAGGCAGAGAGACCTACAGAGAGAGATGGGTACAGTGTGTCAGGGTGTGTGCAGGAGCATCCAGGCAGCTGCCCCCCCCCCACCTACCCCCAGGACCCCTCACCCCCCACCCCCCACGCCTAGCTCAGGCCGGTACACACTGTTCTCTCGAGGCTGGCCTGTCATTTCCTGGAACAAGGTATTGTATGATGGATGTGATTGGTCAGGCTCCGTCGCGCGCTTATCTGCCCGGCCATTCAAACCCTGGATGATCACGCAACCTCACCTATGGTTGGATAACAACAACGATAAGATGTAAAAGAATATTTACTTGGACAGAAAAAGGGCTGCTGCAACATAAAATGCACCAAAAGTCACGTTGATCAAAATAAAACTTCTGTTGACAAAAAGACTAAAGTAATAATCAGTATTTGAATCAGCCTGGTAATAAAACCTTGATTACAGGTGTAAGGTGCCGCCACGTTTCTCAAAATAAAGTCCTGTCACTTCCTGTGGACAAGAGGATGTTGCTGCCCCTCTGGATAACAGCCAGTATGCGTCAGACCAGGTACACTAACAGGAAGTTGAGCCTGTACAGGTAGAACAGTGGAACTGAAGTAAAGTACACACGGTGTCTGTTTTGTGCCGTAAAGCAATCCAGCAGATTTCCCGCCAAATCCAACCGCAGCAACGGTCTCGTTTGTTTACGGTCCTTCTACTAATGTCTGAAAATGAATGAATTCATTGATGTTAAAATGCTTCATAAGGAACGTTTCTATGAATGCAGAGCTGAGACTTCGAGGAGAGATTTGTTAAAATGCAGTTTATTGGTATATTGAGGGAAAACGTAAAGAGTTTGATCGGAGTTACGCGGCGCACATGTACGTTTGTAACGCGACCGCGATCGCTGAACTAGGTTATCGCCGTCGGAAACGACTCGGTAACGGCGTGGCGCCCGAAAACCCCTAAAACCCCCGAAAGCTGTTTTATTTATTTATTTATTTTCCCCTTCCCACTTCTCGCGCCGCACGGGGCACTAAATCACCGGGACAGGGGACAGAACGGCAAGCTTTACCTTTGTGTTCGGCCCGAGCGCTCCCTCCTACCCCTCCCCGCATCTTTGGGCTTTGTAGCCCCTGCCAAACCCTGTCACCCCCGAATCTCCCACTAACCTGCCTCCTTATGGCGGCGGGGGGGCTCAGAAGGGCGACCGCGGTGGCATGGAGGAAGCCACGCGGCGCCATCTGCTCCAGCAGGGCACGTGGTGGTGGTGGAGGTGGAGGGAACGGGGGGGGGGCTTCCTCCCTGCCTCTCCCCTCTCCCCCCCCTGTACCTTCATCCAAATCCTTCATCCCACGTCCCTCTGCGACACCCCCCCACCACCCGCCCCTAGAAAAAAACCTCCTGATAATTTGCAGGGGAATGAAGAGTCCCTCTGCGCCTGAATTTATGAACTCCTGTGGTAGCCATGGCAACCACTGGCAACTTTGGGTTTGAGGGAGGGAGCGGGTGGGGGGGTGTTGGGGGTGAGGAGGATGGTGGTAAGACGGAGTGGGGGGGTGGGGAGTAAATCTCGCAGGGGAAGAAGAGGCATTGTTGTGTTGGTATTCAGGGTGTCAGCAAACCGGAGTAATTGCTGGGTCTTTATGAAAAGGACGAGGTAAAAGCTTGTCTGGGGGGGGGTGGTGCGACGCTCTCAGTCCTCCCAGGAAACAAACCCTCTATTTATATCGCCTGTTGATGGAAACTATTTCATTTTTTTTGTGGGCATGACGGTGTCAGAAGGGTCAATTCAATTTGTGTGGGAGCAAAATGAGGCATGGCATCTACCAATTTCTTTTTTTTAAATTATTTTGTATTATTTTTTTTATAACTCCTCCGAAATCCTAGCGAAACATTTCAACACGCTTTCAGGTGTAGAGTCACGGTTCACAATCGGAAATCCCAGAGCCCGTAATGTATGTGATCTGTTTACTGTCTCTGCTGCTCACCCAGGATGTATATATCTGCTTTCAGCTTCTTATCAGGCGCTCACAGTGTTCCCTGTAAAGAGCAGACTCACCCACTATAGAGACGTACTGGCTGTGGAAAGACAGAGAGAGAGAGAGAGAGAGAGAGAGAGAGAGGAATGAAGTAAAAAAAAAAAAAAAAAACTCCTGACACCTCAGACTTCACTTCACAGCCGGTGAGGGAAGAAAGTGAGCGAGCCGCTAAGCCTTCCCTCCCCACAGCCGCCTGCAAGGTGGAGATATTACCGTTCACATTTGGACAGATGTGAGGATCTCGCTGTGGCGTGTGTGTGTGTGTGTGTGTGTGTGTGTGCGTGCACTATGCAAGGGCCTTCAACTGTCGCTGAGATTTCCACACAAATGTCCACTACTACCGGGTCTGTTTGATTTGGCAAACTAACAAAGGCAGGTTTTTTTTCTCTCTCTCTCTCTTCACAGTCCGAGAAAGTGATATATTTTTTTTTTTTTAGCATCGCGTCAAAGCGACTTGTAGACGTGTCTCTCGCCTCGGCTTTTTTGGGAAGCGAGTCAGGTTTTTTTTTGTGCAGTTGCGGTTGAGGTGGTTTGTATGTACCTCTGGGAGAGTTGGACGCTCGGGAACAATGGACGGATGCTGGGTGTTATCCCAAATGGTCAATCTAGAGAGGCTGGGACGGTTTTGTGTTCTGGTCTTATTTCTACATGGGCGTTTTCTGAGCTTCAAACGGTCGAGTTGATGGAGCTGCTCGGGTAAAAAGGCTAGAAATACCGTAACAGACAGAGGCCCCTGTTGGGTGTAATACTGCTGTGTTTTGGAGGACAGCGAGGGCAATAACAGCATCATCATCCACGACATTGAGCTTCTCGCCTTTTTTGCGAACGGCGACTCCTGATAGCTGAGCAAACACCCAGGACCACTGACTCACAGGTGCAGAGGAAAAACACACATTTACAGCGTTACACAAACCTGGAGAAGGTTAGAAAATAAACACATAAAAAAAAAAAAAAGCTGCGGCAGTCAGAGCACCAGCCGACGCCAAACGGATGGCTGGGAGGAAGCCTGAGTGACTCGTCCCACCGCCCGCCTCATGTCTTATGCACTTTCATGTCGCATTATATTTAATTATGGATCATACCGGGCGGTCGGTAACGGGGGCCGGCCCGCCTCACAGGTACAAACAGCTGAATAATTCAGCAGGATGGGAATGCGGTGGGAGTGCAAGGAGGAGAATAAGCTCCCTGTTATGCAGCCCTCTGCCCCGTCTTGCCGCGGTGACAAAATGGAGGTTCGGCGAGGTTAAAAGGCAAAACTTATCTCGGCCAGATCACCGGCCAGAACGCCTCAGACGGCCACGGTCGTTTTTGTTTCGGGCGTTGAGGTTTATGAGCTGGTTGACTGCAGACTAGACTAGACTGCTGCTAGTTGGTCGTTAATGTAAGTCGGCGGTGTGGCATTTCTCTTGGAATCAAACGCGAGGCAGGTTGACAGTCGACTGCTGCTAGCGTCTGTTAACCATCACCTATTCTATATCATCTATTATCTATCATCTTTTATCTATTTTCTATTATCTATTATCTATCAGGATCCCTCAAGCACAATATCTTCTGCAATATCCTCCATTATGTAAAGCGACAGCAAAGGAAGAGGAGAGAATTAAAACCAGGACAGATGTTTGACTACAGTAAAGGTTCAGTAGGTAAAATATGTCATAGTTTCAGAGCAATAACAATTTCTGCTGTGATTACTGTGAAACATCCACTCAGACTGTAAAGATTGATATCAATTTAAAAAGCTCAGTAAAATCGAATCAAACGAATCAAAACGTGGGCAGATCAAATTTACCCTGACGAAAGGTGCTTAGTTCAGATATTGAAATGTATGTAAAATAGAGGGTTTAGGTTTTTAGTGCGTGTGAGATTAGCGAGGGGTTGAGAGATGGTAAAGAGCAGGACATGGGGGGTGGGGGGGTGGATAGAGAGAGAGAGAGAGAGAGAGAGAGAGAGGAGTGGATGTAATGAACAGGAAGCATCCGGAATGAATTCCCAGAGATGGCCACGCATGGCTGGGCTGAACTGGCCTGGATCGGGGGAGGTGGAGGAGGGGGGTTGGTGGAGGTTGAGAGGCTCCTGCATGTCCAGCTGGACAGAGAGAGAGAAAGATGGAGGGAGAGAGAGAAGGAGAGAGAGGGAGAGGCCCTCGGGCGCTGACAGGTGTAGCCCTCCACTCCAGCTGAGGCCTCACAGCTGACCTGGATCTCTGGCTATTTCTCTCTCTCTCTCTCTCTCTCTCTCTCTCTCCCTGTCCAAACACATGCTCTAACTCTGAGGGTTTTACACGCGACAAGCTACGGTATGTTACACCATGCCCGCTATTCCTCATTCATCATGACAAGTCTCCCAACCAGGCCGCAGCGCAAGCCGCAGTGTGGAGTGAGAATCTAGAAGTCGGTATTGTGCATCCATCCTGCGGCTGATTGGTACCGCAGGTTTCTTGAACGCTCCACCGTCTCCCCGCTAGCTAGCCACCGGGTTGTGTTCCCTGAAACTTCCAACGGTTAAGAAGAGAGATGAATCGGATTGTTTTCAGAAACGCTTCCTCTTCGGGCAAGCAGTTGGTAAAAAGTAACACAATTGATGTCAGCAATCCTCTACGGGTGCTACATCGTATGTCTCGCTCCGGATAACACTTCCTCATCAGCGGGTAAGATTACCGTCATGGATCCTCCTCCAGTCTTCATCGATGGTTTGCTGAAATTTAAAAAATGGTGAATCAGAATAATTTTCATTGGGCAAAGACAAGAAAGGTACAGTCATTTGTCTTGTCATGAATCAGAATAGTTATAATAGTGCAATATACACAATCAGACAGAAAACTAAACTTTAGCACTAAAACGCCTTAAAGGTGCTCTTTGTTGCGTTTTTAAACAATCAATATGTCATCGTCCAATCATATGTGCTACCTTGGTATAATTACAGTAGAAAAATGAGACCATGGTGGAGACGATTGGTCACCTCTATGTCACACCAGTGGTATTGTGGTTTCTCCAAATTAAGACTACATTTCCCATCAGCCCCGTTGCTTCCTGTCCCCCCCTCCCCCTCCCTGGTGTCTTTGTCTTTCCTGAAGAGGATCAACATGTTGGAAGTGATTTCTCCATCTTCCTTTCTCTCCTTCCTCCATCAGCCGTTGCCAGAAACTCTTTAGCTTTAGCTCCGTTAGCGCTGGAAGAACAGCGCCCTCTTCCTGTTTTGTGCCGTAAAGCAATCCAGCAGATTTCCCTCCAAATCCACCCGGTGGCCACGATGTAAGATGCAGCGTAGAGGCTGGTAGAGGCTGCAGACTCAGCGATGGTCTCATTTGTTCATGATTAAACTAGTGACTCAAAATTAATGAGGTGATGATTTATTGCCGTTTAAATCCTTTAAAAAAATGCTCCGCTTGCCTGGTGGCTAGAGACCATCCTGTAACCAAAATGCCACAGGTTTGATCCCCACGACAGCGAACGTGTCCTTGACTTGCACTCTGACCCGTCTGGTGAAATACATATGATTTTTTGCTCTAAAAGTCAAATTCTACAGGTCTGAGACCTCTTGGTCCTCCCGTGGTGGCTTTGTATAACACCTTTATTATCCTGTAAAAGCAGCAGTCAGCGGTTCGTGTTTCTGTCGTCATCGAGGCCATTGTGTGAAACATCGATGTGATTAAAAGTAACCCAGAATTCATTTAATTTGCCTCGGCGGCTCTTAACATGACGGGTAAATGAGTATTCTGATATGACAAGTTAAAATGATAAGGTCAGCGCCGCCGAACAAAGAGAGGCCGTTTTCTGTCATTATAAAAAGGGCTCGATTATACTCCTGTTAAATAAACAATGAATTAGAGCGAATGGACGAGAACGGATTGATTTGCTGTTAGCAGCGTGCCAATTAGTGTTACACTGCAAAATAAAAAATAAATAATACAATAACGAGCGCTCCTTGAACGCAGCATTGTTTAATGTCACTGCCAAATGTGTAATGTACTGTGGTTGTTACACGCTTTCTGTCTTTCCCAGTGAGGACACGACTGCAAACAATGTTAACAAGAGATTTCTGTTGCGTCTTAAAATCGTATTTTCATGAAAGAAGTAAAACAATCTGCCGTTGGGAGGAGATCTTTTCTGCTGTTTCGTCTGCAGAATAAATGAGGCAGGCAACTCCATTAGCGTCAAGATAATGTCACTCCATTCAAGACATTTTTCAAAACAGGGTGACTTATTTTACAGCACCAGTTTGGCAGAGAAGAAACAATCCAAACAGAGAAGGGAGCTGCAAGTAAAGCAATAAATGTACTTACTGGCTTCAGGAAAGTACCTGTATCTGTGCTTCCTTTCAAATCCATCACTTTATTATTTTGTGATTTGTATCATTGGGACTCCACATGTGGTTTCTGGTACCCAATGAACACACTGTTTGCATTATTGGCAGCTTCCTTCCCATCTAAAAAGAATTTACCTCCACTGGAATTTTTCACTTATTTTACAAAAAACAACAAAAGACTCAATTCTGGGCTTTTATTTTGTAGTTTTGCAATTTATTCATGTGTTTATGCTTTTTTTTTTTTTTTTTTTTACTAATGGCTAAGAGCAACATATCTACACACACTGTGAACATTTGGCACCAAACTGTAGAACTTCTGACACTGAAGGGACCGGCTTTGTTTTTTTCTTATAATATTTGACTATTCAGAAAAATATGCAAGTGTGTTTATCCGTGCACGCAAAAACACACACACACACACACACACCGCTTCCCTCAAACACAACACACACCCATCCATCCAACCACACACACACACACACACGTACACTCATGTGGATATTATCAGTGGTGCTCAGCTGAGGCTCCAGGCCTGTCCAGTCCCCACGGCGTAGCGGTGACCAGGGGAGGAAGTGTTTATCTGGGCCCCAGGCCCCTCCCTCGGCTCCTAGCCTTGGCTCCGGGAGCTGGGAGGCAGATGCCACGCGGGCCCCCAGTGTGGTGTGTTCCTGTGGCCAAAGCGTATAGCTGTTAATGCTTAAGGGAGAGGCTTTTTGAACCAGGCCATCCGTCTTGACTCTGTGTGTGTGTGTTTGTGTGCGTGTGTGTGTGTTTTGTGTGTTTGTGTGTGTTTGTGGGGTCACACAGCAGATGGAGGTAAAGGCTTTCAGTTTGACCAACTCCCTCTGGCCTACCTGGACTGGATCTGAGCATTTGGTTCTCGTACTCGAACACGCACACGCGCACACACACACACACACACACACACACACACACACACACCTGAACTGGCTGCACTCCTTGGACAATAATAAATGGGACTAAAATATGACCAGGTGTATTGTTATTCCAGCAATATTTACTGCATTTACATTTCAGTGAGAGTGATGATGATGATGACAAGGGAGGAATCAGATGATGAGGCAGAAGACGACGAGGATGTCACCTTCAAAACCAATGAAACCGATATGAAAATAACAGCAAATTCTCTGAACCGACGAGCAGCCGAGAGAATCGACCACTTCCTCGCGTTCACGATGCATCCCCGCGTTCTCGCCGCGTCGTCGTCGTCGTCGTCGTCGTCTCCGTTCGCCGTGAACCGTCTCCTCAAGCGGAGAGCATCAGCAGGAGGCGAGAGCAGGTGTTTTTGGAAGGTGCCTGCTGAAGAACTGGCGAGGTTAACAGCCTCAGAAAGCTCCTTTCGTCTCGGCGAATTACGCTAAGTGTTCACAAAACACGGTCTAAATATAGGACCGGAGCGCGCCGCAGATTAGCTCGCACAGTGATGGTCTATAAGACCGCCGCAGAGCTGTCTTCCCCTCTTTGACTGGCGTGGCTTTGAACCCCCCCCCCCGCCCCCCCCCACAACCCTTCCCACCTCGCCCCGCATTCACTCCACAGTGGGTGAATTCAGCGTGTCTTTCCGTCGATCAGTCTTGTCCGTGTGTTTTTTCCCCCAGATGAATGATAGCTGGTAGGAATCAGAATCACCAAAGTCCTAAATATCCTTTTTTTTTTTACGTCGAAGAAAATGTTGAATTGTTTGGTTGAAAGCGCTGACGTGAGGCATGTGGGGCACTGCGGTAGAATAAAGACCCAGCCTCTCTCCCGCCTCTCGGCCGTTTGAAGGTATTAGAGAGAGACATTTCGACGCTCGGGGGGGGCGAACTGTCTCATCCAGGCCTAGGACCCCCCCCCAAACCCCCCCCCCACACACACACACACACACTGAAACACTGAACACTGACCTGCTCAGGTCCTGTTTCAGCGAACACACCCGCTACACGCTGTAACACTGGAGCCTTTGATGTGTAACACACACAGTACAATACATTTGCTGAGATAAAGTGACTGCAGCGTATGACCTATTTTGCAGAGGCAGGGTTTTTGCTTTCATAACGATGGGTGTGTGTGTGTGTGTGAGTGAGTGTGAATGCATAACCAGTATCTTAACACCCGGGATGATGCGGCACGACGGGCTTTTTAACTCTTGTAAAGGAAGTGCTAGGTTGGTTTCTGGTAAAAAAAAAAAAAAAAAATGCCGCTGTCACACGTCCGGTCATAATGCCGTTAGCCGTACCGCTGAGGGCGACGGGCCAGCCGACGCCTCAAACACAAGCGGCAGGGAAAAGGGGAACCTCGCACGAAGTCGGAAAAAAAATCTTCAAAAAACTCTAGCGAAAAGGAGGTGCGTTGTGAAATATATTTCACGTTCCTTAAGTGTGGCGACAAGCCTAGAAACCCCCCCACCCCCCCCAAAAACATGCTCCTCCAGCAGTTAATAATCATTGTTTCACGGTGTTGGAGGAGCGAGGCGGAGATAATGTTTTGTGTGGAGATAACGCCCCCCCCCCCCGTTAACGCGCGAGACAAAAACGGAACGGGCGCGCATCGCCTCGGAGCCGTCCGAATGAGGGCGTCTGCCATGAAGTGAAGTGAAGTGAAGGGGGGGGGAGGGGGGGGGGGGGAATGGAGGAAAAGGGGGGTGGGGGGGTGAGGGGGGGGCAAGTGCCACAAAAATCAGGGAGCGGCTGCTCGACCCTCGCGGCGCATCACGCCAGCAGTCAAGTGAATGTGGAAAAACAAGAGAAAGCTTTGCGGAGTATTGATTTACCACCGCGGCCCCGGCCAAGGGGGGGGGGGGGGGGGGGGAGGATGCTCGCTCCGGATTACATACGCTCTATTTCCCCCAACCCCATACAGTACCTTGAGTTTCCTCTGCCTCCACACTCGGGGAGGACCAGAGAGAGAGAGGACACCCATCTCATGCGAAAGTCCACGCAATAAAAACAAAAGGGACGGGACGGCAAAAAAAATATGCGAAATGTGTCACGTTCCCGTCTGGGTCCGTACGACACCCAGACAGAACAAACGCCGAGGCTCTGGTTGGGTTTCCGGGGTTTCCTCCCCCCCGCTAACCCCCCCCCCACAGCACCTATAGCTCGTCTTCTGTCCGCTAAATAATGAATTAGCCGCTGTGCTGAACTCATTAGGTGAGAACAGAAGGTATGGTGAAGCTCTACGGAGGGACGGCACCACCGCAACATACAGTAAAAAAAGACGCCTACTTGGAAAATAAAAGCGCGTTTGCGGTCGGTAATGTCATTTTGATTTCTTGCTTTTTTTCTTTCGGGTGTGATGTTTTTATTCACCCCTGTGGGTTTCTTTGTCTCACCCGCACAGTTTGCATTTCCTCTCTCTTTAGTCATTTTTTTTTACCATTTGTATTCCTTGAATTTGGGCCTGTGCATGTTGCTCCACGGAGTTCCTTCCTCATCAAGCTGAATATAGGAGTCGGTCTATAATCTAGAGAAACAACAAAATCTTTTGTTAAAACGTGAACCAGAAATGAGACACTTTGTGCTTGTTTTATCCTCTAACTGCCGTTGTGCCTCTTCAGAAGAGTTTATGTGCAATATTCTTATATCACATTAAAATCTGATGTCATTACGCAGTGTGTAAAGTTCACTGATGCTATTATTTCAAAATGAAACACGAACAAATACTAAGGCACAAGTTCAGGGGCATCAATTGCCTTAATGTATGTAGTCTGCCTCAAAACATTGAAACTCTTTTATATCTACCAAATTTCTATGAGTTTCTATGAGTTTATTTCTATAACTGACAAGATATAAAAATTTGGTCAATGTGACAAAATAATAATCATGTTATTGGAAACATCGATGCTGAATGCTCATGATATCTTTTATCTTTTTTTAGATTTTTTCTGCATGCTCTTTGCTCTCCAACAATAAAACTAGCAGGTCCAACATGGACTCAGTCAGGCTGTGCTATGGCGATTGCTCGTACCTCTCCGTACCCAACTGACGCCCGTGCACAGGTTCATCCTCGTCGCGCGGCCGTCATTCATTCATTTTGACTTTTTTGTGTTCATTTGTTGTTGTTTTTTTACAGGGGAACCGTGCGCGCTACCGCACCGGAATATCTGCATTTCTTGTCGTTGCCCTCCGCGCAACACAAAAGCAGAAGATCTTTAGAACAATTTGTTACTTTACACCCCCCCCCCCCCACTCTCTCTCTCCCCTTCCCTTTGGCTGCTGAAAATTATGAACAGTGAGGCGCACTCACATTCTTGCGCACAGCCAAGTGAGGAGGCGCCTCCGCTCCCGTCCTGGGCCAATGGCACAAAGAGGAGCCTTATCATATTTATCCCCGCCTGGCCAATGGCGCACCTCTCCACGGCTCACATGACGGCTTTCTGTGCGCTCCCTCTCCTCACAGCGCTCAATCCCGGCGAGTGCAGGCATCACTGAAGACCTGAAACCGGCGGAATCGGACGTCCAGCCTCTTCGTCGAGAATTAACCGGGCGGTATCTTACGAAACTTTTTCTTTTTTTTTTACCCGAGATTGAAGTTTGCAGTCCTGTCGACGAAAACGACGCCGCGTCGCCGGACGGGCGGACTTTTTTCCGTCTCCAAACGACCGGAGAGGCGCAGGGGCGAGACGATAACGCCCAGAAGTTATTGAAATGAACCGTAAGTAGGCGACGTTATGATTTTCTTCCCTTCACTCACTTATTTCGCTGTCGCCATATAGGATAACAGTAATTATACTCATTATTGTGTCGTGTCTAATTCTACTTAGTTTCATTTTCAGAATATGTGCACGATAAGCTGCGTTGTTTTTTTTTTGCGCCGTGTGCTCGCTTTCTCTCTTTCTCTCGCTTTTAAATCCGAAGAGTAAAAATGTAAAAAATTGTTTCAAATAATTTCTACAAATCTTTGGATCCACTTTGTGCTTCATTCACTCCCAAGTGCACGCGCTGCTGTCGAGCGTCACTGTGCGTCTCCGTGTGTTTTCTCTTTGTGGATGTGAGCTGTCTCCTCGCAGCGCCATAGCATGAGATATAGATTTTTTTAAAAAGCACACGGTAAACCCGCTGACCCCCGGTCGGCAGGCTGTCCAACCGGTCCACACGGCTCAGTGAGGACAATTAGGGGGACAAGAGGAAAAACTGGAGTGCATGAGGCGCACGAAAAAAAGGGCTGCAGGATCAGGGTGGATCTTCAATAACATTTTGTGTCATTTCCAATCCAGGATATGAAAAAAAAAAAAAAATGTCCTCAAGTTAGACAGGGAAGCTCAAAGAGGGAAAGAGTGAGGAGTGAATTGAAAAGCCAGAAATGTTTTATTATTATTTTTTTTATCCACATGTCACCAAACATGCCTTTATATCACATTGCAATGAATTTGACAGACACTCCATGAGGTCATGTCATCTATTGAACCCATTTATTGATTGCCACAAACTGGGGGCGGGGGGGTGTTGGTGGTGGGTGGTGGGGTGCAAAAGAAGGGGGGGGAAAAAATTGGGGATCAGAACAAAAGGGGGCGCCGTTTGATTCTTCTCGATTTCTGCGCAAATCAGAGCGAGAGAGTAGGGGACCGGGGCCGTTTGATGTTTTGAAAGGCTTCAGATGGCTTTAATTAGGACCTATAAAATCTGTCTGCCCCGTTCTCTGGGGCGGCGCTGCGGAGGAGCGAGGAGGGAGGGGGACCACAAAAAAAAAAAAAAAAAAAGAAAGACCAGAAAAGCAAGCAGACACAGAAAGTCACTTCAACGGAGGATCATCTAATCAAATTTTTATAACCCTCCATTTTTCTTCTCGTCGCTCCCTCCCTTGACTCCCACCCTCCCCTGCCTTGATGCTGGTGGTATGTAGACAGCCCTCTTATTCCCTCTTTGTCTGGCTGCTGTGTTATCTACACCTAGCCCCCCCTCCGCCACCCCACCCTCACCCTAACTACCGCCTACAGCCGGCCTGGCCCCAGACACCTGAAGGCTAGACATAATGATCAAGCGAAGTTCCAGTCTGTCTGGAAAACGGCCAGTTGTTGTAGTTTTTCTTCTTTTTTTTTCTCTCTCCTCGCGGCCCTGCCCTGCCCTGCCTCCTTCCTCTGCCTCCCTCCTCCAGCCACAATCAAGAGACACGCTATGTTGTTTGTGAGTTTTTGTGTGTGTGTGTGTGTGTGTGTGTGTGTGTGTGTGGGGAGTGCAGTTCAACCGCCACTGCTGCTGCCGCTGTGCAGCCTATATGGATCTTGGATGGAGTGTGGGTGACTCACACAGCCGCAATACACACACTCATGAGGAAACATCAAAGACAGGGTTGTGTGTGTGTGTGTGTGTGTGTGTGTGTGTGAGATTTCAGCTATGCTGTTCTGGCAAGCTTCTGCGAGAATATAAAGATGGCATGGCGCCTATCGTTTTTTTTCTCGTTCAAACAGCTGGGGTGTATGTGCTGCTGGCTCGTTTTGAAAGCTTTACTTCTGACTGTATTGTATCATTGTTGTCCATTATTTCTCTGTGGTGTTCACAGTCGGCCACGAAGCTCGTTATTCTGCCCGCTTAAACTTTGTGCAGTGTGATTTGGTGTTTTTAAAAAAAGGAAGAAAAAAAAGAAACCTTAACTTATCCTGGGATGTGATCAGAAATGCATCATCACCCGTTAGTAATGAATGGGATTGGTTAAAAAAAACAAAAAAACAAGCTGCTTTTACATTTCCATTTTACTGCACCGGTGGTTTAAAACGAGGCCCTTAAACGCCTCGACTCGCCGGTGCACAGCTTTCAACCGGGGGGGGCTCGAGACTCGGTGGCTTCTGAAGTACAAAGGGGCTAATTAGAGGCGGGAGGCGGTGGAAACGCTTCAGCTGACGTATTCCTCTAACGGGGCGATCGTTTTTTTCGCGAGCGCTCCCCTCCGAGCCGTGCGCGTTCTTTTTTTTGTTTTGTTTGGTGTCTGGTGTGTTGGTTGAGGATTACATCATTTGGCTGGCGCCGGGTTAGCCGGATAATAAGCTAGCTTGCTTTATGGATGAAGGCTGAGTTTGTTTGTTTTTGGCGAGAAACGAGACGTATCTGTAGTGTTTGTGTCGAGCTAGCCGTTAGCGTGTTTTCCTGTCAACTTTATGTATCTGAGATTGTTGGAAGGCTTGTCCTCTCCCAGCTTGGGAGTGTGTCCTCATCGCATCCGAAAAACACTTGAAAACCGAAGCGTCCTTCGCGAAACCTTGAGGACCCGTTTGCGGTACGAAGACGTGCAGAGGGGCCTCTTGTTTGTGTGTTTTCTGCGAGCCGACTCTTGTGTATCATGGCATCAAGGAGGGATTGAGGGATCTCTCTTCCTCTGGCACCGTCCTTTTGAAGGGGGAAGCAATAAAAGGCTCAATGGGAGCAACAAGCTGTTCTTCCCTCCTACACTTTGAGGCTTTCTACCTGGAGATGAATAGGAGGCCCCTCCATAACGAAGGGGGAGAGGGAGAGCGTTTTATTGAAGGCTAAGGATGTGTGTGTGTGTGTGTGGGGGGGTGGTGGGGGGGGGGATGCGCCGTAGCTCGCAGACAAACCGGTGGAGTAAGATAGTCCAGTTGGACCAGTTTCTGACGTGGTTTAGAAGACACCGTTTTTCGAAAAAAAACCCTTCGTACATCTGAAGCACAAACCTGCTGAGGCTGAAGTAGGTCAAGAGGGGGGATGCGTTTTCAAAGCGTCCCCGTGAAATCGCGCCTGGAATAAAAACCCAATCTTCATTGCGCGATAATAATAACGTACCGCGCCGCGCCGCAATGACATCGGGGACGATGGCGCGGCCACCGTTTAGGACCGCGGTAACGAGGTTTACGCGTGAAAGGAGCGAAGTCACGGTCAGGAACGTTAACCGGCGGAGTCATTCAATTACCGACGTGCCCTTTTTTTTCCCTGGGAAAACTCCCCAGCCGCGAAGAGGTTAATTGTTTTCGAGTCGCCGAGTGGGTTATGGATTACTACGCCTTTCCTAAGGAGAAGGCGAACGAGGGAGACAGGAAGGGGAGAACGGGTGGGGGTGGGGGGGGGGGGGTGAAAAGGCCCGTGTTGAGCTGCTGCTGCTGCTGCTGCTGCCGCGGGGGTCGTCTGGCCTTCTTCTCTCGGAGCGCCGGGTCCAGTTCAGTCGGCGAGGTGACCCTTGACCCCCCCCCCCCACCCCCTCGCATTGCTCCTCCCTGCTCCAGGTGCAAGCCCTCGCTGCCGGCAGCTCAGACACACACACACACACACACTCCGAGATAATTTCTCACACACACTGCGAGCACCAGTGGGGAAACGCCGCATGAAAACACGGATCCTTTTCACATTTTCACCCTCCCACCCTCCTCCTTTTTTTTTTTTCATGCCATTGTATTGTCACGGGGTGAAGATTCAAGCCCACGCACTGGGGGAAGGGGGAGGGTGTCAGGCCCCTCTTCTTCTTCTTCTTCTTCTTCTTTCCCTCTGAAGGTTTTTCTCACCAAGAAAATGGATGACTGTCTGTCTCGGTCTGACACGGTGTGATAATCACGCGAGTGTTAATCAGAGGTGATGTCATGTATAATTATTCCAGCGCTTGATAGCGGCGAAACACCCACCTCTCCGAACGCCGTTAACTGGGCGTTAATAAAACGGAGGCGGGGGCTCCCCGGATGGAGCGAGCCCGCCGCACGGCCCGCTGGGTAAAAAAACGCTGTCAGGTTAAACGAACCGATTTTACAGACGTCGCGCCGAAGCAGACGCTCCCTACCGTGTGCCGTTGCCTCCTCTGCGTGGAGGAATGTGTCGGCGGGGAGGGGGGGGGGGCCCGGCGTTTAACGTTTCGCCTCCGGGGGTCAAAACGACACGAACGAGCTGGAAATTTGGGAGCTTTTCTCCGGGTCGCAGGTTAAATCTCGTTTTGGCTCCCCGCCCTGGGTCACCGGCCGCGGCTGTTGTTCTTCATAAAAGGCAGCACAGTGGATTATACTCTGACCTCTCCCCCAAAAAAAAAAAACGTCAGGGCGGGGTGAGAAACTCGGCAGGGGCGGTCAACAAAATTCACCGCAGACGGTTAGTTGCTCGAGAGGATTAGTGGCCCCCCCCCCCCTCGTCTGGGCCCCCGTCTCGTCCCTCGTCTGGACGATCACGTTACAAAACGGAGCGGTCGGGGGCGAAATGATGTCGGTTGGCGATCAATAAAGCAGAGGGATAAACTCAAAGGCTGGTGTTGGCATGGCCGCGATCTCTCCCCGTCTGCTGGAATCAGATAAGGGAGTCGGGGGGGGGGGGGGGGGCCTCGCAGGAAAGGCCCTTTTCGGCCCCCCCGGGGGGCAGCTGGACGCGACGGACCGGCCGCCGAGTCTGCAGGCGGCGCCAAAAACCCGAAAACGTTTCGACGAAAGAACGAACATTTAACATTTAAATCCCCCCCGCAGAGGAAAATACATCGCGATTTCTTAGTACCTTCTCTCGTCCTCCGCGGGTGGGAAGACTTTTACCTCACGCTCCACTTACATGATTTGAAGAAGGAGGTGGGGGGGGGGGAACGTTCCCGGTTGGGGGTTTGACAGTGTGTCAGAGCCGGCGCGAGTGTTCGTCTCAGATTAGCTTCTCTAGCCGTGAGGAGGGAGGAAAGAAGGGACGTGGTGGGGGGAACAATGCCGGCACGATCCCAGATGAAAGAAATCATTTGCACAATTTTCTGAAAGCGGTATTTGTCCGGTCGGGCGGTTCTATCAAAGCCTAACAGCCTCGTGTTTAAATGACGGGGTGAGCGTCGAAGCCGGCAAAGACGTCGTCGGGTCGGGAGTCATTTCTCAGCTGAGCGCTTTCCAGGTAAATTCTGCTAATGCGCTCTTGAGTTTTTCTCTTTCTCTTTCTTTTGAAGAAGTCTCGTTTCTGCAGGCGGCGCTGAGCTTGACACCAGCGCTGCTAAAGCTTCTGTTCTCAGAGCTAAGCTTGTACAACATTTATGTGGCGAAGATGAAAAGACATCAGGGCTGCACTCGACGCCTGGAAGTTCATCCTGGAAAAAAAAAAAAAAAGGTTCAGAAAACTGGAGTTTCTGGCTCTGTTAACCGTATTATTTATGATTTCTTTTTTTTATTGTTCATCCCAGCTCTTTCATCTAAAGGCATGGGTTTTGTGAGGGTTTAAAAACTTCAAAAAAAACAGGGCAGTAAATTGGCGGAGGATGATGTTTTCGGGTGAGTAGGACGAGAAACCTCCACAAGAGCTGCTCAGATTCTCACAGTTCTTCAGTTCACTTCCAATCCAGGTGAAATCTGAATTCGCATTGCATCCCGTTTCCGTGGCTCCCCTCAGCCTTCAGGACCCCCCCCCCCCCCCCCCCCTGCTGCGTTTCCCGGCGACTCACTTTTTCCGACCCAGTTGCGCTTGAAAATCCGCCCGAGGACGAACCGCGCGCGTTCCCGTGTTTTATCGTGGAGAAAAGGACCATTGGGCTTAATGAAGTTCTGCTTCCCAGCGGGAGGTTCGGGAGGCTCATGATTACAAATGTTCCCTCTCATTGTCTCCCATCATCTCCTGCCTAATTGAAGACAATCTAACGAGACAATGGGGTCTCACTCGTCACTCGACATCGATGGCGTGCTCTATGGAACGTGCCAGTCTGTTAGCGGGGGGGGGGGGGGGGGGCGGGGGTGGTATGGCTACTAGAATGTGCTAGAGCTTGTTTAAATTGGACCAGGAAGATGGACAATTAAACTACCCGGGGTGGAGGGTGGAGGGGGGCATTTTGGTCAGGCCTGCCCTCGTAAACGCTCCTGGATGTGTCTGGGTTGTGGGTTGGGGGAGGGAGGAAGGGGTGGAGTGGGCTTGTGGGCGGGAAAGAAGTGGGGGGGGGGGGGGGTCTCTAGAGGGGTTGTGTCGGTTGATTAGGACGGCCAAGTAGGGGAGAGTCCCGCGATGCCTGGCCCCCGTCACCTCCCTAATGGGCTCTGAATAAGCCCCCCCTCCGCTGTGCGTTTGTCGGGGAGCGCAGTGGGGGGGGCGGGGGGTGGGCCGGGGGGGGTGGATTATGTCTGGCCGCGCTTTAGCAGCGTTTGTCATCTGCCCCCTCGAGGCCTGCACTGCCTCCTTTGTCTGAGCGTCAGGCGTTGGTACAGTGTCAACCGACACAATGCGCCCATGCAATCGGGGCATCTCGGGTTGGGAGCTGACATGAGTATTCATGTCTGGGGGTGGGGTGGCGGGGGGGGTTTGTGTGTGTGTGTGTGTGTGTGTGTGTGTGTGTGTGTTGGAAACAGGAGGGGTCAGCAGCTCCGTGTTAGGATTAAGATTTCATACAGTCTGCTCATCATTTCACACAATATGCTATTTATCCTGTAATATTCATGCGCGGTTTGAGGTCAAAGGAAAAATCCACCGTAAAACATGAGCTGTCGGCGATGAATGTTTTTATTTCTGGGCCCATTTTGTTTTTTTGGTGTATTTTGAACTGGCTGGACGACGACGTGACGTTTCCAGCAGCTGTAGGTTGATAGCAGACAAAGTTTCAGATCTAAAACATCGACGGAAAAGTCAGGTTTTGGTGTCAACTCCGACGTAGAATGACGCTCAACACCCGTACGGGGAATCCATCGTAGAAGCAGCTGCACCAACAGCATCCGTAGACCAGAATGCAATGCAGCCACAGCTCTGTCATCGTTAGCGTGTGAAATACATGCTCTTCAAGTTGAACAACCGGGCACGCCACCGTGGCATTGTTCTATACAGCACAGAGAACCCCCCCCGTTCCCTGGAGGGGGGGGGGGGCGGGGGTTGTCAAAAGGCATTCTGGGAAACGTAGGACATCACTAACTGGAGTAGAAGTAGACAGAGGCAGGTTGAGGGGAAAGCTGGGAACACCAAAAAAGTCAATTACAACACTCCTCATCAGATTGGTGATATCTAACAACTTGAGGGTTTTTCCTTTTTGAATCAAATGTTGAAAACTCTGTCGGTGTTGTCGGTTTATATGTGTACAGTCTGATGTCTGGTGGATACGTACAGTCTCATTTTTCGGTCCTCAGAGGTGTTTTTATGAGTTCACGCAGAGCCAACAGTCTATCTCTGTGTGACGTTTGGAAGAAAGATTCATTCATCTCCACACAATGGCTGACAAAGAGACCATTGAGCCCCGGGGCAAATATCACAAGTTACATTGAAAACAAACAAAACAAGATCTCGCCATATAACCGAGGAGGCCGAACCTCCCACTGACTGATAACAGCTCTGAGAGGTGGGGCGCCGTGGGGGGGGAGCTGGCTTCTGTGGCCGTTTGAAACACCAGGAAATGACACACATTCCTCCTTCCCACCAAAATAAACTCCTTCTGCCGCGCCACGATAATGACAATTAGCCTCCATGATTTGAGCAAAAAATGATTTCACTGCAATTTTGACACATTTTATCAGCATTTTTTATTTTTTTTTCCACTGTTTTGAAACTGAATGAACAGAAAGACGCCAGTCTTCCTCCACCGGCGCTGTAATTGTGGAAGATAAAATCACCACCACGCACTGTTGACGCGGTTGATTGTGCAGCAGCCGGTTCTTTCTGCAGTTGTGTAAGGCGTTTGTCCGATTTCTTTTTGAGGAAATTATTTTTGAGGAAAAGATTTCACACACACGCCCATTAAAACTAAACAGGGCCCCGAGTCTTTCCAGCTCCAACCATAATTTGCTCTATCCTCAACCACATTTGCTTTATGAAGCGTTTCTGTCTGGGTGTTCACGGCGAGGCCGGTGGGGAACCCGGGGTCTGCCGGGGGTCTTTCTGTTCCCGAGTCAGACTTAGTTGTTTAACCGTGACTCACAAAGGCTGACGAATCCCCTTTTTCACGTTTCCACATTTCGCAACATATACCGGTTGTGAGCGCTCACCGCCGGGCAGGTGATGCTCTGATGACACCCTGCGAGCTATTTCTGGAACCTTTCGGGAAAGGGGGGGCCTTCGCCTGCGACACCGCGCTCTCGTGATTGCCGGGTTTAGGCGTCCCGAGTGATCGCCGGGGATTCTTCTTACTCGTGTTACGCGTGTTGACTGAGCCTCGCCGAGCTTTTTTTAATTGGCAGAAATGTGTATTTCGAACGGCGACGGCGTCGGAAGCGGGGCTTGATCTGCCTCGCCTGCGTGTGGAGTCGATGCTTTTAAAGTGTTTTCCATTTGATCCGACTGCCTGAAGGTGTATTAAACCCACTTTCACAGAATGTCTTGAATAAGCCCGTGACACGTTTTTTTTTTTTTTTATAGCCGGGGTTTTAAAGAGTCTGGATAGACACATCAGAGGCTGTGGAGACGGGAGGAGGAGGAGAGGGGGGGCGGGGGGGGGCAAGTAATTACAGTTGTGTGTAATTGAGTTTTCCTGGATTCCGGTGAATTCTCTGACCGGCGGAAGTGTTTTTCAGACTGGAGGGGAAGGATGTTAAATGTGTCCAGAATTAGTGTCGACTTGCCACAACCCAGAGGCCACGGAGAGACCAGAAAAACACAGATCCCAGTGTGTTTTGTCGTCTTGGGGCTGATACTGGTTTCATACTGGTTTCATACTGGTTTCATACTGGTGAAATCATCTATTAATGGAATCTGATTTTTTTTTAAATTTTGTTTTCTGGTGGTACGAGAAAGCAGATTCAGTGTGGCTCATTTCTGTGTAGGCAGGAAGCCCTGACGGTTTGCATCATGTCTGCCACCTCCTCCCCGGGGACACGTTAGCGCGCGCACGCACACACACACACACACACACACACACACACACAGGCACAGACGTACACAAGCTACCGTTTTTCCTCGTGGCACGGCAGGAGTCTGTCTACGTCTGTCCTATTGATTAATGAAGCGAGCTCAGCGGGGGCCGAGCGAGAGACGAGATCAAGGCTGCCTCTCTCTCTCTCTCTCTCTCTCTCTCTCTCTCTCGCAAGATGCACTGTAGATGCGAGCAGACGTGACACACAGGCGTGCACACATGCATACAGAGAGACGTGATGACACCCAGCAGTCACACACACACACACGTCACCGCCATACACACACACACACACAGAATTAGCGTGTCCTGGCTGTGCGAGCGCTTAAGCTGGAAAGGTCTTTATAAACATAATGTTTGTAGATTAGTCGAGGTTAATGATCCGATTGCCTCGGAGCTGCTGGTGTGTGTGTGTGTGTGTGTGTGTGTCGCTCAGTGCTCGGCTGTGCTGTCTCCCTCACTTCCAAATGAGACCATTACAAGAGCACTATTTATGCTGTTTGGCGTCGGGGCTCGCCGCGCTCGCCGGGGCACCGAAACGAAACGACTGAGTTTACGTCTCGACTGACCTCAGCGGGCTAAATGAGAAATTACGAGATGTGTACTTAGGGGGCTATTTTTACAAACGGCCTGTCGGGATATCACGCCACGTTATCCCCCCGGGGCCCTGAAAAACGGTGAAACGTAGGAATAGACCTTTTCTGTCATTTCGCGAAAAAAGAAAAACAGCCGAGAGTTGTTGAGTCTGTGTGTTTTTTGTTTTTTTTTCTTCTTCTTCTTCTTCTTCTCCAGCTTTCATGTGTGTTCTGTGTTATATAATCTATACCAGAAATAGGCCTCTCTCTCTCTCTCTCTCTCTCTCTCTCTCTCTCTCTCTCTGACTGTCGGTCCACTGGAGCCAGCGGGTTCACGGAGGTCGTAGCCCCGCCCCCTCTCGGAAGCCCCTATCACGTAATGCTGAGTTGACAGAAAAGTGCGGCACTGTGAAAGACAGAGAGAGTTGGGAAGAAAAATGACTGCGAGACCCCTACTCTTTGCCCAGCCCTCCCTCCCTCCCCTCCCCTCCCTCCCCCCCCCCTCCACCGGTCCTGTCGAGGCATGCCTCCCTCCCAGCCAACCAGCATCGGCCGAGGGCAGAGCGATGGGGGCAAGAAGAGAGGAGGGGGAGGCAAACAAAGGAGCACTGTTGCTGCCTCGCCGGGGTTTTGGGGAGGGTCGACACAGGCTGGCAACAAGGGGGTGTGTGTGTGTGTGTGTGTGTGTGCGTGTGACTGGGTTTATCATTGAGTATAAAGATGGGGCTGGGGGGGGGGGGGGGGGTGATCTGTGGTCTGTTCTGTTCAGAGTAATAAAGAGGACACGCAGTGCCAGTCAGTGTTTTGCACGCAGCCTTTCCCTCTTTTACACACACACACACACACAAAAACACACACAGTTGGCACGCTCTCATGCATGCTGCAGCGAGTGTGTGTGTGTGTGTGTGTGAGAGAGAGGGGTGGGGGGGGGTCGTTGTTTACTAGGCATTGTGCAATATTTGCTTAACCCTCGTCCTTTATCTGTGCAGCTGTATGCTGCCAAAGAGTAAAGGACTTGGTGTGTGTGTGTGTGTGTGTGTGTTTAGCTGTTAGCTATTTCACCAGTGTGCTGTAACACCCCCCCCCCCACTCCCCCAATTCTCTCAATTCATGAAGCATTATTGGCAAGATAAGATCCTTCTTACATGCCAAAGCATCCGACCGACACCGATCCATCTCAGTTGAGACGAAGCAAACAGACGAGCGATCAATGGAACACATGTAAGCTGCAAACGGCATCATGGGAGTCTAATCGTTTCTCTCTCAGTGCCTCCCCGACCTGAACCTGAACCTGAACCTGAACCTGAACCTGAACCTGAACCTCAGTCCTCTGGTTGCTGGCTGTCGTGTCTCGGGGCGTTTGGCGTCGTTCACCTTATTAAAGTGTTTTTTTGGGGGGTTTTTTTACGCTCGTCACTCAAAACACTTCTGGAGGAATAAAAGCGTCAAAACATCTTTCACATCGCGGCGTCGCTCCGACCCCACCGGAAAAATCATCTCAGCTTTCATCTCGTCGGTAAACTCTGCGTCTCGGCGCCCTGAGTCAGAAGTGTTTTGAAAGATAACCAGATTGCCGCCGTAATGGCTGCAGTCCCGCGAGGCCCCGCGGATGGAGTCTTTTTGTAATGGAAAGCGGTCTGCGCCGCGGCGTTGAGACGGCTCCGTCCCACTCAACCTCGTCTTTATCTCTCCCCTCTCTGTCCTCTCGCCTTTCAGGTCATCGCTGGGCTGCAGAGACAGGAAGTAGAAGAAGAAGAAGAAGAAGAAAAGAGGGAGAGAGCGAGCACTGATACCAGAGTGGTGAAAGGGAGGTAAGAGAGCTCGGTTTGCCCTGGAGGTGTGTGTGTGTGGTGTGTGTGTGTGTGTGGGTGTGGGTGTGTGTGTGTGTGTGTGCGTGTGTGTGTCCTCAGTTGCCCTTGCATCTGGTTGGTCTGAGTCACCTGTACGCCTGGGGTGGATGAGTGTATGTATTTGTGTGTGTGTGTGTGTGTGTGTGTGTGTGTGTCTGGCATCGAGCCACGGCCGCCAGTTGAGGAACACGCCATCCTGTCTGAATCACCTGCAGGCCTCAACTCTCTGTCTGTCTCGTTGCTCCGTCCTGAAGAGAAACCGACCAACAACTTTCATTTCTACGTGTGATTCTTTCTTCATTCAAACAAGCTGCCATTTTTTGCACATTTTATTTATTAGTTTAATTGTTAAATGGTGCTTTTTGTAAATTAACCCTAAAATAAATAGAATGACATGAGTTTTTGTTGTAGTATCTGAGGGTCTACACCAGAGCTCCTCAGATCCGGGCCTCGGGGTCCAGAGTGCCGCCGGTTCGCTCTCCAACCAGGAAGTGGAACTGCATTCCCCTGGTCTGAGTCGATCCCTGATTGGACAGCTAGAATAGAAACCCAGCGGTACTCTGGACCCCGGGGGCCCGGATCTGAGGAGCTCTGGTCCATCCTGCCGTGAATACAACTCCGAGGCTTGTGATGTTTTGGTATCAAATTGTTCTGCAGAACCGATCAGCTATCAGCAGCGACCTTCATAAACCCCCCCCTTTACCTTCTCCCTGCTTTGTGTCGGAGCCTCCCATTTTGAGAACCGACTCTGTTGTCAGCTTCTGACCTTTTCCCTCCCGCGTCCAAACACAATAGGGGGGAGGATGAAAAAAAAAAAAAAAACAACATTTTCAGGGACTTTGGAGTGGAAAACAACATCACCTCTGAGTCCCGGTGAGGCCAGGAGACAAAACGAACCTGGAGAGGCGCTGCAGCATTGTCTGGAAGTGAACAGTCTCTCCACCACTTTAGTCTGAGAGCAATCTTTTCTCTCTCTCTCTCTCTCTCTCTCTCTCTTTTCTCTCTCTCTCCATGAGGCTGAAAGCGGCAGTAAATCATTTTCTGTCACGCGGTCAGAACGGCTGCCACCATTCAGGATTATATATAGATAGGGGGGATGGTTAAAGAGGGAAAGAAATGAGAGGATTTTTTTCTTCTCTTTTCTTGTCATCTTCTGTTTGGATGAGCCTCTCTCCCACCTCCATCCTGCACCCTTAGGTGGTAAATAGCAGGGGGTGTGATTTTTCTTCACTTGGGTTTTTTATTTATTTATTTTATTTCAGGCTTTCAAATGTTTCGGTCACAAAATCTCGAGCGGTAGATTACCGTCCTCCTGCTGGCTCATCGTCGGGAGCAGTCGTCACCGAGAGGACTGGCTGTGGGAGACACAGTAGAGAGTCCCCGCCGTGAACGCCTCAGAGTCGGAGGTAGAGTTTCACTTTAAAGTGGTACTCTGTGTGTCTGTGACGTCTTTTTGAGTTTCTGTAGGTGGCGCTCTTTTCTTCGTCTGTTCGCTGCTCACGCTAACTACCCACTTCTGCTGTTTATCCCAAACAAACCGTAAAACGCATCACTTCCTGTGCGCCTGTGACCCCGGGCGTTTAGAACAGCAGATGGAAAAGCTTTCATGAACCGGGTGACAACTAAAGTCCCGACGGTGTTCTATCAATCATTTATTTCTGTGAAAATGTGATTTATCAAAGTGTCTCGCGAAAGGACGTCTGAGGGGATTGAACCTGTGTCCGCTCTGTTACGGGACGCAGTATTTTCAACCCTGCCACGTCGGTAAAAACCTCCCTTTTGAGTCGTCCTCGTTCCTCCTCCGTTCGTTAGCGGCTCTTGCAGTTCTGACGGACGTCCTGCAGGAGGCGCAATGAATGAAATCCAGCTCGGCTCAACTCTCCCCGTGTCTGGTCTCCCTCCCTCTGCCTCAGTCTCGCAATCTTTTCTTACATTTGCACCCGACCCCCTCCTCTTTCTTGCCTTCTCTCTTGAGCGACCACAGGTTGATATGACACCCCCACCCCCCCCCCATCCTGTCTAGGGCTCATTCGCACACAGCTACGACTCTCTCTCTCTCTCTCTCTCTCTCTCTCTCTCTCTCTCTCTCTCTCTCTCTCTATTTCCATGCCTCCATTCCCGTCGAGTCACCGGTCTCCCAGGGAAGTTGCTTTGACTGCCGTTGCGTGGCCGGGTCCGTCCTCCGGACAAAGCCAGGAGGAGATGATGAAAGGGACGAGGTGGCGTTTCTTTTTACGACCCCCGGAGGGATTGTCCGAAGCCAATAATGCCAATAAAGTTATGGGGGCTTCCCGCCGTCGTTTCCAAGCTCGATCCCAGTCACCTGACTCGGGACGAAGGCCGTGTGGTTTTGAAGGGGGGAGGGGTTGTCTTCCTCTCCTCTCATCCTTTTTGATTTTGATCTGCATCGACTGGGATCGAGGAGAGCGAAAGTCCCGCCGCTTTATCCGACCTCATTGTTCCAGGGATTGGATGACGACGGCGCTAGTTTACTGCAAGGAAGGAAGGAAGGAAGGAGGTGAGGATGTGAAGTATCTAGACATGGCGGCGGGTCTTCCTCCTTCCCCCCTCCTTTTTCCCTCTCCAGTGAGTCCTTCCTTCGCGCCGGTGGCAGAAGGGTCTTTTTGAGGAGCAGCCGAGTCTGTCTAAGCCGCGGCGCTCTTGTCGGCGTCCATTTGGTGTCACACAGTTTCATATTTCAAAAGCCCATATGGGAAAGTGACAGGCGAATGAGTCACTCCGTCAAGTCAAATTGATTCAGCGCAGGAGCGAGGGACAGAGCGAGTAATTGTCTCTCCGGAGCTCGCCTGATGATCACCGGCCCGGTGATGTACGATCGTTTACGATGGCGCGCGGGGGGGAAGGAAACACAATTGAGCAACAGCCATAAAAACCTGATGGACAAGTGCCGAAAAATTGTACGGTTTGTGTCGGCGGCGGGCGAGCGTTCAACAACAGTGTTTAGTTCTTCCCTAAGACGTTTTTTCCCCCCTTCGGCAAAGACACCCATCAATCACCAGAGGATTAGAGACGAGAACCAGAGCCTTATTATCCAGTTTGGAGCCACGCCAGTCCCATAATGGATGGTGGGACGGAGGGATGGATGATGGAGGGATGCGGTGGGGGTGGGGGGGGGGGGCGGTTGAGATAAAAAAAAAAATAGAATCAGAGAAAGAGGGAGGTGGGCAGAGAGGATTTCAAAGAGAGAGAGAGAGAGAATGAACAAGGAGGGGGAAGAAAGATGTTGGGAGAGAGGATCTCAACGTGAGCGAGCGAGCAAGAGAGAGAATTAACAATGAGGGCGAGCGAGCTGGTAAATAGGGAGGTGGTGGGGGGGGGGGAGGGGCCACTGGAGCGATGCCTCTAACGTCTTTATAAGGCCATAAAGTAGTGCACTTCCTGGCCTCCCTCTAATTGCTGTGAGGGATGGACTGGAGGGAGACTCGACTCTACCTGCCTACTAAACGAGGCCTCTTAATCCTCCCTGCCTGGCCCTGGAGGGGGGAGGAGGGAGGGGAGGCAGGGAGGGGGGAGGCTCTGGGATCGCTACACCAGCAACATGGAAGCAGAGGAAGACAGAGCATTAAGATGAAGAGCTGATGTTCTTCTTTGTTGTCTTGCCCAAAAATAAAGTTCAGGGAAAGAATCGAGAGAGAGAGAGAGAGAGTTAGAGAACGCTACTTTTAATGCTGTCCTGTTATTTTTCTTTAAAATAAAGTTGAAAAAGCGAGAGAGAGAGAGGGAGGATTTTAACGACTCAGCTGGAAGCGACCCCTTCCACCGGCTACGCCTCCCCGAGGAGCTGTGTGCTGAACTCTTAAAAAACGCTCGCCGTCGTTGGAAAAGAAAACATTTTCATTTCATAAACTGCTTTTCTAAGGGACCCTGCCCCAACCTCTAACCCGCCAGTGAGCACAGCGACTTCCAGAGAAAAGCTCCATTTTCTTTTACGAACTAGGAAGAAGGAAAAAAAAAAAAAAAGCCCCGATGTCGCTAAACTACCCCAGATACCCGCACGTGTACTCGCTGTTCAAAAAAACGTCTCCAAATGATCGAAAGCGTAAATGAAAACACATGAATTTAGAAAGTGCCATAAAGGCCATAAAGGATAGTAGATAACACAGAGGGCCTGAACCGACTGGATCGTTTACCGGTATTGGAACGGGTGAGTTCTAGCTCGTCGCGTTTCATCAATGACACATCCTGTGAGCCGCACCCGTCACTTTTCAACATTTCATTTCTTCCTCTAGGTCTTCATACTTTGATGCGTGGGGAAGGAACGGGGGCGTATTGTGTCTCAGTCGCTACAGTGTAGGAGCTGCAGAGGGTTTATCGGTGGGTGAGGGAGTGAAAGGGAGTCAAAAGCCCCTAAGCTCTCCATAATGCCTCCCGAGTGGAGACAAAGGCCCGCATTCACTGCTGGGTGTCGATAAGAGCTAGCATTAGGCTGCCCTTGGAGGTATTACCAACACACACACACACACACAGTGCAGTAGAGTACTTATTTCTCTACCCTCTCCATTTTTTTTCCACACACACATAAAAGTCCATATGCGTGCCAGAGGAGTGAAAGAGGCTCGACTTGAATCGAATAAAGGCAGAGGAGCAGACCCCCTGCTGCTTTCCCATCAGAGCTAGTTCACCCAGGCTAACGTGGGGAGGGTCTCTGCACTGTGTGTGTGTGTGTGTGTGTGTGTGTGTGTGTGTGTGTGCGTGTGCGTGTTATAATATTATCCAGAGCAACTTGAGATGAGTCCAACGCTAGAATAAGCTCCTAAATCACCACATCAGATGCAGCAAATACACCTAGAATGATGATGATGATGATGATGATGATGGTATCAGAAAGAGCCGGTTTTCTTTTTAAAGGAGCTTTTTTATTTTTTTTACCTTGGTATAATTACCTTAAACAAATAACAGCATGGTGGAGATGATTGGCAGCTTCTACCACATTTCACCAAAGTAAGACTACATTTCCCATAAGCCCCGCTGCTCCAATGTAAATGCAGAGTAGAGGCTGCAAACTGAGTAGAGGCTCAGAGTAGAGGCTGCAGACTTGAATAGAGGCAGTAGAGTAGAGGCTCAGAGTAGAGGCGGCAGTAGAGTAGAGGCGGCAGACTTGAGTAGAGGCAGTAGAGTAGAGGCTGCAGACTGAGTAAAGGCAGTAGAGTAGAGGCTGCAGACTGAGCGATGGTCTGGTGTGTTCATGGTAATTATAATAATGTGGTATTGATTTATTGATCATATCAAATAATACACGGAGCAGCAAGACAGGGACAAGACCAGGTGGAGGCAGAAGTAGGGTGTGTGTGTGTGTGTGTGTGTGTGTGTGCACGCACTCAGGGGAGGATGGCGGCACTGCTGTCTGGGTCCTAAGTAGATGATGGACCGTGGCTCGCATCCCCATTCCCTCTCATTAGCCTCCCCCCCTCTCCCCCCTCCCCCTCCCCCACGAGAATACATGAGGTTACTTACCTTCCCCCTGCTCCTCCTTCCCGTCCGGAGCAGGGCAGCGGCGGCTCAGGGTCATTAGCCTCGCTGCTGGTAACAAATGGCCTCTGATGATATCGCTAAACTACAACAGAAACAGATTAGCCCTCGGAGCCCTGGAGGTTAGCGTGTTGACAACGAGGAAGAGGAGCAGAGGGACGATGGCTTGCTTAAATTAGCTCCTTCGTGCTCGGGCTGCTTTGTGTTTCTGCAGCGGCTTTTTAGTGTCTCTTTTTTTTTTTTTTTTTTTTTTTGGTGCCTTGGAATCTCGTTGCACTTCAGCTAAACATCACAGCTATTCGTTTGAACATAAAAACCGCAGAGAGAGAGAGAGAAGTGGTGGGCACAGGATCAAAGCCCAGGGAGGAGGATTTCGTCTGGCAGATAGCCGCCGGGGTCCTGC
Source organism: Hoplostethus mediterraneus (assembly GCA_034670385.1). Lineage (NCBI taxonomy): Eukaryota > Metazoa > Chordata > Actinopteri > Trachichthyiformes > Trachichthyidae > Hoplostethus > Hoplostethus mediterraneus. The sequence continues at coordinate 471,075 of JAXDDW010000074.1, forward strand.
CTCGTAGACGCTCCCTCTGTCTCGGCTTCTCTCTCTCTCTCTCTCTCTCTCTCTCTCTCTCTCTCATTCTCTCTCTCTCTCTCGCCCGCCACTCGGTTGCCCCTCACATTGCCGGCTTGAAAATTACAGATCATCAAAAAGAAACAGCGCAGTCACAACAACCACCTCCCTTCAGCAGACGCCTCCTTATAACTGCGTGTGTGTGTGTGTGTGTGTGTTGTGTGTGTGTGTGTGTGTGTGTGTGTACTCTTTATCTAATTGCCTGGCTCTGCGCACGTCTTGATACTGCTGGTGTTTCATCCCGTCTCTTTTGATGTGGTAAATGATTCACCTGTTTGATTTTAACGTCCTGCACATTTTGTTATCTTAAAAAAAAAAAAAAAAAAAGCCTCTGCTGGAACTTTTTAAAGTCTCGGATCATTTCCAGGCGTCGGAGCGCCGGTGAAGATAACGCCGACAACACGCGGTGTGTTGAATCGGATCTGCGGTGTAAACCTTTCCGCCTCGCAGTTAGAACATCGCGGAAACCCTATTTTCATGTAAGGTTGATGCGTTCGCCCGAAAAGGTTTTCTTCAGGCCTCAGTGAGGTTTTGTGGCCTGTTGGGGTGGGTGGGTGGGGGGCTCAGATGTCTGTTTCGAGCAGGAAGCCACGCCCAGAGGATGGAGACAATTAAGACTCGTGACGTTTTCGTCGGGGGGAGGGGGGGGGGGAAGGCGGGTGTCTGGGTGACTGCTCTGGGTGGTCTAGCTCTACGTGTCTCTACTCGTTTTTATTACAAACAGACTCGATATGGTAGAAACAGACGTCGGTGACTTCTGACACAAAACCGGCGGAGGAATTAAAAGTCCCTTTCCTCCCCCCCCCCCCCCCCCCGTCGTCTGATTGGACGTGGCGCGGCCAGGTGAGGAGCAGGGCCGGCGCGTACACTCGACTCATTCAGCCGAGCGCGAGGCGGGGGGGGGGGGGCCCTCTGGGTTTCATCACGGGGGCCACGGTGCCCTACGGTAGTTTTGGTCACATGTCATGTGTCGTTATGTACGACGCTTTTATCCAAAGCATCTCGCGGTTCCGCGACCCCCCCCGAAAAGAGGTCTGACGTTTATTTACAGAAACTTAAAAGGGTTCAGTCAGTAGACCATCATCGGTTCTCTACTGACCGAAAACATTTTCTGTTCGTCACTTTGACACCTTCTGCAAATAAACGTCAGTCATTTTTTTTTTTTTTTTTTTTTTTGCATTAGACGGCTTTTGGATTTCTTGCTCTGATGGAACTGGAAGATGTTTTGGATGAAAGCGTCTGGCTAAAATAACAAACCTGACAAACCTGCTGCATCGTAGGACCTTTCCCTTAGACTGCAACAGGCGTTTCTACCCCCGGGTGGCCCCCCGGTGGAAATTGAACCCCCTCACCCCAGGCAGTGTTAGTGTCATGCTCTACTCATTGAACCACCACTGGAGCGTTCAGCTGTAATTGCGCGGCATTGTCGGTTCATTTCTTAACTTCGGGTTCAGAGTTTGTGTCTGCTGAAACACGGCGGAGAGAGAAAATCCGCCCCGTGATGTTTGTCCTCCACAGAAGAAATGTTCATTTAAAAAAAAAAGAAAATGGGTCAATTTGCAGAGTCAGTCAATCCTCCCAACAAGAGGCTTTTCAAACAGTCAATCCTGATTAGTAACATCTTCCCGTTAAGGCGTAAACACGCCGGGTACCCGCTAACGTCCCCGCGGTTAATTTGCAGCTTCTTTCCCCTATTTGCGCGAATTGGCTCATTTAGCCGGCGAGGAGAGCACAGATCTTTTATTGTTGTGTTTTGTTTTGAGGGGGCATAAAGGCGTGGGTGGTCCCAGGCTTCTTTTTTTTTAAATTTATTTATTTATTTATTTTTATGTAGCGAGCAGCACATGGATCTGTTAATGAGAGAATAAATTGGCGACTCCGTGCCGGGACCTTAATGACGGAAGTGCCCTCCCCGGTCTCTGCAAGTCTGCTTACTGGAGCAGAGAGAGAGAGAGAGAGGGGGGGGGGGGGAGGGAGAGATGGAAATGGGAGGGAGAGAACAGACAATGAGAGAGAGAAAGGGGTGGAGAGGGGGACGGTGGTGAGGAAAAAGACTGAGAGAGACTGAAAAAGTAAAATGTACGTACATTGGGAGAGATGAAGCAAATGAACAGCCTTGGGGGGGTTTGGAGGGGGGGGGGCTTAGGCGACATAAAAGGCTTCATTTCTCCTTCAGCTTTCCTGTGCTGCCCGGTTTCACTGTATTTAACATCAAAGTGAAGTATGAACAATCGAGGCAATTTCTCATCGGGCCAAGGTCAATCATTGTTCTCTCTGTGAATGTAAAGCCGGCTGAGAGGAATTCAGAGGGACCATATTTCACTGGCAAGTGTCTGTTTTAGCACGCCACCTTTCAACGCCTTATTGGATGGACTTTTTTTTTTTTTTTAACTTTGCACCTGGGTTTCCAGAGTGCTGCGGCAAATTTTCTGGGCCATTCATTAGAAACCCGGTGTTAGTTTTCACCGTGGCCAGACTGTTTTAGTAATGAGACTCGTTTCCATGTAATAAGAAGCAGAACAGATTAGGACTAGATATGACACGTCTGGCGGCTGGGACCCGGGACGACTCTCTGCTAATGGTTCAATGGAATGTAGAAGATCAGGAGTCTGGATCTGACGTCCAAACCTCCACTGCTTTTGTTAACAACCAACCAACCAAAAGAATTGGCAGAACATGCAGACTTCTAGATAATAGTTCAATATGAGGAATACAACCATGATCGGCCCTTCAACCCGAGGGAAGGACAGGAGGAGGGCCCTAGGAGGTCGCTTGGACAAACCATTAATAAAAGGATGCACCTTAGTGAAAGAACCATTTCTGACTATTTCTTGTAGTGAGAAACCTTGAGGTGCTTATTGTTGCTTCTTGTTTTATTTGTTTTATTGCACTAACAAACTGCACTTTAGCCCTGGTCCTGCTGCTAGATGCTTGTTTGGGGAGGAGATGCACTTACAGTTTCTAGTGACTAGTAGTTCTCTACCTCTATGTTGAATAATAATAATAATAATAATAATACATTTTATTTATAGGTGCCTTTCTGTCACTCAAGGACACCTTACAATGAGTGCATTTACAAGAATACAACGTTAAAAACATTAAAAACAGGTTACAAATAGGACAATGCAATTGAGTCAGTCAGATGGAAAAGGCAATCTTAAACAGGTGGGTTTTGAGTGTGGACTTGAATTGTGAGAGTGAGTTTGTGTTCCTTATGACGGGTGGTAGAGAGTTCCAGAGCTGGGGAGCAGAGCGGCTGAAAGCTCTGCTCCCCATGCACTTATTGTAAGTCACTTTAGCGGTCTGCCCATGCTCATGGAAGGAAGTATCCTTACAACCCTTACCCTGCTAACTAACTCATTCTTGGAGTCACAACGGGGGACCAAATGGCTCTCTCGAACCAGAGGAAACATCAGGGGCCACCGAGAGCCCCGGGGCTTCGAGGCTCGTGCATTTCTCAAGCGAAGCACTGAAGGGTTTCCAGATGGAGTAACCCCCCCCCCACCCCCCCCCCCCCGTCTTCACAGTTCCTTTCTGACCGTGAACATCAGACCACGCTGGAGATCAGAAATTCTTTTTGATGATCCATTCTGTGTCAGTATCCATCTCTCCTGTCTGAACTCCGCAGCTCCATAATACATTACAGTCTCGTTATTCTGTTGCGGCGTGTTTACAGAGCTGCAGAAAGGCACGTCGACGACACCTCGACCTTTAATAAAAGCAGACATCAGAGGCGCCGCGCCGCTTTAAAACAACCCGGGCGTCTCGCATCAATGAGACCTGATTCTACGCCGGCATCAAAGGCTGATTGCTTGTGTTTGCTGTAGCGGGGCTCTTCTTGATACTACACGGGGGGGGGGGGGGGGGGGTTTGTTTTGTTTCCCCAGACAGGACAGCCAGCTCCTTGTCGTCGTGTCTTCAGACCACCCAGGGTGTTGATACCGACCGGGTTCGTCGCATGTAGAAAAAACAAAAAAAACAAAAAACGTGTGCAGACTCTTTAGCGCGCCGCAGTCAGCGTTGTTAACGGGATCAGGAAAAAAAATAAACAAGTCACCGGGACAAGAATGTTGTTGAGACGTGGAGGTGTCTGGAGTGTAAAACCAAGTTGTGTGTAAAGAGCAACTGGAAGAGGTGTGATAAATCATTGTGCTTGTTAAGGGGCTTGCTGTCCTCTTTGCTGTGTGTGTGTGTGTGTGTGTGTGTGTGCGTGCATGTTTCTGTGTATGTACATGCCTGCCTGCCAGTGTGTGTGTGTGTGTGTGACTATTTTAATAACATGGTTTACCCAAACAACACCTGAATTTATCCTCTGCTTTCTTCCCCTCTGTTTGTTTTCTGCCCAGGTCCAGACATGAAGGAGACACACACACACACACACACACACACACACACACACACTCTCTCTCACGGCACCAGGAGTCTGTCTGCGGTCTGCTGCCACCCTGCCGCACACTCACACACGTCTTACGGTAAGAGTCAGAGACCACCGAGTCGGAGGAGTGGATGTGTAATAACAGTGCGGATGCGGGAAAACAAGCTGATGATCCGCGGCTGTTTTCTCCTCCCAGTTTCGTTTGGAAACAAATTGAAGAGTTGAATTCATATTGGAAATAAAAAAAATATCATGACATTAATTTTAGCATCCAATATCTGTAAAACACACAAAGCGGACGCAGCGTGAAAATCATTTCGTCAACAAGAATCTATGTTGCCGCTAAAGAGGACTGAGGTCATTTAGAAATAGTATTTACACCTTTTTTTTTCTAAAATGGTGCAACAAAACTCTTCAATTTGTATCACAGCCAGTAGTGTGTGTGTGTGTGTGTGTGCGTGTGCGTGTGCACGCCGGGGCCTGTTTCACCTCTCGCTAACTATCTCCATCAGTCAAAACCAATCTCCATGAGTCAACTTTAACAGCCGGACCACATATCCCACAAGCCCCCCACCCCACCCCACCCCGAGCCATTCCCAGACTTCCCAACGTCCGGCTTCGTTTTCACAAAAAAAAAATAAAAAAAAATGTCCTGCTGAAATTACAGAGCGGAGGAGAGACTCACCGTGAGAAACCCTTCCCTCCCTCGCTCTCCTTATCTGGTTCTCATTTCTGAGTACAGTCAGCAGGGTGTGTGTGTGTGTGTGTGTGTGTGTGTAATTTGCCTCTCCGATTACAACGACCTCACCAGGTTAACGAGGTCCTAAAGACGATTGGCTTCTTGTTCTGATTAGTTTTTATTTGTTGGCCATTACAGATTTAGGATGGTACAGTTTGTCCTCATACGATTGCTTAAGGGTGTGTGTGTGTGTGTGTGTGTACGACTGGCGAGCGCTCCAAAAAAAAAACCAGTTCGTATATAAACAAAAGCTTTAATCAATTGGCATCGATCCGTCTGAACCACATTGGCACGAGACCCGACTGCTGCTGGCCTCCTTTCTCCCCTCAGACTAAACCAACCTGAGCACCATTCAACGAGTCCGGGTTTCAGAGTGGCTTTTATTGGTAGAGGGACTGTCCTGTAACCAAAATGTCACAGGTTTGAAAGTGTGAATGAAAGTGGTGAAGCACAAAGATCAATACTACTGTATGTAACCCAACAGTTAAAGCTTTTATTTTGCTTTTTTTCGTGATGCGTTTTTACGTTTCCGGTTCGTTTGGAATCAACCGGGTAGTTAGCGTGAGCAGCGATAGCCGTCACAGTACTGGACACACCGTTTGATTGACAGGTGATCTCTGGGGAGAGCAGTGAGGAACACCACAGTGAGGCCTTGAGAGACAAAGACGGAGGCTACATTCAAAAATGAGGAACTACCACTTTGACTTTTAATCTGAAAAGCCACACCGTCCTGGTTTCAGTTTTAGTTCCCACCGAAGGTTGAAACCAGAACGATCCTGGCCGGCTGGGTTGAGTCAGCTGAGGTGTAACGTGAGAGGCGTGCCAGGCGATCGGCGGCTATTAAAGCGCTTCTGAATCGGAGAGGAAAGGGCCGCTAATGGATGCGTCTGTTGATGCTCCCGTAAACGATAGGGGAAGACGAGGGGGGGGGGGGGGGGGGCAGAGCGACGGTAATGACAAGGAAGGTTATTATGAGAGAGAGAGAGAGAGAGGGGGGTGGGGGAGAGAGACTCGTCCTCGATCTCTCTCGTTCTCTTGGCCTATTAGCTATTATTCACTTCTCTCTTTCGCTTCGCTCCTCATGACATTATTCACCGTTAGTCTACATCCAGTTGTGGCCGCCTCTCTTTCACATCCACCTCTAGTCCTCTTTCACCATATCCTCTTTTTTTTTTTTTTAACTGTAGTTCAGACTCAGAAAATTACGTGTTACAGAATTGAAGCAACAAAAAAAAGAAGTCAAAGGGAGAATGATGCAGCAGAGGTGGGATGTGGTTCTGCATTTGGAAATTTGGATAGCAGGTTGCCCTTGAAATATTGATTTTTTTTTTTCACACAGTCTGTGTGTGTGTGTGTGTGTGTGTGTGTGTCCTGTCAGTTCCGATCAAAGTATGCATGATGAATATGAATACAGTCTGCCTGCAGGTCTGGCAGGGGACCGCCTCCAGATCAGTCAGACCCCTACTGTGTGTGTGTGTGTGTGTGTGTGTGTGTGTGTGTGTGTGTACACATACATGTCAGTCTCTATCTGTCAGTGCACTGACAATCTGAGGATTGAATAACGGGCAATACATGAGACAATATGTGGTGGGCACTTTTACCCATAATGCCTCACAGCACCCATCGAGCCCCCGACCCCTGGCAGTGTTGGTGTCTGAGCTACACAGTGAAACGTTAGGCTAGCTCTTCGACTGGTGTGTGTGTGTGTGTGTGTGTGTGTGTGTGTGTGTGTGTGTGTGTGTGTGTGTGTGTCCTGCCCACACCACTTCCTTTACCCAGATTACTGTAATCAAACCCATTCATTCAGATCTAGCTCGTCACCTTCAGCGTGTGTGTGTTTCTCTGCATGCGTCATATTGTTTGCTAGCTCTCCTGTAGCTGATGGATTTACAAATATCTGTTCTGGGTAGTAACCACCCATCTATCATTCTCTCCTGTGTATGTGTGTGTGTGTGTGTGTGTGTGTGTGTGTGTGTGTGTGTGTGTGTGCGCGCATAATCGCAGGGCACGAGGCAAAGAGAGAGACGCCATTCCAGCTGTGAGGAGACGGAAGAAGCTAACACATGCACTCACTCACTCACTCTCTCACACACACACACACACACACACACACACACACACAGCCGGAGGGGCGTGAGCAGGTGAGCATTAAGTCAGGCAGCTAAACAGATCACGTTGCGGTATGATATCTGCAGACAGGCAGACAGAGGAGGCCGGTCTGTACCTGCAGGCAGAGAGCAGCAACTCACAGCACACTCACCAGGAATTTCCTCCTCCTCCTGAGAGACGGAAGAGAGAGAGAAAGACAGACAGGGAGGTGAAGAAAGAGAGAGAGAGAGAGAGAAGCTGCGTTTCCATTCAAGTATTTTTATGCAAACCGGATTAGGAAAGCTGAACAGAAACAGCAAATGTCAGTAAAATTTCTGCAATATCACAGAAAAGTTTTCCATTCGCATGAAGCAGAATTTTTTTTTTTTGGTAGTCAGTGGTAAATAGCAATGGAAACAAATGGTTGAATCATGTCATTGCAAAACGGTTTGAAAGTGACTGTAGACAATATCTGAAATATCTGTATATCTGTTAAATATGTCCACAATTATCTGACACTAAAGGACAATAACAGTTTGCCTAATATTAATCAATTCTGGAAAGACTTTCCATTTTTCTCTTGATGGTTTTCGCCATTGAAACCTCTTTGTGTGCTTCCACCCAGCTGACTGAAACACACCTTGCATTTTATTCATTGCAACATTTGAAAATTTTGCTTAAAATTCACTCCGCCGTTGGATGGAAATATAGCAGTAGAGAGAGGAAGGAAGATGAAAAGAGAAAGAGGGAGAGAGAGAGAGAGAGAGACAGAGAGAGAGAGTAATCCTGTCAAGACAAAATCCACAAGAAGTGTCAGCATCTCTACAGCGTAGCCCGAGGGGAAAACTGGTCCATCCAGGAAGCTGCAGCTCCCCACAGGCTCTGCTGAAACTGTCAAAAAATGTCCTTTCCTCCGGTTGGCCGAAGTTTTGGTCCAGCAGCCTCCCTCAACCTCTCTGGGTGAAAGCGGATCCTTGGAAGTTCAAAAAAGCTGCCTATTCACACGCTACTGGGATACAGTAAGTCCAGACGGCTGCTTTGTTAGTTGGAGTAATTCGATCAGCTCCTGTGTGATTTATCTTTCAGGAACTACCGAGGTGTTTTGACAGGATCTGTGATACATGTCATTGTGCAACTTTGACAGTATCTGTTACGCAAGCTTGTTACGCCAGTTTGCTATTGTTATCGCCCCTTACAGCAGCTTGGCCATGTTTGGTTGTTTTTTTTTACACATTTTTTTACAGCTTTCAATCGTTCAAGGTTTGCTCAGCATATCTGCTCTTTATCAAGAATGTCCTACTGCACATTCACACCTGGGATACCACAGCCTTCTACTGTTGGCCATTTAGCTGCTCCACCACAGAAACTGGGGGTGAAGTCCTTGCTCAAGAGAAATCTCAACAGAAATTGGCTCATTGGTCGACGTACCTTCCATGTCACGGTAGAAGAACCACCAAAATGATGTCTTGTGTCTCTGGTAGATATCTCGTGTTCATACAATATGCTAGCATCATCTAAGGTGAGAAAATAGACCTGTTAATAATCTGATCTTCAGGCTAGGAATTGTGATCAGCCATGTTCTGCGATCAGCATTATTCCCCATCTTTTTTTTTTTTTTTTTTTTAAGTCTTCTTCAAAACTCTTTATATTTAGCCTGAAATTGAAACTGCCTCCTGAAATTTTTACAAGTCACAACTCTCCCCACGCCAACATCCACTTAGCTAAAAATGATTCAGTGGTTAAATGTCAGAGCTGTCCATGCCATTAAGGCCAGCATGTTTGAAGGAAGGACACCCTGCCTCCCCTCTCCCTCCTTCCTCCTCTGTCTCTTCTTATTCCTCCTCCCTTCTCCTTCCTCTCTTCCCTTAGCCCCCTCATCATCTCTGTCACATCCACCCCCCCCCCCCCCACCTAGGGTGGTTTGAGGGCTGATGTGCAGGCCTTGTCATTCGGATTAGGGCCAGATTGTCAGCTCAGGGCCTCTCTCTCTCTCTCTCTCTCTCTCTCTCTCTCTCTCTCTCTACACTTGCTACTGTCGCCTTCGTCCTGCGGCCAAAGAAGACCTTATAAAGCAACATTCCTCCTCGTCCACTTCTGTCAATTCCAACGCTGTCACTCAAATTTTTCAGGAGAGTGGAGAGGCCAAATTAGCAGTGTCCCTCCCAGCAAGGACTGTGCTTTTTGATCCGAGATCGGGTGACGCGTCAGCGGCTAGCAAACTGTTTTTTGATTGAGCTATTTTAAGTTGTTTGATTTCTTTTTTATGTTCAATTCAAGACTGAAAAGTTTTTCACTGGGATACACATGAAATGACAGAAAAGAAGCAATCATAAGGTGCTCTTGGGTAATAATAGGGTTTTGGAATTTAAAAAAAGAAAAACAAGAGGAGCAGCTCACTCCTCACTGGCACAGGCACCTGGTGGAAAAATAAGGTTTTTAGTGAACATTTTCAAATAATATTTTTTATTTAACAGTGAACAGTAGCATGGACCTCATGTTTTCGATTAAATTCTGTGTGAACTGAATACGATGAGGCAGGAGATGAGAAATCCACCCCATCGACTTAGTCACTCTTTACACTACCCTGTAAAAGTGGGTGCATACCATGTTTGTCATCCAACCACATCTTGACTCAGTGCCACAGTTTTATTGTCTGGTCGTATCGCATCGCCACAGTAGTTCTGGAATTTCATTTTTGTCCGTCTTACAAACAGTACTGGGTTTTTTTCTCATGGTGAGCAACTATGATTCAGCACTGTGTAAGTAAACCCTTCTATGCAAGTTGGTGGTGGTTTCATTGCGGGTATTGGTGCAAAACAAAAAGCCCTTAGTTTTCAGACTGCCACATCATAGTGAAACGCCAGATGCTATCGATCTGGGTGAGTCGACAGAGTTTCATAGCCGTTGTCCTCCACCTTGCATGTGGCCCTCGAGGCATGCTACTCTCTGTCTAGAGGCCAAGCTTCAGTAAAACACACGACGATGAGCCACAGCCTCCACCCCAGTGCTATGTTTACTAAAACCCGCTATGAGTCAGGAGTTTCAAGATGACTTCCCCCTTCTAACTGCTACTTCCAGAGAAAACAAAATGCGCTCCCTCACGCTGACGCAGTCTGCAGGCGTAAAGACCATCTCTGAAGTAGACGCAAACAGCTAAAGTTGACAGTACACAGAGCTGATGACAATCCGTTATTATCACTGCCATTATTTAGGAACGGGTGTGGCAAAGACAGTTCTGGTGTTGTTTTTTGCAAGGGCTGTGGTAGTGGTAAGCACAGAGTGAAGCTCTTTTAGTAATAAATCTAATAAATCATTGATGGGTTTTATTTGAAATGGCACCCAGCACCGATTTCTAGGATGTGGTCATATATTCCATTTGATTTATCTCAGCATGTTTGATCCTTGAAAAGAATCATTTTGTTCTGTCTCTCTTACTCAGGTACAATATGCACACCAGGTGCAAGGGGGCGGGGGGGGCTGCTTGTTCTAACAAACCTTATTCTCTGGCTGACTCTTTTACAGCTATCAGCAGGTGCAGTGAATTTGAACAGACTGCTAATATTAATGGATATGGAATTGAAACATGTTACTGAATTTTTTTAATCTGTAGATAGTCATCTGATGAGCCAAAATGGAGTCTGCCAACAAGCTGGCGTCATCGAAGGGTAAAACGCTCATGACTTTTTTAGTGTCCTTTCCGCTCTGAGAGAATGAAAGAGGGATAAGGAGAAAGAGAGAAGGAGGAGGAGAAAGAGATAGTGTGCGAGAGAGAGAGAGAGTTAGAAGCCTCTCCGCCCACAGAGAAGTCTTGTCTCCTCTGCATCTCTAAACAGGCTGTCGTCCCGGCTCACCATCAGGTCTGCGCTTGCCCCAGTGAACATTCAACGCTGTCGGTGAGTTTCAGCTAAATTGAAAAAACCATCGACCGTTGATTGTACCCTGTGGCCAGCCCTTGTCGGTCAATGTCTTCAAAAAAGAAAAAACAACACATGCACATGGCCATTGGCTCCCTGATCTACGATGTGAAGAACACTGCCTCCCCCCGCCCTCCCCCACCTCCCCAGCGCCCTACTGAGTTATACTTCCTTTATCCCTGTACAAACTCTGCAAAAACAATACACCAAAAAAGAACTTGCAGCCTCCAAACCACAGCAAAGGTCACAATCAACATTCATTGCTGTCGGTGGGTTTAACTGTGTGGAAGAGCTCACTGAACGATGAATGCAACTGTGTCCCAGATTTCCGCGGCCGACCGTCACAAGGAATAGCGTCACGATATGCTGATGATGCCGTTATTTATTTATTTGCTTGCCTCCCCCTCCCAACAACAGGCTTGTGCAGGGAATGTAAATGACAGGCAGTTCAGAACGCATTTCGATCATGCTGGCTGGAGGGGGTGGGGGGTGGGTGTCAGGTGGTTGGATCCTAATGTGGCATATAGGAGCAGAGGGGGAAAAAAGAGATGCAAGAGATAGTTGAGGAAAAATGACCTTTGAGCAAAATACATGAAGAATGTAGTGCTTGCATTGCATGTAGTGCTTGAAGTTCATCATTTAGTATGTCTAAAATATAGAGGGGTTCAGTCTTTAATTAAAAATGTGATCATTTTGTCAACCAATTCGCTGTGGATAAGAATGTCAGTTGAAATCATCAGTCTAAAAATGTGTAATGGGAATATAATTATTACCTTTTATAAAATGGCATTGTTTTTAATTTGCATCAATCATTTTGTAAAAACAGACATACATTTTTTTTTTCAAATGGTGGATGTCATTTTGGAACAAAACTGTTCCTATTGTGGCGAATAATGTATATACTTTTCATTCTTGTGTGGTATTTAATATGTGCCGTTGAGCATGTCTCTTTCCTGTCTGTCGGCCAAACCATTTAAGGACCACAATTGAAGTAAGTTATGCAACTTTATTGTGTAAAACCCAGTTGTTATAATTCTGTATGCTGGTTTGTATATTAATTTAATTCAACAAATAAAGTTTATCAGTCAAACCTTCAGTGATGTGATGCATTTGTCAAGTTCTTTTTCAGTGCAGGCTACGAGGTCAAAGCCCTTTCAATTTAACCATTTGGAAATGTGAAGTGAAACTGACAAATATTTCTGAAAGGAGGACAATGCTGTTCTAACGCACACTTGTATTTAGCATTCAGTGTCACTACTGACTACTCAGAAATTACTAATTCACTTAGAAACTCATGATAGAAATGCATAGCAGACACAACATACAGAACAATGCACTGCTCATTGCTTCCAATTTTTTTGTTTTTTTTTGTTTTGCTTGTCTTGGGTACTTTTTGAATTATTTTTCTATAAAAACAATGTTACTGCCCACCTTCTCAAATTTTTGTGCTAGAACCATTTGTTAAATAAGCAAACAAGCTATTTTGATCTATAATTTTGGACATTCTTTATACAGTTTGAGTTAATGGATATTTTTGTTCTACATAGGCTTCCATTCATTTATAATTTGTCTTTTTTTATTTACCAAAAACTCGAGAAATCACAAAACCATCTTTTGATGGTTAAATTGTTAGTGCAGGAGCCATGTAGCCAAAGCAGCACCATACATTTATGTTGAAGAATTATGTGCATTTTCTGAGAAATGTGTCTTCTGACTGATTCAGCAACTTAGTGGCCTAGTTACAAACACAGAGCAATAAAGTACAATTATGTAGTATAAAAATACCTACATACACACAAACCCCAACAAGCTATACAGAACATACTGTGGACACCACACAGCATGTGCAAAATTGTTAAAACAGAAATGAAAGGGTAATAAAAAAATTGTGTTAAGCATTATTAAATTGACTGAACTGACAAGACCTTAACTAAATGATCATTGTCATATCACAGCGTTTTGCTAAGTTAAATAGTGTTTCATTGTAAAATGATTTCACTAATGAAATGGAATGAAAGCTGGCTACGTGTCTGGCTTGCCTAACTGAGAACTGAGAATCACCATATTGTCAGATTTTCTCTGTAATTCTAGTAAATTAGATTTACATTATGTTCGCTATTCTCATGATCAAATCACAGAGTGTGTTATATTATCTCTGTACTTCTATGCCCCGTCTTCACATGAGCTCATGCCATTATGTTTTTTTTTCCACTGCATAAGAACACTGGGCCATACCCATAGTGGCACAGTGCAGTATGTTCTTCCATGTTTTGTTAATGGTGCGGCTTGCCATAACATAATTAGGCACTGGCTCACTTTCAAAGCCTGCTGGCAGGGTTACATGCTGGTTTTTAGGCTGCTGTCCTACTGAGTCGGGACCGTACCTGCAGTATTTCAATAGAAAACTAAAGAGAGCTGATACTGTACCATAACTACACAGGTAGAGAACAGCAGTGGTGCAACAGAAAACCCCCACTCACATGCTCTTTTAGTTTCATATATGCACTAGGGGTCATAGGTGAAACTAATCTTAACGTCTCAAAATAACTGCAATATAACATTGGTATCACTAGTATTTTAAATGATATTTCACAGTTTGTATCAACAATTCAATATTTACATTATATAAGTTCTGCAGAACATTATCTAAAGCATCCAAATTGTGAAATGTGTGCATGGGAAAGTAAATATTCAGGGGAGATATGCACCTCTGTTCAGTCTGATAATTTTCATGGCTCAGTAAGGTCACCCAGCCTCGGGCCGCTGTTAAGACGACAGCAGAGGACATATACTGCATTTATTTATATATATATATATATATAGCATGATGACGCTTCCTAGAAAATAGCGACCAACCACCAGTAAATCCACATCACCCAATGAGTCACGATAACAGTAACTGAAGAGCTTTGCACCAAAATGGATTTTGCAGAATGCACCAGATCCTGCTGTATAGCATTGGTGTAGTTTTCATACAGTGTTACCAAACTCTGCAGGAATAAATGAAATGGCCATTTGCAAAATTATCCCCAAAATAATTACATGTTGAGTGGATGAGGACCAGTTACTGTGAGGCAACTGCAGACTGGCGAACAAAATTAATGACTTCCTCTGTCCACTAGGGGGAAACAGAGAACAAGACATGAAAAAGACCAAAGACCCATCCAGTTCAAGTTCATGTATTCTGTATTTTTCTCTCAACATTCATGAAAATAGAAAATAAAGGGAGAAAAGAACATAAAGATACACATAAACACATAAAGATAAAGCTATTCTAAGAATTAAAATGAAAAGAAAGCATATGAACACAACCCAGGAACCTCTGGGAACTTTACAGACACTGAAGCAAGATGAAATTTGGTATGTGAACGATACATGATGTCGGACAAGGAATGATCAAAAGTTGTCAACCACAGATCAGAAGTAATTTTATTTCTAGGGCTATGAAAACCTTTGTCAAATCTACTAACCAGTCATCACACTATTAAAAGAATTGAATTCATGCTAACATGATGAAGGCTCTTTTTCTTGTGAAATAATGAATATTTGCAGTATCCGAGCTTCTACCAATAACTAATCAAGTACAAAACCCTGAAAATGAATGGAAAATAAAAAACATTGTGTTGAAGTTCACCATCCTGACCATTAATGCTTGCAACAGGGGATCATTAGCTAAAAATTGATGTAATCGATTAGTTACTAACAGGGCAGAAGGCAAACTATTCACCATCCACTTTCACTATGTTACTAGCCAACTAGACTTTTAGAACAGTTTACCTGCCAAAGTGCCTGGAGGCTGCTAGACATTTCCCAAGACAATATAAAACGGTGTGAAACAACACATACACTCTAGTTTTCTACTCAACAAATCTCTATTAGCTTAGACAGCATACTACTCTTACATCTCTAGCCATCCCAAGTGCTCATCTACTTGAAAAAGTCAAGCAACCTATTTTTAAATATCTTTTGATTACACTGCATGGACCTTTTCAAACAATTCTGTATGGACAAATATCCAACACTAGTGGACGGATTCATTTATTAGCCGTCTTGCAATGTTTGGTTTTTTTTAAAAATAATAAAATGCCACAGATAGATGGAATGAAAATCCAGACTTGTAAACAGATAATCATCCCATTTCATCAAACGTACACCTTCCAAAACTATGCATGTCAGTATTGATTCATCCATGAGTTTGATAATACAAAATACAAATGTTACTGCTGATTCTGTGTGTTATGACACAATGCTACTTTATCCATATACATTGTAAAAAGGACAGGAAGTAGCTGGCATATCCCTGGTTGTAACATAATACATATATAGAACAGAATAGGACCTGTAAATATCTGGTTACAGCAACAAAATAAAGACAAAATTCACAATTCATTCAAAATCTGTCAAGATGCAATTTCCCTTCCTGATTTGAACGCTAAAACAGTGACTTGATTCACTGCCGAGTGTAATATACCGCACTCCCACTCCTCTTAGGAAATCATTCATTTCATTTCAAATTGTGAATGTGCAACGTGGCAGCACCTAATATGATTATGCAGCTTAAGACACTTCAATATGGTGGTGGATCAATTTGGAGACGGCATTAGTACGGCAGTCAGAGAGAAACGCTCCGCTGGGAAGAGTGTTTTGAAGAATAACTTTGAAATGCTCATTTGTGTTGACTTGCGAGAGAAGGACCTGCAGTCTTCTGATATTGATTTGCATGAAGTTTAATCATTCACCCACTTTAAATGTTTTTAGTTTTTTTTCAAGAGTGGCAAACTGTCTTCATTTACACAGAGGCAATAAATAACCTACTCTTTGTGAGATCAGATTATTTTGCAGTCTGAATGAGAAAAAAAACAAAATCAGATTTCACATTTCTCCGTCTGGACATCAGACCTGAGGTTAAAATAAGATGCCATGTGGTTTCCCCAGTTAGACAGCAGCAACCATAATTAACCAAAACCTTACCCTAACCAAACTTGTATTAGCTGCCTTAACTTAAGACATCATATGGACATTGAACACATTGTTGAAGCCAAATTGTCTTCTTGTATAAAACCTATGATTGACAACTTTGACACTATGAGCCCCTTTATAGCAGGCATTAACACGATGCCAGGGTGATCGGGTCGTAATCGGATAGCGTTTAACATTAACAACTGAGTGTAAATGCCATGACTCTCTAATCCATATAGGACCTACAGAAACGGGAATGAGCTTTCACACCAACCAGGATGCACACGCAATGCAGGAGGCATGCAGCTTGGATAGTAACAAAAATAGACTGTCAGGATACTTGTGGATGGGGAACAAACGAGATGAGATGAGATGTTGACCGTCAATTTTATGGGTGGAATTTCGGTGTAAGTGACACGCTTGAATCTTGAATCCGTCTGGTGAGGGGAAGGGAACTTCAGTGTGGCTATGGGGACGTATAAATGTTATCCAGTTAAATCAGACCTAGACAAAATCCTAGGTTCCTTTTTTTAACCTCTAGCTGATAGTGGTATTTTCCCCTCTAGATGCTACAGTTCACAACCCCTCCAGCAGGGGTCGCTACTGTCTTATGTCTGCTGGTCTGAGCTGCCTCTCGCCCTCGGCCAGGAAGATCTGCATGGCCCGGTAGAGCAGGTGGGCCCCCAGCTCCCGCTTCCTCTTCGCCTGCCAGGTGGACACCACGCCGTAGTAGTCCCCTCGCTTCTGATTGGTCAGCATCTTCAACCCTGGGAAGTGATTGGAGGAGGAGGGACAGCTTGTTAGCAACTTTGGGTTTGTTCAGCAGTGGTGCATCACAACAATACCACCACAGATAGACAAATGAGAAGTTCATCTAAATGAATGCAAAGAAAAATGTTTTAATGTGGCAACTTGACCTATAAGTATATCTGGTGCATAGAGAACCAAAACTAATACTTCCCCCAAACACCAATAGTGCATTAAGTTAGAGAAGCAACACTGACAGGGCGATGTAATGGAGGTTCTCTCAGTTCCTTCTCCTAAATACTCATAACAAAATGTAAACACAGGCATGATGCTGAATCATATTGGCAGAAAAGGTATTATTACGATAGTGAATTATAAAGTAAATATTATGTAAAGATTAAAAATGAAGTCTGTCAAAATGAAAATAATGTGTAAATAACGTTCATTTGATTAGTTACTTTTTAAATATTAGTGAATACTTGCTTGATTACTCCTGTTTGAGGGGAAAAGGGAATTTAGATTCTGAGATTATAGGAACTATTTTGATGAAACATGGATAAAATGGATAATGGATAAAAGCATCTGTTAAATGACTTTAATGTAAAATGTAATGAAATGAAAATACACAATGTAAATGTATATACCCGAGGTGATCCGTGATCAGTATCAGGCTACATGTTGGAAGTACCCCTCCCTAACCCTGTACTCACCGATGGCCTCCACCATGCAGGCCTCTCTAGTGTAGGCCTCCACTGGAATGACGTTCTGGAAGCAGTGCAGGGAGATGACGCCATGCTCGGCCTTCCACACCTGCAGGATGTGCTGCACCTTGGAGCACAGTTTCTGACACGGGAGGAGTGAGGGGGGGTGTTAAGCATTTTACCTCTCTTAAAGTGATAATCCAATAACAATTTCAAATGAATAAATGTCTGCTTCATCGACAGAAAATCCAAGGAGGAAGACATCACAGCACTGGACACACCGTTTGATTGACAGGTGATCAGATGGGAAGAGCAGTGAGGAACACTACAGCAAAAGAGTGCAAAGATGTCAAAAACAAAATAATAAAAAAAAAGATTCCCACTTTACTTTTCTTACTTGTATTTATGTGTCTCTCTCATTTTTAGGGTGAGATGGTTTTTACAAGCACCTCAGGGTTTATTGTGTCTCATCTTCTGAACTAAACTTGTTAGTGCTGTCCTGTTGATAACAGTGATCACATTTTGAGGGTACAATAACAAAAGTACCCAGGTGGCAGAGCTGCCCTAGAAGACATGGTGTAGATATGAGGGGTTTTCCTGTATAAGGAAAGGGCACTTTGCTTTAGAAGTGGCTCCCCTCCCTTTGTCTTTCTAGCACTTTAACACGTGTCGATGAATATGAATGTATACGATCCAACATACGGCCGGCCTACCTTGGAGGTCTTGTCCCCTTTGTAGTACTCTAAAGCCTCGTACAAGTGGCTGTAGGGGCGGGAGCGTTTACCCTTGCCCACATAGAATATGGCGCTGACGAACGTCTGGAAACACTCCTGGGGGGTCATGGTCCGACTGCGGAACGGGAGGTTCTTTGTCACTCTGAGAGGGTAGAAGGAAAGAGAACCATTTCATAACACACTGAGGATAGTGACAGTTGTTTTTACTTTTTGTTAAAAGGGACAATACACGTATACACAATACACTTACTTAAATAAGGTCAGTCACATGATTTTAGGATAGCTTGGACTTGAGAAAACATTAGAAAGTCTCTCCCATAACTAGAAACAAGAGAGCAGGGACTATCTTGACTGCTCCAGTGAGAATGACTTTGTGCACACAATCACAGTATACAGACTTATTTTACAGTGGAATGGGAACATTGGTCCACTTCATTAACATTGGTGTACTGATGAAACACATAAAATAAGAAGAAGAAAAAGAAAAAGAACACAAATCAAGATGACAAGCAGCTCAAGAGTTTACCGGGGGTCCAGCAGCAGATAGTTGAAGCTGGACTTGATGATGCCTTCCCTCCACTTCCTGTTCTGATCCGGTTGGTCAAATTGCTGGCACAACGCCTGCTCGTCAGCGTGGCAGTCAGGCAGCTCGAAGGTCCGCAGGGCCCGGCACAGTTCTGGACTGTATCCAGAATCTGCAGGCCAAAAGTAAATCACTTGACATGTCAATGACAGTGATCACAGATCTTTCAAATATTATATTCATGTTGTAGTAAAATTCACATGATAACACAGTGGCTCTCTATCTTTTCTGCCCGCAACCTCAAAAAAAATTACAATCCAATATTTTACTTGAGTAAAAAAATTGCATTTTTTTTTCATTCCATTAATCTTGTCATATCCGACAATGTCACCCCCAAATTAACTCACAGCCCCGTGGAAGTTGCCCACCCCCAAAGCTGAGAAACAATATCATGACCTAAATAGACAGCAATCAATAACCTTTAATCAGTAACACAACCATTACCTATTTGTGAGTGGTCCAACTGCTTCTGCTGTTGTGTCGATTGTGACTTTGACTCCAGCAACAGGCGGCCCAGCCTTCGCATGTAGGTGGGCCGAGTGCGGCTGCTGATGGGACCCGGGCTCGCCCCCAGCTCCAACAGCCGGTGTCTAAGCTCCTTGTCAGTCATCCCTTTGGTCTCCGGCAACAAACTGCCCTCACCCTCAGAAACAGAATCAGAGTCTTTCCAATCATCCTTTGCCACCTTCTGGGGTTCCTGGTTCTCCTTCCCTATGTTCTTCATCCCTTCGGCCCGCATGGCGCGCCAGTCGTAGAGGATGGTCTCGTCGTTGCTGGAGGCGCTCATGCTGGAGCTGAGTGAGGTGTTGGCCGTGGGTGGGACGTGGATCTCAATGAATTCGTGGCCCTGTTCGGTGTCGGTGTAGAGGTACTCCACTGGTTCGTCCAGATCGTGGATGAGGGGGCGTCCTCCAGGGGTGTAAGACAGGCTAGCCAGGTGCTGTGGTCTGCGGCAGTTGGACAGCCTGCTCATGCTGTACCTGGGGGTGCATCCTGTGCCTGGTGTGCAGGGAGGGTCGAGGTCGTCCCTGGATCGCCTTGGGGAGAAGTAACTGGAGCTGGATGAAGATGACACCGATTCGGGCTGAGAGCCACAGTCCTCGGTGATCCAGGCATCTTCGTTTTCAAGGCCATCCATTTGGTCCATCTCAGGGTCATCTTTTACGTTTCCCTTTCCTGGCGCTTCATCCGTACTTGTCAGGTCATCAGTCAAGAAATCAGTACGATTCTTGCCTTGCATAGCCAGCATAATCTCCTTGAGTTGTTTTTCATAGGCATCTAATGAAGAGTCCACTTTTTTCTCTAGTACGATTGTGTCAGACAAACTCTGTGGTATAACGACAGAGTCAGCCACACTCCCGGAGAGGATGAGGGTATCTGCTTGGCTATCGTCTTGGCTATCGCTAACACATGAACCAGCTCTGAGGGTGCAGGACTGTGTGTCGTGGCACTCTGAAGGCAAACACTCTCCTCCTGTGCTACCTGGGCTACTCCCTGAAAAGGACGGTGTACAACGAGGTCCACGTGGTGAATTGGAAAAGACATCATCGCTGCTCTGTGACCTGGGGGTTTGGCGGCGTGTTCGAATCGGTGTAGGCAGGGTATGCTCAAACAGAGAAGACGTGGAGAGGAGGCTCTCAGGGGTTCTGCTGGTTCTCAACGAGCAGCGACTCAACCTTGAGCGTGTCCTGCCTGTTACAAAAGGACTTGGAGTCAATGGCAGGCCAAAGTCTTCCTCCAATCCTGCAGCTGCACTAGCTGCTGGGGTAAGTGCCATTGCCCTGGTTGCCAACTCGTCGACACCAATTTCACTTGCAGTGTCCTTCTCTTCAGGGTCACTACAAGCCTCAAGTGCACCATTATTTGGGTATTTTGGGTCAGATATGGTGAGTTTATTTACAATAGATGGTAGATGCTCTACTCTTTCCAGTGTTGAAGCTATCAGGGGTTCAGTTTTAACAGGCAGAACGTTCCCATCCAATCTTGTAAATGCAGAATCAGAGTCTGTAGAACATTGTGTCTCTTTATCAGATTCAACACCAGGAGACGTCTCCTCCTCCACAGGCGGAGAAAACTGTCTGGAGTGCAAAGAGGCCTCCAGAGCACTGGTGTAATGGTCACTCTCACAACTGCTGTAGTGACTACCAGTCCCACTGCTACTGCTGCCCCCTGAGGTACAGGCCGGCTGTTCAGGTACCTTCATCCCAACCTCTTCTACATTTTCGCCCTCCTTTTCATCATCACTGACTTCCAACAGGAAGGGGCTGATTACCGTTTTTTCCATGTCCTCTTCTGTGCTCTCACTGCTCTCCCTGCAAAAAACATAAACATGGTCCGGTGATGTGACATCAATCCCCTGCTGGTGTAAAACGGTGGCCATGCGTTCCGAATCCAGGAAGTCAGAGTACTCGGAGACGTCGAAAGGTAAGTCAACGGCTGGCTGCTGCTTGGGAGAGTCTGGGCTAAAAACAGGGAAATATTCATCGACGTCCCTGAAGCTCACACTCTTTCGGCTTCCTCGCCTGGAAGGACATGTTGGGAGAGTGTTTCTTTGAGAGAGGGAGAACCTGCCCTCGGTTGTAGCAGGATCTACATTTGCTTTTGCCGTCAACACACTGTCATCAGCAAACAAAGCAACCTCCTGAAGAACTGGCATAGCAAGTCCAGAACCTACCGCAGACATACGAGTGCTTGATAGTATGGAGGGGCCCTCAGATGCCCAACCTAGGTGTTTGTTCCAGTCTTGGTTGCGCCGCCTGTTAGTGTCGATATCGGAAAGTCTGTTATAAGGTGCTCCACTGCAACTTGGCCTGCCGTTAATAGTAGACAGATTGAAAAATGATGAGCGCCTTGTGCTGCTCAGCGGAGCCTCCCCAAAGTCACTTGTTGTGGACAAGTGGGAGCTGAAGCTGTAGTCTGATTCAGGGTAGCTGGACATGTCCGTTTGGTCTGAATAAATAGCTGTGGAGAAAAAAAGGAATAGGAGATAAAGTAAGACAGAGTTCCTACCAGGGTGGGAAATTAACACAGGCCAAATGCTGATAAATTTTGGCTGGTAAAAATGATATTTGGCTGGTAAAATAGTGAATATTGCTGGTGAATTTTGTAATCAACCAAGCAGTATTGCAGGTGGATGAAAAATGGAAAAAGTTAGTTTTCTGCCCTAGTTCCTACATATTTTTCCATGACATATCACACAATATCCATGATCAATATTGGTGAGTGTCTATGCTGCAATGCTACAGGGTTTTTTTTTTGTCAAATAGCTCATTTTGAAATTCCAATGTTTTCTTTTGGTTAGATAAAATTATCACTCAGGGAAAAGCATTATTTAGAAGGATGACAACATCAGCCAGCAGCCAAGACCAATGTTTAAAACGTGATTGGTGAAACAGATTATGAACATATCTCTATTCCATTCCCACAACATTTGAGATAAGTATTCCATGTCTGGAAAACACAACTTTCAAATTGCCACGACTTTCCAGGTTTTCCATGACCACATGAATGCTGGAATGAGTATAAACAATGGTCTCAAACATTTTAAACAAATGGATTTATAAGGGGAAATTTGGTGAAGTATCCCACCACTTAGGCCTAATCTCTACAGTATGGCTGGGAATTTAAGTGATTAATCCCAAACAAGTCAAAGTCTGCTCAGAAAACATCTTACAGTATTGGAACTGAGGCAAGTCCTCGTCCTCTGTGTCCACTGAGCTGGCCTGGTATTCCTGAAGGAGCTGGGCACATTTTCGATTCTCCTGTTGCTGTGCCAGCCGCCCTGGTGTATTCCCATCCTGCATGAATGAAGGCGATAACAGGAGTAAAGCGAACTGCTTCAAATGTCAACATTCAAAGCCCACCATTAGACCATTTCCTCTGTATTCATTTAGCTGTGAAGCAGAACCAAAGCAAGAACTCGACCACCACTGCTAAAGAAATTTTAAAAAATAACTTTTTTACCACTGCAATGTGCAACAGAATCATAACAGGGACAGAAGTGGAACCAAAGGCACCACTGCAACATGAAGTTACAAAGAAAACACTGTGTTGGGTTTCTATAAATACTATAGATTATTACATTAGCTTGTACTATTAAGTGTATGTTTAAAAACAAGTTACATCTAGTTACCCTGTTTAGCAAAGACTGACACCAAAACAGTGCCAAAACAATTCTTCTTACCTGATCTTTTATGTTAGGGTCCCCTCCATTTATCAAAAGTTGTTTGAGGTTTTGATAACATCCCCACAGTGCAGCAACATGGAGAGGAGTCAGGCCTTCTGAAGACCTGGGAGAAATACATGAAAGCCTCAGTCTGGAAACAACAGCATGTTTTTATCAATTCATTGTCACTGTTTACATGGCTGTGACCGTTATATCATCCAGTTGAAACGGGATGTTGGGCGGGACATAACGCAGGAAGGAACCATTCAAAAACTTTTAAAAAATGGTTTGTTTGTAATCTTGAACTGTCGCAAATTCAGATTCTCCAAAATGAATAAATTCCAGCCACCGGGAGGCAACCACGCTTATGAAAAGGAAAAGGAAACAAGGATTTCGGGTTGTGTTACTTTGAAAGTTGTGCAGTTGCAGGTTTTATATGGTACGGGAACAAATCTGTGATATTATTGGTTGGAATTCTTCTGTATGCCTACTGCTAAGCCATGAAACAAACATGAAACAACAAACATAACCATTTTTTGTGCGTTATTTTGTTAAATAGGTCTCTGTTATGATACAGAAAATTACCTAACAAGGTAATAAGGTCACTTTTAATTCCCTTTAATCATACCTGACGTTGGGGTCTGCTCCATGTTGAAGCATTAACCTCAAACAGCGTGTGTTCTTCTCAGTCTCTTTACCGACAGCCAAGTGTATTGCAGCCACACCTTTGCTACCAATCAGGTCAGGCCTGGCACCTTGTGAAAGAAGCATCTGCACCTGATCTGAAACAGAGACCATATACAATCTATTGGGGATTGCATTATAATATATATATATATATGTCTAAGTATGAATCTATTGCACGTGAGGGCGTGATGTTCAGTAGATTATTGACAGCATCTCAAGCATTGCTGCTCATCTGTGCTTTGTAGCTGAATATAAAGATCAATTTGGGGGTGTGAGATAGCAAAATAACAGATTGTCCTGCACCAGCCACTCTCACTGTTTTAACAGGCAATATGACTTAAGTAAGACCCTACAAACGGTGAAATGATTACTCACAAAAGTATCTGGTAGAGAATATAAATTAAAGAGCATTTGGCTCGTGGCGATTAATTTTCCACCCGGATGTCGCCTCGTGAGACAAACATGCCTGGACAAAGCAAACAGAGAGAGGGTTGCACATCACCTGGGTTCTCCATCGTTCACGGCTTTACACAGTTGACTTTCCAGTATCCTCCTGTTTCGGTCCATGGTTAACCTTTTATCATTTAGCGACGTATATCAGCATTATCTGAATTAGCTTATAGATCTGTGCAGCCGACATTGGATAATCGAGGCTAGCTAAGCTAATTAGCGACTGCGAACAGGGAAAACTAACTTAGCTATTTCTTGCACACGTCAAACCACGTTTTCATCATGAATTAGTCAGAACTGCGTCTGTGTAATCTTCATTTTTTTCCATAAGAACCAGAAAGGCCATTTTGTTTTCAAAATCGATTAAACAGCCACAGTTACTTCATTGTTTACTAACATTATCTTTTTTTGAGGAAGGCAGATAGCTATTGATGTTAAACTTCCCTCCAAACACATCGCCCCACCTCTTTTGCTGCAGCAGGCGGATGTCCCGCCTACAGATAGCCATGATTGGCTAAAAACAACAGAAAATTTGAACCAATCAGATGAGATCTTGGTTGAAAAGCCAGTCGAAGGTAATCACCTAGTTTCTTCACTTTGTTTCTGGGTAGGTAGGTACTTTAGTGATCCCCGGGGGGAAATTTCATTGTTACAGCAGCCAGACATAGACTAACAAGAAATAGAGAAATAGAATGAAAAATAAAAAACTACAATGGAAATAATAAAATAAGAACGAGGAATTAAAAATATCTACTTTCTACTCAATCTCTTTGTGTCAAGTGGGTGTGTACTTTAAAATAACGAGCACGGTAAAGCACCAAGGTCATCAATTTTCTGTTATCCACTTTCAGCAGAAAAATGTGAAGGGGAAGGGACTTTAACAACGACTATTGTGAGAAATTCAATGGCCGGGCTCCAACAGTTTTCATTTATCAGCAAGCCTTCCACCCTAGTGGCCTTGGACCATATGACACATGTTTCAGAAATATATTTTTAGACGTGAAAATATACTTTCAGGCTAGAATAATGGATTTAGCACCTCTTTCCTCAAACCTTGTTCTCATTTCTCAGAGAAACTTATATTTGCATTAAATTACAAAATCAAAGAATGCTCAAAGATTTCCTTAACAACTACATGACCCGTTGCAAAGAAACATTAGATTTTTGCCTACTTTAATGCATTTTTGTGTATTTTCTATAATGCTCATACAATACTTGAGGTTACCAGTATCAATACAGAGATGGATATTACTGTAACATTTGTGTGCCCTTTGTATTTTTTGCATATGTAGGCTAATTCTTAATTTAATAAGACTTTGTAATGAGATTGACAAGTTGACAGGAGAAAATTGAATGTCCCTTTACCTGTTGCATTTGAACAATGTTATTTGTCAGTGCTTAGAGTTGATAAGGACCTAAACAGAGGTACAACAAATGCTTCCTTGTATTAAAAAGGTTTATTATAGACTAGGTGGGCTGTTAGGAGAGGGGTGTAGGCACAGCTGACAGGAAAACAAATGTGACACAAACGGTTTACAGCAAGTGAAAAATCAAGTTGAAATCCCATTAGAGTGAGTTAACAGGCTACTAGATAAAGAAGAAGAAGATGAATGTGTTTGGCTAAGGAGCATTCACCTTTGGACAACAGAACTGGTAGATGATTGGTGTCCCCCACTCAAATCTGGTCTTACATATCAAAGAGCACAAGACATCTTTCAACATTAAGTTATATTGTAGGAATGATTAAAGTCACCATTTTTTAACCTTGTTTAATCTATGAGAAATATTATCATTTGGAAATCACTTCTTAATTCAAAATGCTTCAAAACAATTCCAAATACATTTTCATATAAATAAGCTGTACACCTGGGAGTGTAGGAAGTCATAGATCCATGCCATAATAGCAGCAGGTGATTAGAGGCACTAGCAATGTGTGAATGAAAAAGCCTATGAATGGGAAAACTGTGCTTGACATCATAGTGCAAAGCTGATATAACAATTTCAAATATGCATTTTTTTACCCACTTAAAGCGGCACTCGGCAACTGCACTTTGGCAGCCCCATGTGGCAGCAAGCAGTAACAGTTTCAATTTTGGAAAGTTTGAAGGACTTCATTATCTAGAAATCATGTAATGTGACGTCAGTAAATGTCTGATCTAAAATTCTTCTTTGCAATGGCTGGTGGGGGTGAAGATGGTGGGATCTTTTAGCAGTAGGTTCAACCATCTTTGATGAGTCCAGCTTTCTCTGGACGAAGCACTCGCTCTCTGTTGTTTAGGAGACAGTTTTATTTTGTGACTTCCTCTGTGCCAAGGAGATTTTCCACCAGTGACCATACCGGACACATGAAATTAGTTTGGGCAATTAGGGCGAATCAGCGTCTCACTTAGGGAGGATGGGATGCTCTTCTCTGTTGCAGAGAACACATTTCACATTTAGACTGATAAAAGTGTATTTTTTACATAGAAATCTTGTTCCAAAATCATAGTAGTCATTACAACTACAATGTGAGATCAACTCCTTTTGACCAAAATGTCAGATGGAACCTTATAATTCCAAGGTCAGGACAAATCAAATTCCCAGGAGTTTATAGCAGCTCAGACTCAGACAGAGCGGAGGGAGAGGAGGGCGAGAAGGAGGCCCATCAGCAGGAGCAGCAGGCTGGGGTGGCTGGATCCTGCGTGGCTGGGAGTCGGGGGCTCCACAATGCAGCCAACGTAGGGCTCCAGGCAGGCAGCATAAGCCATGGCGTGGGCGATGTAGCTCTGCTCCTGGACCCCGTGGAAGAGGTGGGCCATGGGACCTTTGGCAAAGATGGCCACATCCTCTATGCCGTGCGTCTCTGAATCCTTAGGGACAGCAGCCTGCTGACGGTAGTCGTCACCGGCTGAGGGAGAGGAGAGAGATGAGGTATACAATAGTCCCCTAACCCCACAGGGGATTTGTCCAGCACATCACGGGAGCCGTCAAAGCACAAAATAGTGAATACCTATGCACTTCAGTTCATACATGTACATACAGTGTTCATTCATTGTATGAGTTAGACATTTATTACGATGAGTTAATGGAAAACACCAAGTTGTGGACGTTGGCCTGTTACCCGTTAAGTGATGAGAACATAGACACCAAAATCATCCATGTGTCCCTGGTAGATCATTGGCTCTGGCTGGTGCTCCATGCTAACACTTTAGCATACACTATGTTGAGTGACGGTAGGTTACTAGCATTATCTCAAGAGTGACAAAATGAGAATGTGTTGCAGGTCAAAAGCCTATCAGTCTTAAATAATATGACAATTATATAACATGATAAATAGCGCACTGTTTTAAACTACCAGGGACTACTGTCCTTGTTTCCATAGGAAGTGAAGACTGTACAGCTAAACATCACTGTGCAGCGGATGAATACATGGTTGCTTACCTGAAATAGTTCCAGAAATAAACCTGGATACGTCAGCTATATTGAGTTAAAGTTTCATTTTTTAAATGAAGGAATCTACAGGCCATATAATAAAAATACACTAAGAACCTTTTAGCACTAAAAGCTATTCAACTACATAATGCTAGTTGCCGACTATCACTCAACATATGCTAAAGTGTGAATGATCTACCAGGGAACACATGGGTTCTCATCTCATGGATCCTCATCACTTCACAGGTAAGTTGACTAACAGGCCAATCTCTCCAAAACACTCCTCTAATGAACGTCTATGCAGTCATCCAGAAACCTCAACCCTCAACCCTCAAAGGGCATAACGGCATGCTATGGTTATAACTGGTATGAATGAAAGATCTTTTTTGTTTTTATTTGTGGCTGGAAAGTATGAGACCGGGATTTCTTTGGTTTATACAGTATGTGTTCAAGTGTGAGTTAATAGACTCTCCAGACAAATGGCATTTGCAAATGACTCTTCGTATTTCAAGAGCTCTTGTCAAAAAATAGTATAGAAAAAAACAAGTAATTCAAAATCTCAAATAGAGTGGACGCAAACTGTCAATCATTTTGTGAGTGCAGTTGGTCACCAACAACTAGGCCACCCTGTGACCTTTTAGCAGGTAGGCGTTCAGTGTCCTGCTCAAGGTCAATGTGACAGGACACACGGCTGTTGTGGGGATCAAACCCGTGACCTTTTGGTGATGGGACAATATGGGTCGATGTCAGATTCCATCCTGCCCCTACGGATTCATGCTTCCATAACAACTATCAGCATGAGCATAAGAAAGTTAGTTCCCACCCATCTTTCCTCAGTGTGTAAGCCTGCCTAAAGTAAATATGAAGTTGCAATGAAATCTGTTTGAAGTTTCCTCTACGACACTCAAGTGATATTGAACTCCTAAAATTCACCTCTTCAGTCCAATGTAGGCGTCATGTTACACCACATTATGGAGCTGCTATATTACTTTATCCTCTCTAAAATGATACTCATGTCTGTATGGGGCACTTACATGAAATGGACTCGTTCATATCTGGGCGACTGCCATTGACAGGTATCTGGTATCCTGGTCCATTTCCATAGACAGCAGTGGTAAAGTGCTTGTGGTCCGTAGCCAGTTCACGGGACACTCCTTTAAATCAAATGACAAAATACTGTCTGCAGGTTTGTTCATACTTGGAAAATCAGATGATGTTCACCATCCGTGGCAGAAGCTACTCTTCCTCCATGTAACTATATCTGTTATCACATTCTAAGACAAGAGCAATATGTATATACGCATTTTACCTAAAACCGAGTTTCCTCTGGCAGACTGTCCTCCAAAGGCGAAGACGTGGGAGTGGTCAGCCGTGACCACAGACAGGGTTTCCAGCTCACTGGTGAGTTCAGCCGCCCGCCCGATTGCCCGGTCAAACTCTACAGTCTCATAGAGGGCCCTTTTGGCCCTCCCACCATGGTGACCGTGGTCAATTCTCCCCCTTGAAGTCCAAAAGAAAGCCAGTGACAAATCAGCATGAGTTCAGTCAGACAACTCACATAGTGAATGTGAAGATTTTGATTGAGAATAAATGTAAATACAGAATTTATTTTGCCATAAAGTTTCATATCACTCCTTGCGAAGCCAGCCAGTTGGCCTGCTGGGGAGATGCAGCTTAGATAGATCAGCCCATCAGCTGATCGTCTGCCTGAACTCGCTTCACAGGCTTCACTTCCTTTATGTTGAATGAATTTAAATTCATCTTTGTAACTTTCATTATTTCATTTAAGTTATTTAGGGTACTAGAGTTCATTTTAGCTCAAAAGATGAATTAATTTAAAAAAAAGATTAACAACCAAAATGTTCACTATTAAAATGAAGAAAATGAAATTGAAAGTCAAAAGTTAATGAAATACATTTTAATCCTTTTTAATTTCTTGTTTGATTTTCCTGTTTTTTTTTTCTTTGCTTCTGTCAATGTGTTTTGGGGTTTGGGATTTTTTTTGTGAAGTGAATATTTTGGTTATTAATCCTTTTTTGAAGAATTCATCTTCTGAGCTCAAATGAACCCCATAGGGTGCTGGTACCCCACTGGAAGCTTGACAAAGAAGCGATGGAGGAACTGTGAAGTATAATGATCCTGTATGAGAGTTTCCACAATGAGAAATCCACCATGTGAAAACCGTTACCCCTACAAGGACAAAATGATCTCTGGCATGAAAGTAAAACTCACCAGTGAATGAATCACCACTGAGTTTCTTCACAAAATTGATATACTGTGTGTAATGAAACCTGTCAATTCTTCCCTGAATGACTTTCTACAATCCTTATGCGATGACCCAAAACCCTACAGAAAAAGATTATACTCATCTTCCACAAAGAGGAAGTATCCATTGGGGTTCTTGCTGAGAATCTTGATGGCTTTGTCCATCATCTCGGTGAGGGAGGGGTCCGTGGATGCATTACGGTCCAACTCATAGCGGCAGTCTTTGGGCTCAAACAGACCTAAATGTGTAGAGAAATTGGAAGCCGCTGTATGAGCTGTATGAGCTAAATAACACATGCAACACATTATGAGTGCTTTTTTTTTTCTAGCATGGATCACTCCAATTGGATTGGAGCCCCCAAGCCTTGCAGTGTGAGTGCCATGCTTAGAGCTGCACTGGGAAAGATTTTGATGTAAAAATACAGCCGTATCATCAGCCTGAATCCCAAACTGGAGCTGCAACAGAGAAGAGCCCGGTGTCCTGACCTGGTGTCAGATATGGCTGCTGGCAGGAAATCTACAAAACTGTCAGCAAGCTAGTGCTCCATCCAGAGAAAACTGGACTCACCAGCGATGGCTGAACCTGCTGCCAAGAGATTTCTTTCACCATTCCCACCTCTACCAGAACTAAGAAAATTAAATTTAGGTCCGAGTAGAGCACACTTTGCTAACGTCGTGCTACATGTTTTTGTGGGTAATGCAGTTCTTAAAACAGTTATCTTCTGCTACCACTTGGGGCCGCTACAGTGCAAAGTTGCCTAGTGCAGCTTTAACCAGTATGTTTTTTTTATTATGGGTGAACAGCACTGGCCAGGCACATACAGAGGGACAGGATAGAAAACCAACGCACACCCGTTTATTTCCATAGTGTTTCGTGGCAGTGCTCTCCTAGCCTGGTTCCAACCTGTTTGGGATTCGCCGACTCCGTTTCAGCCAAACACTGTTAAACAGAGTCTGCACAGAGCCAAGGCTGCAGAGCTTGAGTAGCTTATCTTTTACTACCCCCCACAGGAAACAGTAATATTGAGTGGTAAAATCTGTGACGATGACTGCACATTGATATCGAATGCAGAGTGATATCTATAGTCTGCCGTCCAGCATCTAGCTCGACTTTGCACTATACGTATACGTTGGCCGTATACGTTGTTTCTCCACCAATGTCAAGACAAATCCTGTCCATTTACTGTACCTGGTGAATAGGTTGACTCTAGGTTGATTCTGATGAACGTCTGGATTCTTACCCATCAGGAAGTCTGTCTTCTCAGGATCGACGGCATCAAAATCAGCCTTGTTCCACACATATCTAGCATTCTGCAGGCCGCAGATAGAGAGGAACAAACATTGTTAGGGATGCAGCTCAAAAAGACTTCTACAATTATATTATTACATTAAATTAAATTACAGTCATTTAGCAGATGCTTTTATCCACTTACAATAAGTGGATTCAACGTAGAGAGGCAAGAGAACTAGTCACCAAAATTGAAAGTGCATCTCCTCCCCAAACAAGCATCTATGAGCAGAACCAGTGCTAAAGTAAAAGTGCAGTAAGCTATCTATCCACTTTTAAAAAAAAACTTCTGTGGAGCTGCAGGCATAACAAAAAAGTCCCTGAACACAACATTGACACCTTTTTGTTCTTGAGCCACTCTGCGGTCAGATCCATCCCATCTGTGCGGTCTCCCATGTAGGTTGGATACTCTGGATCTGCCGTGGTTATGGGAAACATGTACTGACGTCCTCCACCGAGAATGACCTGGACCGAGAAACATGATGACCAACAGTCTAGTTACATGTTGCACATTGTAAAAGGCAAACCTGTGACCTTTCGTGTACGGGACAGTCTTTCTAGCCACCTGTAGTTTATTCTTCACGTGTGAAATCCTTTTTGTACAAAGGCTTGAAAACCTTCATGATCTTTAGGCTTACATTGATCTCCGTGTTGTGGACCAGCTGGTAGGCGATGTCACGGCAGCCATTTTTGATCGCATCAGCGTTGAGGTCAGAGTTGGAGTACCACCCTCTGTTGGCGCTGTGAGCGTAGGACGCCGCAGGAGAGGCGTGCTGCACACGGGTTGTGGTGACAATTCCCACTGATTTCCCTGAAACACAGAGGAAGAACAGAAATGAAGTGTGTGTGTGTGTGTGTGTGTGTGTGTGTGTGTGTGTGTGTGTGTGTGTGCGTGTGTGTGTGTGTGTGTGTGTGTGTAATTGTAAGGGGAAGGGAGCAGTTGCTGAGGAGAACACAAGCATTGCATCTAAATAAATAAATGTAAAAACATGAATCAACAAATATCTATTAATTAAAATGTGATAAAGAAAAAAGAAACCTATTTCCTTTTTCAAACAGAATGCAGAGAATGTGCCTGAACATTTGATCAATAAATCAATTTCACTGGTTGGAAAAAAAAGTTCCCAAACTAAACCGCACACGTTCCGTTTCCCCAGAACTTTTCCAGGCCTGAAAACACCCTTTAATTCCACTCCACTTTTCCAGGTTTTCCACGGCCGTGGGAACTCTGAACGGTTAGCGTTACCTACCTGCCATCTTGGCGCGGTGGAGAACAGACGTGACCTCGTTACCGAAGGTGGCGCTACAGTTGGACCTCGGGGTGGTGGCGGTGACACCCACGGTGCCGTAGTTGGCCTTCACACCACATAAGTATGCCGTGGCCGTGCCGGCGCTGTCTGGCATCTGCTGGTCCACATTATAAGTCTGCAGGGATCAAACACGGTCACACATACATTATTCACATTCACTACTCAGAATGTTAAGCTTTTAACTGATGCTGTTACCTGGAGCAACTTACACCGAGTGCACCGGTGGAATAAGTTTATATTTCTAGATTGCCAATATTACACGCTACACGCGTGAGTGCTGCAGTGCCCTGACAACATCGCTTCAATATTCCCTGATCCTATAAGACAGCCAATCAAAATGTTAAAGCCGGTTTAATCTTTCTACAGTCTGGCTCTCACCATCGCCATCAGCTCAAACAATGAATTCCATGTGAGCAACATTTCTACAGCATCAGAATAATGTAAAACTCATGTTTGGCACATCCTCTAGCCACACACAGCCTTCGTATCAAACACTCAAACAATGAATTTCACAGTGAAACATGAATCCAAATAAATCTCTATGTAAACAAAGCCAGTGATGGGATGATGGAGTTTCAACAGGGGGCGTAGCTCCTGATTTAACCAGACAGTTTTAAAAAGCGTCTTAAAAAGGAAAACATAAATTCATGTTGCATTTCAACAACATGGTTATTGTTATTGTTATGTTATTACACCGCTCTGTCCTCGGCCCATTCTGATTAACTGGTGACATCTTGTGCTAAAGAAATGTATCTTGTTGGTTACAGCAGTTTTTGGCAGAAGCCTGTAAGTTAGTTTTAAATCAGTTTTAATTCAGTATTTTGTGTCAAATGATAAAAGTCTTTAGTAAGTATCTGTGTAGTAACAAGCATGATAAGGATAAATATCAGGGTCTTGAATGATCATGTCAGGGCTCATTTTGTATTATGTGATATTATTTACACGTCGTGTTGAGAAGTACCACAAACATGTATTATCCCAAACTACACACATGCATGTGTCTAAGATGTGTGACAGTGTGTACTCTGTATCCCAGTATAGGCTTCCTTCTTTAGCAGCCTGGGGGAGCTGTGTGGTCAGAGTGGGCTGACCTTAGATAACGCCAGGTAAGGGAAGGTATCCATGACCAGGCTGCCCTCCTCTCCAGACTGTCCCTCCAACTGGCCTTTGAGGATCCGGGCCGCGGTTACCGTGGTTACGCCCATACCTGGAAACAGGTGGAAGCGCACCTGAACGTTAGATAACATCGGCCGGGGGGGGGGGGGGGAGAGCGGAGGCACAAGGTCGCCATTGTGCCCCGTGACCCCTGGTGCTTGTAGGCCGGAGCCGATGTGAGAGGTAAGAGGGAGGAAACAGATGGGTGTTGACGTCCATGAGAGGTATTCATGATGCTGAACTTCACAGCATATATGAGAAGGTTTGTTCCCAAAGGTAATCAGCAATGAGATTATTTGAAAAGAACTACTCTCTGTACAGCACACAAAGTAAGTATTAATAAGTAGTTTTTACTGCAATTAAAATTAAAACAACTTCAGACATGTTCTTTATTTTAATTTAATTTAATACATTTTAGAGATGCTGATATGATGTACTATGATGATAGTACTGATGATAGTATGATGATAGTAACTAATGATACTAATGACTAATGGTAATAAAAAAAACTTTATTTGTCTAAAAACTAAAATTGTCAATGGAAGCATGATAATGGAGAATGTGTAAAGCAAGTACCATATAGTAATATTCCAATATGACATCTTGTCCAATACTCCTCATCTCTGCTCATCCTACCCGCCACATCATGAACTCCATCAATATTTATGATTGATTCAAGTTAGATGAAACATTATGTAATCCTCTCTCTGCGTCCCAGCTACATCTAATGTACAGAAGTTGGTGAAAATAAATCAACTTGACCATATAAGATCATCAATAGGTATTTGAAGGTCTTGAAGTTACCTACAAGTAGCTGTCCTAAATACGTTGTATAAGCTGTCCTAAATACAGTCGAGCGTTGTCACTGGACCAATCACCAAGAACTTTGCTACCATATTTATGAGTGTGATAAGACATGGTGTGTGTGTATGTGTGTTTGTGTTTATGTGTGTGTTTGTGTCAGGGTGGCTGTAAAATGTAAACCATCAATCAATAATTCACTTATATTTTGGTAATTGGGGTTGTGGAGTTGCCCAATCCATTTCCGAGTAGTTGCTCTTTGGTCATGGCGTTTAAGAAGGCAGTAAACAGCAGTAACTACTTACTGGGTATTTTAAAGGACTCTGGTCGTGGGTTTAGATTTCATATCAACAAAAATGATACCCATAAATGACATTAAATGATGTACAGTGCACTACAAACGGTTACTACTCCATCAAGCCGATAGAGCAGAATGTAGAATCTGAGGGTGCAAAGTGGAAAATCTTACTTTGTTGGATTTTTATATTTGGTTTGTTTTGATTCACACGGACCAATTAGAAGCCAACCAGGACTTGGAAGCAAAAGTCACGTGGACTCACAAGTAGCTCATTTTTTGGACACAGTTTTGGTAACCTGTCATCCCATGAGTTTTAAGATCAAAACAACTATAATTCCAGGTCCTGTAACGTTAGCTACCATGATGGACTTGTCTGCTCTTCTGTGGTGTTCATACCAGTGAAGAACATCTGAATATGAGCAGTTTGTTCATTTTGTTCCAAGCATGAGGAACCACTGTCTATCAGATGTCAACATCCGTCTCCTTAAACCCATAATCCCTTGCATTTTCATTGTCTCGGTTGGTTATTTGGTGCCACCAGAGTTCGAATGCCGTTGTTCTCACCCAACTAAAGGAGGAAACATTTGACAGTGTGGACGCGCTCTCAGACTCACCGTCTCCCAGGAAGAGGATGACGTTCTTGGCCTTGTCGAGATTAGGTTTCATATTCAGGGCATTGAGCAGGGCCTGCTTCCCCTTGTTGTTCCAGTAGCTGGCGTGGAGCTCTTCCACTGAGGAGAAGGAAGACAGGCATTTAGCTGATGCTCTTATCCGACTCACAATCAGTGCAACAGAAGAATATGCTGCAGTTTCTAGATCACCTCCTTTACAAGCAAGCCATAGTGAGGGTCAGGGGCGTGCAAGGGTCAGGGGCGTAATGGCAATATTCCCGTGACCCTGGAAAGATCATGTAAGAGAGAAGTGCTTGGAAAAGAAAGTTATTGATTCTGATAGTGACTCTGACTTTGTGATCATTTCATTAATCATCATCATTTTGTCCGTTCTGTCATTACGACCGGGGAACAGATGCACGGGGTCGTTCCATCACTGAGGGAACATTTTGTAACTAGCATGTTTTTCTGCTAGGTTTTCCTTTTGTAAAGCTCCAGTAGAGACACAAGCACGATCAATAGAATAGAAAAAAGAAGGACATTGCCAGTGAAGTAACAATGTACTGTTGCTGTCCGGTAATAACTGCAATTGTGTTTGTTTTTCTTTTTCTCACTTGAATTGAAAGTGAGTGAGTTTTGGATCCTTGAACCCTGTGTGCAATTTGACACAGGCATCAGTCGGAAAGTCAGCCAGCATTCTCATCTTGATGAGTTTTGCAGATAAACATTTTTTGTCCAACAGCGATGTGTGAAATACCATTACCTGAATACCCCCATGTCCACTCCACTGAAAGGAAAAGCAGTAATCCAGGAAGAATTTTGCTGATGTTATAGTTATGTTTTTTGGCCATTTTATTTATTCAATACTATCAGAATACCAGTAGTGGGCTCTGGGCTCTGCCTCTGGCCTGTTTATAGCTTTACCAGGGAGCAAAGGGCACACGGAGGAGCCTTCAGAGTCAGAGAGTGGTTACATACAACACATGGGACAAGTGTATGGACACACCCACCCACCTACACACACACACACACACACACACACACACACACACATACACACACACACTCATATACTAAGCCTGGATTGAAGCAAAGCCAGTGAATTGCACCTCGGCATGTGAAAGAAAACAGACCTTAAATGTTCCCTCTACTTATCCAGTATTTCTTGAAGGTGTTCATGATGTGTGAGTGAGGGTTGTGGTTTGGTATAATGTCTCATATGAGACTATTATATTGTGCACACCAAAGTAACAGGGAATGACTTCACGCCTGGTGTATGAAATTTGGCAAACTGAGAGAAGTAAAGGAAAAACAATTGCCAAGATGTAATTCATTGGCCAATGCAACAACTGCAGTGCTGTTTTTTGATGATTTCGTGGCCTTCAGGTCACTGCAGGTATAATGTCTCAAAGTTCACATGAAGTGACTTTGTGGATGAGCTAAGAGAAGTATAGGCTGCCCTGAAAACTAATTTGATTTTAACTTGCTTTGGTCACAAAGACTCAGCAATGGTAACCTTAGATCGAACCTTATCCCGTGGTTATGGTTATTGCATGGTGCCATGCAAACAACATGTGTCTGTATATGAGATCTTTAATCTGATGGGCGCTCTAATGAGTCTGTGATCTGTGCTTTGTATTAGTTATAGCTGCAGTAAAGAGCACTATCTGGAAGTTATGAACCAATGACATTGTTAATCATTGTTGTTTAATAGCCACTATATGCCCTAATGATGATCACATGACGATGATGATCACAACATTTTATGGTAAGGTCCAGGTAAGGTTTTGGCCATGGGTCTGTTTCTAGTCTCCTCCACCAATAATGTAGGTAGAACAGATTGAGAAGTGTTTCGGACCCTCGCATCCTCCACTCTTGGTATCTTATTACCTTTAAATGAACCAACTGGTCTGTGGTAGAGTCTCCCTGTGCAGACTGGACCAGCAACAGCCTTTGTCTGGACTGATTTCAGTAATAGTACTATATACCACCAAGGGTTCCAAGAGATCCAAGGGTTGTGTCGAGGTGGCATGCAGAGAGCAATGCTTTACGCAACTGAATATGACTGAGAGAGTGTGTGTGTGTGTGTGTGTGTTTCTGATACAGAAGACTTTGATGTCCAAGACAATTTTCAATTTCTCCTTTGTAATGACTATCTTATCCCGTCTTATCTGGCTGGGTTTGGGTGGAGGGGTCAATAGTGGTCATAATAAATAATATCTCAGATGAAGCAGGAAGAAAGAATGAAGAATGAAGCAGCTGTGAACTAAAATGCTCTTTAGTGAGGAATATGCTTCTAGGTTTCTAATATTATGTTGTTTATCTGTTTTACACTGTTTTGCATGTCATGCACCACTGACAGGATACAAACCTGACTCTGACTAAAATGTATTTGTTACTCATGGGACAATATATTGTCTTGATTGTTATTGGTTAGGTAGAGTAGCAGGGTGGGTTGTCTGTAGGAGCCATTTTTATGTTTTTTGTAATTTAAATGTGTGAACTTTTAATTTGATAAATGTTTGGGCTTTTATTTTGAAATATCTAAATGTCAGAATCCGGAGTTCATTTGATTGAGGGCACCTGTATATGGCAGGTAATGTTTGGTTTTGAATGAGATGGCAGTGGGAAGCCTACAGTTTTCGACCACACCCCCTTTAGAAGACTGGTTTGGAAACATTTTTCTTTTTGTTTGGCAACTTAAATGTTGTGTTTAATAAATATCAGCAAAACGTCAACTTTTGACACGTGGATCTCTTTTGGGATGTGCGTCGAAACAATCTACTCCCGTCTCAGTAGTGGCTTATTGGAAACCAAACAGAAAGCCCCTACACTATCCCATAATGGAAAGTTCACAAGTTCGATCCCCGCTTCAGCCGTGTGTCCTTGAGCAAGACACTGAACCCCTGCCTACTCGCTGATTGATCTGGATAACAGCATCAGCTAAATGGCTGAAACATGATGATGATGATGATGATGACGATGATGGCATTATCAAGTGAGTAGGAGCAAGAATGGACTCAAGAATGTAACAAGTCAAGTATATTTTATCTTTTACATAACTAATATTTTGTAAAAACACAGTATAAAAATACATTGACAGTATCTGCTAACAAAATACATTCAAGTGGGACAATCCAAATACAAGTGATAAACAATCCTGTTAAAACAGCTTTACTATTTGGAACCAATGAGGTCAAAATACAAACTCAGAGAAACCTTCAGCGCTTCGTGTTCCCCTCCTGAAAGCGTCTTAATATGACTTCTTGTAAGCGCTGCTCCTGTCCCAGCTTGGCGTGGCAGGTCGGCCCAGTGTTTAGGGTCCCGTAACTGCAAAGTCACAGGTTCGGTACCACAACAACCAATGTGTAACAGCCGTGTGTCCAGTCTTACGTGTTCCTGAATAAGAGCCCCCGGTACCTGCTCACTCGTAAGTCGCTCCGGATAAGAGCTTCAGCTAAACTGCAGCTCAGTGCAAGAGTATGAAACCTCTGAAACGTCTTGTAAGGCAAAAACAATGCGACAGTACTTCAGTATCAGTGATCACTATTCCTCAATGACCTTGATCGATGAGACAAAATGAGTACCTGGAAATGATTGCTTCATCAAACACGTCACTTGCACTCTTAAAGTCTCTTGAGTCACAAGAGATCAGTTCATTTCAGCTATGAAACTACTGGAATGCCTTTCAGAATCAGCCCTTATAAGACAAGTGTTGACGGCTCCACCATGACAACTGGTGCATGGAGTGTTGGTGAAAAGTGTGTGTGTGTTGAATTATTATGTAAGTCCATATCTGCATTTTTGCATGTGTACTAGCCACTGTACACAGTGTGTATGTGTGTGTGTGTGCATGTGAGAGAGAGTGTACATGCATGTTCAAGGCTGCATTGTTTCATGCATGGTTGGCTACCAGCGTGTGTGTGTGTGTGTGTGTGTGTGTGTGTGTGTGTGTGTGTGTGTGCATACATGTCTCCTCTGCATTTCTTCATGCATACTTGTTTACTGGCCTGCATGCGCACATGCGTGAGTTTCCGTGTGTGTGAGTGCATGTTCGTGTTTGCATTTTTGCATGAATACAAGCCTGCATGACTGTACGGGTGTACGATGTGTGTGTGTGTGCGTGTGTGTGTGTGTGGGTACAAAGTGTGTGTTTATGGTCATCTGAACAGCAGCCAGACGAGGCTGGCCAAGCCAAGCAGCGGGCCAGAGAGTGTGTTCACATGGCTGGCCGAGGTATGTGGATGGGGGGGGCAGTCCGTGTAGGGCTCCAGGCAGGCAGCGTAGGCCATCACGTGGGCCACGTAGTTCTGCTCTTTGACCCCGTGGAAGAGGTGAGCCATGGGGCCTTTGGCGTAGATGGCCACGTCCTCCCCACCATGGGTCTCAGCATCCAGGGGGACGGCGGCCTGCTGCATGTACTCCTCGTCATCTGTGGAGAAAAGAGCGTTGAGTTAAAACGGACTTTTAACTGGTTTTTAACTATCACAGCAGATCTTGTTTATTTGATACACTTATTTGTCTTATTTGTTTAAGAAAAGTGGGTAGCTAACTTATTGCACTTTTACCTTAGCACTAGTTCTGCTCTTAGTTGCTTGTTTAGGAGGGAAATGCACTTACGATTTCTGGTGATTAGTAGTTCTCTACCTACCCATGTTGAATGGACTTATTGGAAGTCGTACCGTCTGTGTACACAAAGGTGTGTACACAAAGGTGTACACAGGATTCACCCCCATGAGCTGCTAGATGGTGTTTGTTTAGATTTATTGCTGCTCTATTCCACTCCAATAATAAATACCCCCCCCATGCACCTAAAGAGCACTAGCGTTTGTGTTAATGCATCGGTGTAGCACCCTTTCCGAAGAGCATCTGTTGAGTGCTTTCTCCACGGCCGTTATCACAGTATAGCAGCTGACTTCTGGAGCGCCTTCCACATGGATATCATGTTTTGGAAATGAATTTTTGACTTGTAATTGAGCATTTGCTTTGTTTTACTTGTGCTAGTTCTGCAGAGTCGTGCACTTTTGAAACAACACTATCGGTTCCATTGCATCAGGCGAGGTCGGTCATTTTTAGAAAGGCAACAATGCTGAATTCAACAAGGTATTTCATCCCAGGACAGAGGTATTTCCACATACACACACACACACACATGCAATGACTAAAGTGAATGGTGCAGAACAGGAGTAGGTGGAAGTGGATCATCAATGTTCGCTGTTCCATAGAGAAACACAAATGACCCAAATAAGTAAAGTTACATGCACACACAGAACTCAGTACACTGAACACCACAATCATCATATTTCATGCGCGCTTCCCACAGAAAAACAGACATGAGTCATCCATAAACCACATCAGTTCACATTGTCTATATACACGTACGCCACCAACTGTACACACACTAGCGCCACAGCTGAAAGACATTAGTTTCTACTTACAGTAATCCACCAGTGAGATGTTCCCTCTGGTTCCGTTTATATGTACGTAGCCGGGACCGTTGGCGTACAGGATACTGGTGAAAGGCATCCTGTCATCGGCTTTCTTGGGTGCCAGACCTGAGTCAGAAACCATGGTGGTGAAGGTGAGTTAATACAAGTAGACCTTAAGCTCAGACCAAACAGAGCAAAGAGCCACGTAGACTGAAGATGAGTGTTGCTTTCAACACTGCAGTTTCTTTTTTTTTTTTCTTCTTGTTTATATTGTATTGTTGTTATCCCATCACTGTTACTGTCATTCATCTTTGTTGTCGTTTAGTTTACGTCTTAGTGTCTTTGCTTGTTGTCTAGATCTGTTTGTTTCTTCTGAGGTGAGGTGCTATTTGGCCACAGGGGAATCATCTTTCAGGGACTGCTACAAGGTTGATATTTCACATGAAGCCAGTCTGTATGGCCTACATTCATAGTGACTGAATGCTGTGGTACATAGTCTCTGAAAGAGGCTGAAAGAGGATTTGCGGTTGCATCACAAATCTGCTTACAACCTGCTGAGACAAAAAACTTTGCAATTATTGCACTTGGGGAATTATGTGATTCTGATTCTGGTATACAGGTTTGTGTTCAGAACCGTACCAAAGATGGGGTTCCCTCGGGGTGTGTTCCCACCAAAAGTGAAGACGTGGGAGTGGTCAGCCGTGACCACAGTGAGCGTATCGGATTCCCTCGTTAGCCGTGAGGCGCGCTGGATGGCCTGGTCGAACATCACAGCCTCTGTCAGCGCCAGCCTGGCGATGCCGTCATGGTGGCCGTGGTCAATTCTTCCTCGTAATGTCGCACAATGGGACAGTGAATTAGACAGGGCTTAAAAGAGGAAACCAGATGTAGATAGACTTCCACTATACCACTAGACTAAATTAAACCAGCCGTCGATTTTGTTCTATTGTGTGCTTAAAAGGAGAATACTACCATTTTCTAACCTCTATGTCTAATTATTTTGCAATACATGTCATGTGTAGTTTGATTTTTTACATAAAAGATATAATTGTTTTTCGTCATTTTTAAAATGCAAACTTATCCTTTAAAGTCAGACTCTATTTGAAAGAGTAGGACCGCAAGACTCAGCACAGCCTATCGCTGCTGTGGGATAAAATTCAAATGTCTGCAGGGACTATATGTTTCAGAAATTACTTGTACGGGTATTGTTATCCGTTACTACAAAAGGGTAAAGGCTTGATATTGTCTGGCATCATTTACTGTGTAAAGCTAAAGCTAC
Organism: Hoplostethus mediterraneus; assembly: GCA_034670385.1. Lineage (NCBI taxonomy): Eukaryota > Metazoa > Chordata > Actinopteri > Trachichthyiformes > Trachichthyidae > Hoplostethus > Hoplostethus mediterraneus. The sequence continues at coordinate 513,124 of JAXDDW010000074.1, forward strand.
AGTAAAGCTACTGCTAACAGTGGTACTCATCTTCCACAAACAGGAAGTATCCTTTGGGGTTCTTGCTGAGGATTTGAATGGCCTTCTCTGTCATTGCCATGATGGAAGGGTCACGCGTCTTGTTCCGGAAAACCTCAAACCTCATGTCCTTCGGCTCAAACAGGCCTGGAACCACACAACAAGGAAGGAAACGGGAGATTTTCAGGGAAATCTGATGTAACTATTCCTTGTGTCATTTTGTAAATTGGAATTGTAGGTATGCAAACATAACTATGCTCTGGAGGCAGAAATAATCTCATTGGTTAAGAGCCACCCACTGAGCCAAAGTAAGGTTAGACTGAGGCTCAGTGAAAAAAAAAAAAAAAACGAAGCCTAGCGCTCCGCTGCTAACTGAATCAATGAAATCTACTAAATTAGTTTGCTGACCCTGCAAGACTAACTAAACTAGCCATACTAGTCTATGCTATCTAGCTAGTTCGGTATCCCGCTGACCTTCCAAGATCATTGCCATTTATATTTTGACAAGCGTTACTTCTATGCCAATCAAGCTTTATAATTAGCTAACTTCTCTGGAAAACTCAACCAATAAGATCATTTCTGCCTCCGAGAACATTTGTTGTATAACTAAACTCCAATCTGCTGCTATTTAGGTTGAGTGTCTAAGGAAACCTGACTTAGATGATATAAAATCAGTAGGGGAGCATGGATGTGTTACTGAGCTTAATAGCTCATTGAGTTATAGCAATAAGACTGAATAACACGCTTCAATGTGGCTTGTGTTATGCTTTTGTGTGTATATGACGCTTGGTTTCAGCAAAGTGAACTGATTGGCCAAAGATGTGCTGATGTGCTTGATGATAATTCCCATGAGGCTTTATTGGCTGCAATGCCAATTTTTGTTTGCGATTGATCTTCCTTTTGCCTCTATTCAAATGTATGAGTACTTCTTCGGAGAAGCAGTCATAATGATTATGGGGACTTCAGTGCTGTCAATAGTACTTGGCTGCACCCGTCATCACAGCAAAGAAAGCACTATCTTTTATTGCTGTAGTAAGAACCAGATAAGTATTTGTGAATTTACTGTACTTTCACACTTTTGCTGTAAAGACTAGAGCTGACTAGTCTTTACTGGAATCACCTTGTGTGTGAGATTCCTTACTGGAATCACACACTGAGATGGTTTCATAACTGAGAAGTTCATCGAAGTTCTTCCGTCTACACCTGATAACATGTAGATAAAGAGGTGTGTTGTTGTTACATGGAAACAGTAAATTGCAGAAAACTGATTTCCACTGACATAACTTTATTTTTTACTGTGTATGCTGAAGAGTAAATTGAATCACCTTATAAACAAATCCTGCCAGTGTATTGTTTGTGTAACATCTATTGTGTCATGTGTCACCTACTCTCTATCTATCATGTGTGTGCCTGTCTGTGTTATGGCCTCTGTATACCAACCCATGAGCCGGTCGGTAGTTTTCACATTGATCTCGTCGAACTGCCTCTTGTGCCAAACATAGTGGGACTTCTTGTTCTGAAAGACCAAACAAACACATTCATCTGTGACTGCTTATCCTACAATATTTGCCAACTGCTGACACATTAGGCCTCATTTACAGAGCCAAGTATGGCGGCATATGAGTGACAAAATCCGCGAGCGCACAGAATATATCTGCTCGCGCGAGCAATATTGTAACCTGCGAGGAGAAATCCATGCTTTGAGTGCGCGCGCAGAATCCGAAGGAGTGCGCACAACTATCATTGCGAACCTGCTCGCGAAACTTTCACCTGCTCTCTCGCGAGTGTTTTTTCTTTTTGGCAGTAAGTGGGCGGACCCAGTCACAATGGTATCCCTAAATCTAATTGGTTACAGTCCTCGTTTTCAGTCCTCTCGCAACCAGAGACTGCTCGCCTTCAAAGTAAAAGTTGTGCGTTTTGAAGGGTGTTGGCTGCAGCAGGTCAATTTAAGGAGCTAAACTAAATAAATAAACAAATAGCCTAAAGAATGAACATAATTCATACAGTAATATTTCTGCCAGTGCTGTGATTCATGTATGTATGTAATGATTCATGTATATATATTCATCAACGTATTTATTTGATTAAGGCTACTTAGGCCGAATCCCATTTCTCATTTTCACCCCTACGACTCGTTTTCGAGGGCCCCTCGCCCTTCGGCTTGGCCCTTGGAACAGAGTCACAAGGGGTAGTGGTTGAAATCTCTCACTATGAAATGGGGCAACCCTTCAAGACCCTGATACGTCATCAATGAAGTTTACGTAAACAGACGCGACGAGTTTGTTATTGGCAGTGGTGTAGTGCTACGTAAGACAGACGTTGCCGACTGTTTTACGGCACCCAGGCTGGCCTATACATCACCGCGTCCATCTCCAATCCTGCGCCGTTCCGTCTTGACTTCTCTGACCCACTACGGCGATCAAATCATCTGCATCTGTGACCACCGTCCGTCCGTGTATTTTAAATACGGATTATAATTCTCGTAATTCTAACAATGCACTGTTGGCATGTTTTGCGTTTTTGGGATTTAGCTAATTGCATTTCTTCAAACTTTTTAAAAAAGTGTCCTTGTTTTAAAATGCTTCATATGCCTAATTGTTTTTGTAATTGTAATTGTTAATTTCACTTTTCTATAGCTAAGTTAACAATGTGCCGTGTGCTTGTATTTACGGTTTTGATATAATAAAGCATGCGAGTTATTGAAGACACGTGTCTGTCCCATCTTTTTACTTTGTTTCAATTTCAGTAGCGTTCTGTGTTGCGTTTGAGTGCTGAAGCGATACATTGTATTCGGTTTCGAAATCCCACTTTCTGCTGCCTGCCACCTAGTAGACTAATTGGCTACCTTCATTTCCTGTGATGGTGATGTCATACAATACTGCGCTCCGGCACTGAAAAAAATAGCACTACACCACTGGTTATCGGACATTACACACAGTGACATTTGCCATTCATCTGATGGAGATAGAGAAGCATGGACGCTCGCGATTCGTTCACAACCTATACGTTTCACGCTATCAATCGATCAAACAAGTCATTAAATAAAAGACCACTGCTTAATTACCAGTCCACTTCATGACAGAGGTCAAGGTATCAAGGTATTCAAGTGGACATAACTCTTTTTTTTCTTCCATCAACCACTTCACAGAGCATAACGTTTTATTGTTTCTCCTTCCTTGTTTACTTGCACCGGTACAAAAAAGCCAATCACTGTAACCAATTAGATTTAGGGATACCATTGTGACTGGGTCCGCCCACTTACTGCCAAAAAGAAAAAACACTCGCGAGCGATCAGGTGAAAGTTTCGCGAGCAGGAGAGCAATGATAGTTGTGCGCGCTGCTTCAGATTCTGCGCGCACGCTCAAAGCATGGATTTCTCCTCGCAGGTTACAGTATTGCTCGCGCGAGCAGATATATTCTGTGCGCGAGTGCTGTGAAAGCGCTCTCAAAAATAATATGTGCGCGCGGCTGGTTGAATTACGCGCGCGGTGATCTCAATTGCGCTCGCGGATTTTGTCACTCATATGCCGCCATAGCCAAGCCGTCATTTTTGAAAATGTAATCTTAATGGTTGCATTGATTGTCTCCAATAAACTCATGCACCAATTCAAGATAAGGCATTATATTATATTAAGAGCTTTGAGAAAATGAAAACCATCCTACTGGTTTTGCCTTCAGCCACACGTCTATGAGGTTCTTCTTGTCTTTGCGATCCCCCTTGCGAGAGTTGGAGGTGGGGTACTCGGGGTCCGGGGTGCCTTTGGGTGTCATGTACATCCGTCCTCCACCGAGAATCACCTTATAGGGGCAAAGGACAGAATGTAGTCATTATATTGAACATGACAATGATTAAACTGAAGAAACCATACTGTGCAGCAACAATGAATAGTGTGTTCATATGTGTATAGCTTCTGTAGATTTACAGGAGCAAGATGCACATCATCTGCGTCTGTTCATGATTTGTATCACATTCAAAGGTAGACCACAAGAAAATACAATCTGATTTAATTGCATTGTGCAGTGTGTAAGCCAATAATATGCTATACAGTGATATGGTGGTAAAATGATGATGAATAGTGAAGAACATGAATAGTTATATTGTAGGAGTATGTGTTCATTTTTCAAAAAAAGAGTTGCATCCACTGACTTGAAAATTGCCCGAGCTAGATAATCCATCTCAGTAAACACAAAGTCTTAATTTAGTTTCAGTTTATCGTCATTTCATTGTGTCCGAGTTGAGGGTTTTCATATCCGTGTGTGCATTACGTCACGCTCTACTTCCTGTCAATCACCTGACACCCACAGGAAGAAATGGAAGTTAAATAATCCCTCAATCCTTCGCCTTAAAACGCTTCTGTCACATCCATGTCTTCTCATTTGGGGCATCTTTGTTAGCTGGGAGAGCAGTTCATTTCAAGCTGACTTGAGTGTGCACGAGTTGAGTGTTTTCATATCGACGCGCACATTACGTTACGCTCTGCTTACTGTCAATCACCTGACACCCACAGGAAGACATTGTTAGCTGTGACAGCAGTTAATTTCAAGCTAAGTTTGACACCAAAAAGTATTTTAAAAACATCAAAAAGTGAGTAAATGTTTAAAAAAAACCCCACAAAGATAGGGCATGCATTGGAAAATGACTGGGGGAAATGTAAACTAGATATAGACAGTAGTTACTCTACATGACACCAGTCTCCTTTAACCATTCAATCACTTCTTTCTTTGGCCTTGAACATAGTGTGTCTCTATGTGAGGTCCTGCACGTTGTGTGTCAGGCCTGTATTGCGTAACTGCCTTGTAATATGTCAGCACCAATTAACCAGGTCAAACTCCTTGTTTTTCCTTGTGCACCCGCACTAAATAAAATATGCAATAAATGTCTCAGATTCTGATGAAATCCTTAATTTACTTGTGAGCAATGTGTAAGCTAACATTACATTAACAGTTAATTTTCAAATTGCTACATTGTGGTGCAAGAGGGGCATCAGCGACATTCTGGCCAAAACCTAGTATTAGATGTCACCAGAAAGATCTGGTGGTCAGATAAGTAAAGCAGAAAATCCAAAAGACGCAAGTAAAAACCAACATTGAATTTAGTGTAACATGTGAATTTAACTGCAATTAATAGGGTTTCATAGAATATCAGTTTTTGTCTGTAATCATTTGAGGTTTTGTCACTTACTACCCTTTTGCTCTAAACCCTTGATATATCCATCTGGGGCAAAACATCAACCAAGGACTTAAGATACCTTCTGACCTTTAAAATGTACCATACATTTTGTGTTATTAGTGGCGTATGAGTAGGTGTCATGTTCTCATTTTGGAATGAAAAACTTGATTTTAAGTGGCAAACAACAACAATGCATGGCTTCTTACGTACATCAATGTCAACGTTGGTGACTAGCTGGGTGGCGATGTCGACACAGCCCTGTTGGCGGGCGCTGGAAGGAACATCGGCATCGCTGTACCAGCTGCGGCTTACAGAGTGGGCATAGGCAGCGGCCGGGGAGGCATGCTGGACACGAGTGGTGGTTACGATGCCTACTGATTTACCTACACACACACACACACACACACACACATACATTAGAATCAGAACCACTATAACTGGTACAAATTGATAACTTACACGGGATAATGAGACCTTAAATATGTAAATTTGAGTTTTAGTTATCGTTGAGTTAAACCTCAGTGGGCGGAGCCAAAGAAACACAGTTCTTCTGGCTAAGACGGCACCCCAGTGAAAACGGCAAGGGGTATGACAGGAGCTAGCTAATAGCTAGTTAGCCTAGCTGACCTTGAAAGTTCAAGTTAGTTATCTAGCTAAGCTACGTACTTAGCTAGTCAGCTGACCTTCCAACATCAAGTCGGTGACATTTATATGTTTTATTCATATTGTGACCAGTTTGACAGTTAGCTAACTTGTGCTCTCAAAAACAGTTTTTTGGCTCTGCCCACTGAGGTTTAACTCCACCAATAAGATCCATTCTGCCCCCAAAGCAGCTCTGCCTCTGAGGTATATTTTGTAAAAGTAAAACTTTCTAAAAAAAAGTAAAACAATCTGCCTTGAATACAGTACAAAGGGACAATGCATACTGTTGTGTACTATGACACAGAAACACATACTGATGGTCAAAGTAATACTTACAGTACTTACAGTACAGTACCCTGGTGTTTATAGTCACCTATATTCAGTATTGGATTGCAGAATTTAATCAAGAAAAGATGGGTCATAGAGATGTCGGCATTTGCTCCGCTAACATCGCTTTAAATCTTGGATTTGTGCCAGAAGGAATGTGAAGTAATGTTTTCACCAGAAATCCCACCTCACTACTGTGACAAGCCAATGAACTGTGGCGTCTATGGCGCAGAGTTACATTTTTCTAGTTGTGCATGACGAGACTGCTGACCCTCTCTGCAACCCTCTGTGGGCGCGGCAGACACCCTGGGCGGTGGTATAAGGTAAATGAATCATAAGACAGAGCAGAACAGAGATGTTGCTACACATAGTGAGTCACAAAGATAGTACAGCTAAACGTGGGCTATAAATATAAACTTGCTTATTAGATGATAGTTGTATTCCTCATCCTCTACCTCATAGATAATGAGGTAGAGTCATTGGATATCTGGAGATAAGAATGTAATCCAAACACATCAACCTTTCCATCACACAGTACACTCAGTGTTCCCATGTAAAGCCACCCTGACAGATTGTAAGAGATAAAATGTGTGTGGAAAAAATCTCTAATGGATATTTAGATTTCAGTTTTTTGGGGACGGCAGTGGTTTAAAGGATGAAGTAGCGAGTTTGTGACTGAAAAGTTTCTGGTTTGACTCCCCAATCTAGATGGGGAGGCTGAGTGATTAGCCCCCACACAACAACAACAACCACAGAGTGGTGTGCGATGTGTCCTGAGCCCCTAATCTGCTCTGGTAGGGAGCTGCTCAGTGGCCATTGGATGTTCCTGGAACCATCTTGAGATGAAGGCCCATCATCCTGATGGAAATATCCCTTTGACTAGCCATGAAGGGATGCAATTGGTCAGCAGGTATGCTGTGGCATTCAAATGATGCACACTTGGTACTAAGAAAACATTTCCCACACCATTACATCACCACCACCAGCCTGTGCTGCTGACATCAGGCAGGATGGATCCATGGATTCATACTGTGAAATGAACCTGTCATCAGTATGTTGCAACAAAAACCAGCATTCATCAGAGCGGGCAACGTTTTTCCACTCTTCAGTCATCCGGTTTTAGTGATTGTGTGCCCATTGCAGCTTGATTTCCTGGTTCTAATGTGACATGAGTGGAACCTGGCATGGTCCTCTGCTGCTGCAGGCCATCTGCTTCAACGCTCTGAGATACTTGTGGCCCGCTTGTCAGCTTCAATGAGTCTTGCCATTCTGCTCTGACCTCTCTCATCAAGCACCTCTGGCACCAAACATCATACCACATTCAAATTGTCTATCTTGCCCATTCTAACATTTAGCCAAACAGTAACTGAACCTCATCTGTCTGCATGATTTATACTCTACACTGTCTTGAGGGCCGTGGATACTGAGTGCATGTGAAAAGGTATATGTGCATCAGTGCGTACCTTGTGCTTTCGCCCGTCGCAACACTGAGTAGACCTCGTTGCCAAAGGTGGTGTTACACTTGTAGGCCACTGCGTTAGCGCTGAGTCCTACGGTCTTCGAGTTAGCCTTCACCCCACAGTGGTAGGCTGTAGCTGTGCTAGCACTGTCTGCTACCTGCTTGTCTACGCTGTAGGTCTGTGGGATAGAAACACACACAAACGTAATGAGAGAGAGAGAGAGAGAAAATATGGGTGGGAGATAGACTGGCAATAATGAGTTGAGTGAGGCTGAGGTGATTGATCACTGATTGAAGATTTGAACCTTTGAATCTTCAATCAGGGATTTCTTACATTTATTTCCCAGAATGCCTTTTGACAACCCCAAGAGGACTCGCCGACTTATTGTTCTCAGCTGGATTTTACATGTAGGTGGAGAGAGCAATAACAGTGGTGGAGAGTTTCCAGTCGAGAAGAAGCAAGTCATGCCCCTTACTCAAAACACAGCACTGCATTCTGGTCTACTGAAGCTACTGCCTCTTCTTCCTCCCGGTATGATTGTTGAATGTCAATGCAAAATGTCTAGAAAGAAACCCTTGCTCTTTGATTCTGAGGGGTTGACATCAAAATGTGACATTTACAGTTGATATTTTATATTGTTAAAAGATGTACTCATGTTAAACTCCAGTGTAGCTGCACTGGAAATATCTTGTTTGACCACTAATAAGAATCCACCACCAAAATAACACTGCTCATGCTACCTACCCAGTTTTTCTTCTATTTATTCCAAACAAAACACATCACTTTCTGTGTGCCAGAGGACTGGAAAAGTCCTACCTGACACCGGGTGTTTAGAACAACAAATGTAAAAGCTTTCATGAAGACGTTGTATCACTGTTGTGTTATATCAGTTGGCGATAGAGCAGCGAAACAGACATTTATTTATATGAATTTAAAGAAACAGCCCCTGACAACTCCCAACAGGTATTTCGCAGGCCAAACGTTTAGGCACAATGACGTGATCTCATAAAATCATGATCAGATCTCAGAAACTGTAACTGCAGCCTCAGAGAGATATGAAGCTCACTTTTAACCAAGATAGCCATCACACACATAGAAGTGTGTGTCTACTATGAGTTAAAACACAGGGGCGCTATGAGCATCGGGGTCTTGGTGCCCATAAACTGCTTTAGTGGGACATCTTATCAGATGAACGTGAGAGGCTGGACCACACAGCAGAGCCACCGGATATTCAGACGCCGGTCCAAAACATCCAACATGTAACCGAGCATGAAAACAATTGAGGGATTATGCTTGGCCCGGAGGAACTTTTATCATTTTTTACTATTTCCTGCCTTCACCGCAATGTCAGCGTTTTCACTCAGAGTGTTGATTTTAGCTAAACCCTTTAAAACTCTTTCCCCACATTAAGTTGGAGGACTAGAGCTGGAGCAGGATGCTAAGAGAACCATGCACGTGAAACAGGGACACACACGCTTGGCCGTTGACCCACGCATCTATAAATGAGAGTATTGCAGTACACCGCCATCTCTCTCTCTTTGTCTCTCGCCCTTTGTCTCAACTCTTTCTCTCTCTCTGTCACAATGCCTACTGATTTGCCAGGCAAACGCACAACCATACATTTGACACTCATTTATATCCATGCAGTACCGCTCTCTCTCGCTCGCTCACTCACTCACTCACTCACTCACTCACACACACACACACACACACACACACACACACAGAGCCTGTCCATTGATAAGAGTTGCATCAGGTGTGTCACAAAGATACTCGAAGGTCACAGATTGAAGGAGGGCTGCCTGGATCTTCTTTCCCTAGTGTAACCTTGTTTCTGTATTTGTTTGCTATATTAAAAAAGTTAACAATGATGTATTTATTAAGACTCTTTCAATCAGGATGTGAATCACTATACATGGAGACACATTTATTTCTTTTTCAGCCCTTACAAAAAAATCAATCTGGGGTTATTAATGCTTGGGATGCACTCCGCTTGAATAAAATAAAAGGTTTTCTTCTGACTCATTGGGCCTTGCGTACGTATAACGTTAGTACGAACGTTTCTATAAACAGGTCGGATTCATCATTTTGTTTGTATCTGAATTTGTTTGTTTGGTACGGTCAAACTGCTTGGAAACATGCGGGAAGGCTCTTAGAACGGCTTATTCTTTATGAAACATCCATTACAGTATTACCAATCCTCAACAACAAGAAGATGTTTCAGTGGCCTTGTAGATAATAAATAACCTAATAGGCTGAAATGGCGTATTTGCCGAACTCATAACAACAGAAGATGATCCAACTTGTAATGGGTTGAGCACATGGACATGATCGTCTTACAAATACAATAACTAAGGCCGAATCCCATTTCTCATATCCACCCCTACGACTCGTTTTCGAGTGCCCCTCGCCCTTCAGCTTGGCCCTCGGAACAGAGTTACAAGGAGTAGTGGTTAAAATCTCTCCCTGTGAAATGGGACAAGTTTGTTATCGGACATTACTATGGCAATAATGGTATTATCACAGTGACATTTTCCGTTCATCTGATGGCGATAGAAAAGAATGGACGCTCGCTATTCGTTCATAATTTATACGTTTCACGCTTCACAATCGATCAAACAAGTCATCAAATAAAAAAGACCACTGCTTCATTACCGGGCCACTTCTTGACAGAATAGCGTTAGTGGTGCTCTGTAGTCTGCACTGATATTAGAGGTGCTGTAACAAGTGCAGCAACTTCGCTGCTGGACTTTAGTTATATTTCAGGCGTCATATGCCATCAAAGGGGGGAAAATGCAACATGAAAATATGTCAAAATGCGGAACTGTCATGCACAAATCAGGTTTAAAACAATGTTGTAACGTTAACTAGCGAGGTAGAGACATCGGCATACTAGTGACTTTTTGTTCGACTTTTTTGATCGATTAGTAGCGTGAAACGTATAAGTTGTGAACAAATCGCAAGCGTCCATGCTTTTCTATCTCCATCAGATGAACGGCAAATGTCAGTGTGATAATACCATTATTGCCATAGTAATCTCCGATAACAAACTCGTCCCGTCTGTTTATGTATATGTCATCAATGACGTATCAGGGTCTTGAAGGGTTGTCCCATTTCTTAGGGAGAGATTTCTACCACTACCCCTTTGTGACTCTGTTCCGAGGGCCAAGCCGAAGGGCCAAGCCGAAGCCGTAGGGGTGAAAATGAGAATTGAGATTCGGCCCAACTCCAATGCCGACTGGACACTGACAGTGATGTCTCTCCTATTATTGATTGATCCTCTGATCCATGTCTTTTACAGTGTTGAACAGCGTTTACCTGCAAACCGGCTTCAACAGGCACGCGCATCCACGCGCATCCAATTCATACAATTGGCATTCATCAAATATACACCTGTTTTACGAACAAATCAAAGTTTCCCGCATGTTTCATGAATCCCACGGTCGCGTTTTTGTACGCACACACATACGACAAATTTACGAATACTTCACGAAAACATTCGTGAATTGGGCCCAGCTTGTTTAGGAGGCTGTCTGAAACGTCTTTTCCCTCTGCTGCCTCTTGTGAATTAGAAATTGCAGTTTAGTACATATTGCGATTTTTGTTGTGCATTGTACAGCCCTACAGGTCAACAGTGTTGTGCTGCCCACCTTAGACAGAGCCAGGTATGGGAAGCTGTCCATGGCCAGCACCGTCTCCTCTCCAGACCCGCCCTCCATCTGGCCTCGCAGGATTCGAGCCGCAGACACCGTGGACACGCCCATCCCTGTAAGAGAGTGATTGAGTGCCAGTTGACGGTCACCCATAGGCTCCGCCCATATTGTTTGGCTTTACAACCATAGTCTATTGAGACAGTGTATGGTGCTTTAAAGATACCATCGGGAATTTATCTAACTGTCATATAGTCCCATTATATTCTTGAAGAGTTTCATTCTTTGAAATTCTTGCCCCCACAGAATTAAAACTACAGGTCTGTGTTCAGTTTGCAAACATTAAAAATGGCGATAAAACTTTAACAGCCTCAAAATACATAGAAAACATGAAAGTCATTGTTGAGGCATTGGCTGGATGCAGGGAATCAGGCAAGGTAGGCTGGTTCTCCCTGCATCCGGCGCCGGCTGCAGCCAATTCAGGCTAATTGTGCAACTGCAGCCTGGAACTGATTTAACCGAGTGTTTGTCTTTTCCAGTGAGTGGGAACTAGACTGGCAGCAGGCGTGCCAAGCGGAGAGGCTGAGCTGAAAACTGAAGACCAGATTGATAGATTTGTGTTGATTTACAAGGTGGCCTGGTTGATTAAGTGTTGTACAATAAAACGGTGGGCTGGCTAGTAAACCCTCTCCCGCGTAGCCTGTCTCTGTGCTCATGTTTAGCTGTCACATATGGTCAGTGCTTGTATCAAAAGCTCAGACAATAAATCTCAGGGTGAAAAATTGTCTTTAGTCCAATAAATCGTTGGCCATCTGCATGATCTGAATCCACAAAACGGACTGGGATTAAAGGGGAATTACGGTATTTTTAAACCTGGCCTCTATTTGTACATTAGTCATTTTTTGCCACTGACAGGCTCAGATTGTTATTGGAAGTGTCTGACAACATTACGGAAAAGGCTCGTACAGAGATAGACCTTTGTTTAACCAGAAACAGAAGTCTGGCTCAAGGAGAAGTCTCACTCTGTTGTTGCATGAAGAGGTTCAACAAAAGTTTCTGGTTAAACAAAGGTCTATCTCTGTAGCGATCCTTTCAGTAATGTTGTCAGACACTTCCAATAACAATCTGATCCTGTCAGTGGTAAAAACAAGCACTTTTAGTGGACGTGCTTTGATCGGTGCACTTGCCCCTGCGGATTACGTTGCCATTGCAGCCCGTTTCACGACTGCCAGCTGAGGTGATCTACCAGAGCAATTCCAAACTTTTTGGGGTATAAATGATGAATTTGTACAAATAGGTTTAAAATACCAGAATTCCCCTTTAAGGCAATGAGGACTTAGAACAGTCTTCTCATAACCGCAACCAACTGTCGATCTTTAGACACATTCAGATGCTTCATTAAAACACCCACCCAGCCTGTATGCTAAAGCATTAGCTATCCAGCCAATCTACCGGACTCACAGAGATGATCTTAGTGCCAATCTCCTCATCAGATATTGGGTAAGGTGACCGATGGGCCAAACCTCTCAAAAGTCAGAGTAGTCCTTTAAACATCACACTTAAGAAACTGAGAACAAGCTCAATAAAACTCAGCCTCGACCACCCAGAAAAGTAACTAAATAGGTGTGATTAAGAGCAGAGACTCTTAAATCTCTGCGCCTTTAAACAGCTCCCCTTACAAAAACTAGTCTCATGCCTCACCGGCTGTAAATATACCGCCCAAGAGACGATTATTTGTGAGAAATTCTCCAATCAAATCCGATCCAGATGGAAATTTCCACTCACTACCGTGGAGATCCTTTCGCTAGATGGTACCGTCGCTCGAACGCCAGGCTGTGCCATTAAAGGGAGACCACATCTGGAGACGCCGTGTCTACGCTTCACCTACCGTCACCCAGGAACAGGATGGTGTTCTTGGCCCGGTGTTCCCACGGGCGGAGTTTCAACGCAGCGTCCAGCGTTTCCCTGGCCTGAGCGTCCCAATAAGCCGGCTCCTTCTCCCGCTCATACTGCACTGCTTCATGGGAACACACACACACACAGAGCAGGATGGATGGATGGATGTGTGTGTGTGTGTGTGTGTGTGTGTGTGTGTGGATGGATGTGACAAGCTCTTTTGTTTCTTTCACAGGTAGACAGACAGTGAGTGTTTGCATGTGTATGCGGTGTGTTTGAGTTGGAATGGTGGATGCTCAGGTACAGAAAAGCTTCAAGTGTTAGTGTGTGTGTGTGTGTGTGTGTGTGTGTGTGCATGTGCAAACAAGCCTCTCTCTCTGTCTATCTCTGACATTTTGAAATACAAGCATGGCCTCGGGTTGGACAGAGAAGAAGCAAGACGGGGGTTTCTGAGGAGGCAAAATGGAATGGCAAAAACAGCCACGAAAGACGCTTTGATGGCTGTCCGTTCATGCCCGCCGAGCAGCTGGAGGTGAGGTGGGGGTGGAGGTCGAACAGGAACATTCCTCCAGCCGCGCAGCAAAACAACGGAAAGACAAACAGTCCGTCCAACATTTCGTGACACTTAAATAAACAGGTACACGCATCGGTGCACACACAGACGTGTGTGCCGAATGACACTGAGACTGCTCCACTACACCTACACACCTAAGCTCTTCTCCACAAACAAGAGGTTTAAGCCTTCTGCACACACACACACACACACACACACACACACACACACACACACACACACACACACACACACACACACACACACACACACACTCAACCTTTCCCATTATGCACACCTCTTACTCACCAAGCCCCGGAGGCTGAGGTTACCTGCCCGAGTCTCTCTGCACGTCCATTTATCCGCCCACAGAGCGCTACTAATATCCCCGCCATGGACAATAATAACTCTGTTGTCTCCTCACCTTGGCTCTCCGCGGCGTCCCGGTCCGCGGCCAGCATCACGGGGCCCAGGAGGAGCAGGAGCAGGAGCCTGGGGGCCCTGCTCTGTGGCGCCTGCATCCCTAACCCCAGCAACCTGGAGGCTGGAGAGGTTGACACAGCCGGCTTTCAGAACGACCCGCCGAGGCAGAAAGGCAAGAGGGAGTGTGTGGCTGCGAAGACCTCCGGCCCTGCCTTTTTAAAGACCCACTGGGTGTGTTGGAAGGGAAGGCCCACGCCAGCTCATAGGCTCAGAGCCACAAAATAGGGAAGAGAGAAAGCAAGAGAGAGCGAGCGAGAGAGAGAGAGAGAGAGAGAGAGGAAGAGCCAGGAGAGAGAGGAATAGAGACAGAGAAGCGAGGACCACACAGGAGCGCTGTAGTATCGCAGCCTCTCTCGACGCTTTGATTCCTGAAAATGCACCACTCCCCTTTTTTATTGTTTTAAAAGGTTGCTTTCATTTAATTCTCTCTCTTCTCCTGGCTGCCTCGCTCTGAAGTGTGTATGGGAGAAATGTGAATGGCCCTTTGATGTGGTAAAAACATAATGGGTCTTTTTAGGCAGCCATTGATTTAACAGGGAGAAATAAATGGCAGCCCAATTTGTGTTGGCATTCATCATACTACAAATCATAACGGTTTCTTTTTCCATTTCTCTCCCACCATCCCCCTTGGAAAAATAGTCCAAGGGGAGCAAAAGAATGAGGTCCAACCTATTCTTGGGAATATCATGATTGAGTCATGATGTGCTCTGCTTTTCATGTCAGGGAGATGGTCATATTTCCATTTTCCCCTCTCCGAATCTTTGCATTTAAAAGACCCCAATATTTTCCCTCTCTCACCAAGTCAACTTGGCTGTTTTTTTCTGTGGGAAGCATTTTTCTTCCGTGAGGTAGTGGAGACCGCCTGCAGAATGAAAATGTCTTTTTTTTTTTTACGCAAACACAAAAGTTTATGTGTGAAATGAGGTGATTTGGGCCAACTTCGGTCTACGCGGCCAGAGGAACCGAAACCCCCGATGTAAAGCTCTCGCCTGAATCTCGTTACCATGCAGAGCTCCAGAGGAACCTCTGCCTTCTGCCAACCGCTCGACCCATTGCCAACAGGGGTTTGCAGTTAGTCACATGTGCCTCATCAAGACTGCAATAAAATCATAGCAGCAGCCTGGGTAGGGAGGCCTCACATGATGTGGCCCACACCACATGAATTGGAAATACCAGCGGCGACGCGCGAGAACAGGAAAGCTTGTGGAGGCATGTCTGTCGGTCCATTTGTTATGGGTTCGTCCCGGAGAGAAAGGCTGGCTGACGTTGGGAAAGTCGATTTGGTTTCCTCCAAGACAAGTGTAAATACCCGCTGGCTGTTTTAGGTCTCAGCGTGGATCATCCATCAGCCAGAAGGCGCTTAAGAGCAATTGTTGGTTGATTATATGGCGAGCTTGAATGCTCGTGGGAAGCATGTAAAGTCATGGGAATATAAAAGACCTACACACAACAACAGTTCTCAAAATACTTAATATCCATTTCAGGAAGGAAATCATTACCTGATGTCCATCATTTCAAATCTCTAAAATATCTGCAAACGTGTGATCATTTTGTTCACCAAGGACTTCTTCTACCGCCCTTTAAAAAGTACAATGATTTGTTCCATTTTTGTGCTATCCATCATTTCTGTGAGAGTAGATGTTACTTCTTCTAGATATCTCAATTGGGAAACAAAACTCATTCAGCACATGTCATTTTTTCTTTCGCTAAGTAAAGCAGTGATGATTTAGTGACTGATGCATCAAAATAAATCACACGCTGCATCCAGGAACGATATTGAGATATCCACTGATGAAACACCCCTTTCCTGGCTTCTGATGTGCAGAAAATGTATGTGGGATATTTATAGTGTAGCAGATGGGTGACTGTACACTATATAGATCACATGTGTTGGGGGGGGGCTTTTATTTTCTCTGTCACCTGGTCTGTTCAGTGAGATGCCTGTTCTTTCTGACCGAGCACAGCAGCTGTTCATCTTTCAATATCTCTACAATGTGCAGGATCTAGTCTGTGAAAGCATTACTGTTTTGTCAAACAAGGACAAGGAAGTTATCGGCTACTCCTTTAAAAAGTACTAGTATTTGTTTTCATTTGTGAATGAAATGAAATGTTTCATTTTGAAAGGAAACTACAGTTCTAGTACGGTATAAATACCTTTTTTTCTTTTTTGTCTTTCAGGTTATCTGGTGAGATTTCTCTTTTCTGTTCTGTGGATTCTGTTTTTTGTTGAATAAAAAAAGTGGCAGAAGGCACAAAAGTCATCAACAAATTGCGAAAGAGGCTGGAGATGACCTAAGACAGTGGAAGTCATTGTATTAAACTTGCCGACCCCAGGTCTTCCAACCCTTCCTTTTCTGACAAAGTGCAGTACCTACACTCTAAAAACAAGGGGTTCATTGGGGTTCATCCAAAGGGAGGGGTCGTCATTGGAAAACATATCCCAATAGAGTTCCTTGAAGAACCCCATACATGAGAGGTTGGAAGTTAGAGTTCATGACCATTTATGAAGGGGTTCCTCAAGGACCCTTCTGGGGTTCCCCTATGCTTGCAATATGAAGAACCCCTAAAGGTTCCCCGAAGTCCTTTTATTTTTTTGAGTGTATGGAAACTGGCCCGGGTTAGACACTTAAACCCCCCCCTCCCATTCCAGCATCTGGATCCTGTGCTACATTCCCCCTAAAAGTAAATTACAAAGGTTATATCCCCCTCTGTACCCCTCCCCTCCACTTTTAACTCACCAGCCTCTTTTAACCTATAGATTCTCTGAATTACCGCGGTTAGCCAGATTGGTGTCTAGATTACAACTCGCGGAGGGAAATGTTTAGGTTCAGGTTGTCAAGGCGAGGATCTACATGTGGGTGGCAGCGGACCACACAGCCGTGGTTTCAAAGAAGGGGCCAAATCCTTTTCCTTGACTTTTAAAGGATGGGTTTCAAAGGGAATTTGTGAGGAAGGATAGAGATGGGGAAGGAGAGATAGGCAGAGAGGAACAAGGAGATTGATGGAGAGAGTTGATGTGTGTGTGTGTGTGTGTGTGTGTGTGTGTCTATATGGATGTCTATCTATGTCTGTGTGTCTGTTTAACTTAAAGAAGAGGCAGAGTCAGACATGGGGAATGAAAGAAAGGAAAGACAGCCAGCTCAAAAAGAGAGTAAAAACAGGAGACAGCACTGGTGGAATAATTGAGCTAAGTCAGCCAATGATGCCTGTGATCTATGTGTGATGGCCATGTCATAAATATGACCCCGCCCCCCCATGCACACACACACACACACACACACACACACACACACACACACACACACACATAGTGTCAAATCCACCTAAAGACACAGATGAAGAATGAATCTAGATCAATTTAAACGAGGGGTCATAAATGACGTAATGCCGTTTATGTGAAGTGCTGCTGACTGAGATCCCATCTCACGACAGTTGGAAGGCTAGCCGTAAAAGCTTTTTACTGCTGGCATGCAGCTTGATTGGGGGACAATTATAAATGAGGCACCGAGAGACCCACGTCCTGACTCATGACAGCTCGCAGTGGCTATGGCGAGAGATTGCTACCTAAACATCAAACAGCCTGAGAAGTGGCCCCACTTTAGCGTTTAATTGGACTCATAAAGGAAATATGGAGGTTAGTTCATCCTAATGAGGCTACAGCGTGTGCCTATGTGCATCTGTCTGTATGTGTGTGTGTGTGTGTAAGCAAGCAAATAAATGAAAGAGAGACTGGGTGAGTATGAGGAAGAGAGGTGTATGTGTGTGTGTGTGTGTGTGTGTGTGTACTTGTGTGTACTTGTCTGTCCTCCTGTCTGTCTGCCTGTCTGTGATGTTGTTTTGTCTGACTCCAGACTCCTACATGTTATGTCATGGAAAAAGTAAATTGCAGAAAACCAATATCCCCGGGCTTGGCTTTAATTTTATTGTGTACATTGAAGAATATATTGCATTTGACATCACCTCATAAAAAAATGCTTTCATGGGCACAAAATGACCACATGATTCTGCATGAGTGAAATCTTGCATGCATTTTGTTGGCTACCCTTCACCACTTCTCTCAATGTAATGCTCTGTAAGTAACATTAGCAGCATCGCAAACATGAAATTCTGACTCACCTGAGCAGCCACATCCGGAGAAGAAAAGCAAGCATGCCAACAGTATCATCTTGTGTATGAGCTTCACCCCCTCCTCAGTTGTCAGACTCCACTGTTTCTTTCCTTCTTCTTCTTCTGTTTTCTGCTCTCCAAACGCCCAGCGATTACAATCTCATACCTCCTCTCACAACAATCGCTGGCAAAGTTTCTTTGCCTCCAAGGTATCCAGAGAAGTAATAAATGACTGATGCAAAGACTTATTTTCCTTCCACCACTTCTATTTTGTAGCCTTGGCTTGCATCTTTTATTTCAGACGGAGGCAGAGGAGGAGCGGTAAACACACACTAACTCAGACAGGCACACATACCTCCACCACCCCTTCCACCACCACTCACCTTTTTCCCAGTTTGCGTCAGAAATAGCCCTCAGATCAGAAGGAGCCGGCACATTTCCCTCCCCACACTTCCCATCTCTTTCCTCCACAGTGCATCAAATCAAAGTGTTTTTCTCCTTCTGTGCTTTGCGGACACATGCCTGTCAGCAGCTCACCCAGGTTGGCGCTTTGTAGTTTGCTGCAGGAAATGTCTTTGAATGGGTTTCAGAGGAGCCAAAGTGGGACGCGTGGTTTGAGGGATACGGGGAAATAAACAAGCATGTAGATACATTAGAAAGACAGGCATGCACTAATGAGCTAAATGTTGCATGAAGATTATACAGAAAAACATGAGCACATAATCCCCCATGTGGAAATGAAGAGCCAGGAATGCATTCGCATGCAGGATGGTCAGGGATGGTCTGGTGGGAGAAAACATGAGGTTTGATCAACACACACAGCCGTGGTGTACCTGCCTCGTATTCCTTTCCTCCCTCTCAGCTAAGCACTCTGCTTACCCCAGATCTCCTCCACATCAAAGAGCCCTCATTATGGGAGCCATCACACATGCAGAGAAAGATATACAGAGGGAGAAGAGAGAGGGAGAGGGAAAGAGAGAGAGAGAGAGAGAGAGAGAGGGGGGAAGACAGAGGGGGTGAGGGAGAGCAACCACACTCCTGCTGCATACAGAATTATCATTCAAAACAAATCAATTCCAGCTGCACCTTGCCTCGACTGGCATGACCTTGGACAAGACCAGGCACAAGCAAAAGAAAAGGGTTGCCAAATAGTGGTGTGAAAAAATGATTCCCGAAGCGGTTTTTGTTTTAGTTAGGGAGGGAGAGGCCTGAGTGAAACTCAACGACTGAAGGAGAAGAAAATGAATATTAACGTGCAGCATAGACATGGGAGAAGGGCCTCATGTCTCCAACGCTGATGGCTTTTGTTTTCACTTCCCAAAAGCTTGGGGATGCCTTCTGAGACGCCGGTGGGGGGGGGGGTCCTATTTTCCTGCCCGGCCACCTAGGCGTGACGCTGCCTGCTCGCGGGAGGAACATTGTGTCAGGTGGTCAGGTGGTGAGGTCGAGAGTCTCAGCGACTGGCGCTTGAGGTCAGACGTAGGTTTATTTACCCAGGGAGCCTTGCTGGGGCCAGCCAGGCCGGCGTCCAAAAACATCCTCCGCAGTGACCTCCGTGTCCGCCAGGTGCTGACCAGACGTAGCCCATTAGCAGCGTGAGGGGAACTACTGAGACACTCTGCTCATTTCATTCAAGGAGTTGGACGCTATTCGTTTCATTTATATTTGAGGCGTTTAGCTGACATTCATGCATGGCTTACCAACAAGGCATGCAGGGACCACCAAGGGCCCCTGAATGGCCCAGCAGAAGCTAGCCAATTAGAGGAGAGATCCATCAGAAGTGTCTAGTGAAGAGGTAATATATCACCGTGCAGAATGGAGCAGGCCGTCGTGGCCCTGGGACCCATCGCTGAGTGAGAAGAGTGAGCAGGTGGGGGTTCAGTGTCTTGCTCAAGGACACTTCAAAAGGAGCCACGGCTGTGCATTTTGCTAATGGACCTATTAGCTGTAACGGGGATTAAAACTGTGGTGTCCAATCATGAGCCGCAGAGGGCCAAGAGACTGCAGGTTTTCCTTGCAGACTCTTGGCCCTCGGTGGCTCATGATTGGACACCGCTGCTCTAAGCCAAACCACGCTGCCACCCCCACCTCAATTCCCTAGACACTTGTTTCAGTAGGGTGAGGATGAAAGGCTGGGTCAAAGTTCAAGGAACCACGAGAAGCCTTTTTTACGAGGCGCTCTTTGAAGCTGTTCCCCAGACACATGTTTAGAGCATGAACATTTAGAGAAAGGTGGGCAAAGTGAAACAGAATAAAGACGCCTAAAGCTTAAAACTGTCTGTTTGTTGAGTGTTTGTTTTTTTAACTCTTATCATCATCTTGTTTTTATCTGCACTTGTGTCCTTTGTTCTCTGTGAAGTACTTGGTAGCGTTGCAACATTTTTGTTAAAAGCGCTCAAAGAATACATTGGACTTATTTGTAGGAAAAGGTAAAAGGTGCTTTGGAATCCATGATGCATTTCCACAAAGTCCAACAAGGAATGGGAAGCCTCCTTTTTCATCACAGCACTTCAGGTTCTCCAGACTGACATATACGCTGTGCTTTTTATCTATCAGCGTTTATGTGTGAACTCTGAGGCTTTGTGTGAGGAGTTTCTATCTGTCAAGCCCTTTTACTGTACAAATATATATATATATTTAACTCTTTTTATTAAATTTTTGAACAAATGAAATATACAATTACAAATACAATGACAACCACCCCCCCACCCCAAAGGGGAAAAAAAGCACAAAAACAAAAAAACAAACCCAAAACAAAAACCTGGTTAATCAATTACACAAATCTAATGATATCTAATCTAATGATATATATATATAAGATATAAAAAATATATAAAAGGTATTTTAGTCACACTATACACAAATAAAGTGAGGTATAATCATACAAATTTAAACTCCATATCACAGTTCAGTGGAAATGTCACAGTGGAAATGAATCCAGAAAATAGGAAGAAGCCTTCATGTGATTCACTCAGGAACAGGAAACTGAGCCCCTCAGCAAGTTTGATGTAGCTAAAAACATGAACAATCCAAAGGTTGTGAGAAGGGGATTCAGAAGATTTCCATTCCAGCAGGATTAGACGTCTGGCCAGCAAATTGGCAAAGGCAATCAGCTCCGCTTCTAAGCAGAGAGTGGTGATATGGGTGGGGCAACGCCAAATAGTGCAATCATAGCATGAGGTTTAATCAGCTTCCCAACTGTTCCTGACAACGTTTCAAAAAGCTCAGACCAGAAGGTTTGTAAAGATGGACAGGACCAAAACATATGTGCATGTATATAGCTGGAGCCAAGTGACATCTCTCTCAGATTGGGTCTACATCTCTGTAGATCTGTTACTGTACAAATATGTTTTGGATGTGATGCCAGTCCAAATACAATACTGGTTCTAAAACAAACCGTTCATCAATAATTGGACACCGCTAATAAATGAAATAAAATGAAACCACACTGCATCAGTACCCTCAAAAAAAAGTATTTTACCAAGCCCTAAGTATCAACGTTTAACAAGTTGTGTTTTGTTTGTTGGAGCAGAAACATCTAAATTTCCCCTTTATAATTGCTTGGTGACTCACAGAGGCCGCACAGGAAAAAGAGAAGACTCGACACAACCATAAAACGTCTATTTATTCTGTTGCTAAGGATGTGTAATAGCATGTAGAATTTATAATAAACCCCAAGGTAGAGCACACAGTCAAAGGTGTTGTGCGATATCAAACATGGTGGTGGTGGTTTTTACTGGAAGCTCAGTGGCATATGGGTCATTACCGTTACACAAATACAAGTCTGCTCTTTTTGGGCGAACCCAGTCAAACCAAACCGTGGAGGACAAAGGAGTGAAACAAGGCTTATTAAGTAAGTATTAAAGGGAAAATGGAATTAATTATCTGAATAAATCCACTTTAGAAAAATATATTTCAATTTTATTTTCGACGGGAGCACACCGTCTGGACACTAAAGGAAGCTGGGGCAGAGAGTTCAATGATATTTCCAGGCAAGGCTGACCAGGTTGTGAGCCAGCCTGTCAACAGCTACCAATAAGACGGTCCTTGAGGCATGAAATGCAATACAGCCATGAAAATGAATGGGGGAGATGGGAGCGTTGGTTTCAAGAGGAATAGTTATACTCTGTTAGACACATGTGTGAGTAAAAACACAGGTCAGATGAATCAAACTGGAACAACAGTTACAGCAGCTCTTACTCTGTCATGTTGAAGTGAAAGAACTATAAATAAACGTTGATATCTGAATCACAGTAGCAGCAGGACTGATAGTTTAACTGAATATTGTTCCCTAGTGAATGTGTTGTATGTCATCCACCATTGGGAGTGTGTTGACCTTGCAAACTGCATTTCCCTTGGGGACAGTGAATGCTGTTGTAGCTTGTATCTTCTCTGAACTCGTGGTTCTTGCATGATGAAATTATTCTTTGCACCTTCTGGTGGCTGAAACGTGAACTAAATATTCCAGCATGGGCGCTACAGTGTAGCATGTACATAGTGTGGTGCAGAGAGCTGGCAGATAAAAGTAAGACTTTTGTGGTAATTTGGCTCCGCCCATTTAGATTTAACCTAGCCCTGATACAGGACCCTTTGGAAGTCTTTCATCATATGTTTACCTCTCCCATAGGGTCCTGTCCTGCTCCATTGACTTTTTACTGCACGAAAGTCAGCGAGCCTGATAACAAAACCAATATGTCGAATATCACTGACCTAAACAATGTCCATAATCCTTCACTTGTCTACTTACGGGGTGGCGGGTGGTGCTCCGTCTCCTATGCACAAATAAACTTTTATACTTTGTTAAAGACAGGTATACTCCAACATCTCCAAGATGCCTGAACTCTTCTTCGGCACTTTGCGTCCGCGCAATAAGCACCGTGCAAGCAAAGTGCCAAAGATTGAGGCACTCAATATTTTGTGCAAGCTTTATTGCTGATGTTGGCTGACATTTCAGCATGCATTATATGCCTTTTTATAATCTGCAGAACATATATAATCACCAACCACTGCAACACAGTGCAGGAAAGAATAACAGCAAAAGCAAAACAATAAAAATAATCGCTAAAACCATGTTATGGTTTTTACAATACATGCAATATATTTATTGAGACTAGAGGCCTGGAGGGATGGAGGAGAGAGGATGAAATGACAGAACCACTTAGACAGTGAGACGACATAGAAATGACAATCGATGAGCTAAGACATTTTGAATCAGATGAATTGGTAAGTTTCAGTGTAGTTACTGGTGGTCATTTTTATTCATGGAATTAGCCATTTATGGGTTATAACAAAGAGAGTTTGAAATATTTTGAAAAAGGGGAATACAATTTAATTTGAACTTTAATAATATTGATTGAGTTCAAATCAAACTCACATTTTCGTGCCATCCTTTGTCAACCTTGGTGGTCTGTTGCGGTGAACGTTGCAGGGCAGTGAGCAGAACTGAGAAGCATTGCTGGTATTCATCAGGATGTGGTTGTGAATGCCTCAAGGTCAGCAGTAGATCTTGAAGACATTAAGATAAATTATGAAGCACATGTAGTCATTTCTCCCTGATGGGTTGTACTGCATTCTCCACAGGCTCTTTCACTCTTATCGCTACCATGCGCTAAGCTAGCCCTACATGCTAACCTTCTGTAGCGAACATTATCGTTATCGTACAGTATGTGCTGCCTGGGAAAGCAGGGCTGAGTATTTTCCACTGGCCACTATTCCATAGGCATTACATCGCCATCGGGCTAATGGTAACGGATAGATGCTAATGGTTCGTTTTCAGTCCTTTTATAAAGTTGTGGAGGGGTCCAGAGAGCTGGGTGGAGCTAAGGCACGGGTCCGTTTTTGACAACAAACATTAGAAAACAGTGAAAACACACAGAGGGGCTGAGAGTGATGCTGTGGATACTAGCTCTCAGCTGCATATGGTTTTAAAATGTATTATCAACATCAAAGAAATATAATATATATAATATCACATAATATCACTTATTGCACCTTTAAGCTTGACGATGGCTGTAAAAAAACATTTCTCTTGAAAATGGAGTAGGGGTCCGGTGTTTAAAGGGGTGGAACCGTGAGTGGACGAGAAAGGCTGAGGTTATCAGTGGATCAAAGTCAAGAGTTATGAAGGAGGTTATCATTACATTACAACACTGACTATGATACATTGCCATTATATTGGAATGGCAGAATAAGTTGGCTCAAGTGTGTGTGTGTGTGTGTGTGTGTGTGTGTGTGTGTGTGTGTGTGTGTGTATACTAACACAAGACACCCAGAGCCTGACAGACTTACAGACATGATGATGAGAGCACGTCTGGGGGCCCCACATCTGTCAGCACTTTGCATCTGCTTGTCTGGCTCTAGCTGCCTTCAATGAACCCCTAAGAAACCACAGCGTTGGCTTTACTGGGAAAGCAATCAGGCATGGGTCAAACAATTCACACTATTTGTTTTAACCTGCAGAGAGTTCCGGATGGGTCGGGTTTAGTGCATCAGGGCAATTCCAATAGCAAGTTGCCAATATAACAAGAGTGTACTAAATTGACAAATACTCAAACTGCGTCTATACTTTAAGGCACTCAGCTTTAAAGTTTAGACACAGTTCTATGGGGCAAACCCCACCCGTCTGGCGCCTAAGCAGGCTCAAATAAGTCATAGAAGGTATTTGAAAATACTATTTGACCATGATCTGGAAGCCAAGCTTTGGTGGTATGCTCCAACTGGCAAACCTTCCCCTGAAAGTGTATCCTTCCCCTGTAAGATATTGATACAGACCAGTCTTCCAGGCAAACAGCCAGTCAAAGATTTCACAGCTACCCAGTTGGACAGAAGGACTCTAAATCGGCTTTGGAGGCAGGTGCAAAATGAAGTTGTTAAATGCAGTTTAAATACTTCTGGTTCTGAATGCTACCAATGTGCATGCTATGAGACACAAATCTGACAGAAACAATCAACTCTTGTTAACCTTTGTTTGTCCTGGGACAGTTGAATGAACACACTTGCTTTTCTCATCACCACCACATTCACACAGTGACACACTATATATTTATATAGCGCATTTCGTACATCAAGATGCAATGCAATGAGCTTAACATCAAAGTAGGCCTAGTTACTATTGTTTGCCTTTGAAGTTCACAGTGGATCTGCATATTGAGGCAGAAACATTTAACTCAGCTTCACAATAAGCAACAATGCAATGCAGCCTGGCATGATGTTAAAGTGCAATTGAATAACATTATAAAACAAGCATCATCATTTTACTCCTATTGACTTTGTTAAAAGTCAACCCAGTTAAAAAGACTACTTGTAACTGTTAACATTAACAAGTCATAAAAACCACAGTCAGCCAGCTGTGGTTAACTGGTTTAACATGCTGGCTTGTTTGTGAGCCAACAAACAAACAAAAAGCAGACATAGCTAGATAATTATACTACAACAAATTGCAGCGGCAAACTTCTGAAACATTTTACACAGCAGCTGACTAAAACCTAAGTAAATTAAATATTATTCTGAAGAGAAGGAGATTTTCAAGGAGGAGAATGAGAATCTGCACTGTAGTTCCTACAACAAATGTTTCTGCCCGACGCTATTTTGAGTGGGACCGACGTGGAAGTTTGGTCGATGCGCGCTAACTAGCTGCTGTTTTCTTCAGATTTGTTTTGAGAGTGTAAACAATGGCTCTTCCAGGCAAGTATAACGGTTTCTAATATATTTTTTATTTTCAACTCATGGTTCAGGTTGTTTACTATCAGAGTCTAACAGCTATAAGAATAACGTTAGCAGTGTTAGCCAGAGTAACGTTAGTGTTACTAGTACCAGTAGCTTAATTTAGTAGGCGGACCAAAGACGTTTAGCTAACGTTAGCTACTACTCAGTGTTGCCAGAATGGATTTCCATTATCCAGCACATTCACCGATTAAAATCGTCCCAGTCCAATAAAAACAATCCATATTGTATTTTAGAAAACGGCACACGTCCGTACTGCTATCCAATACGCAGTATTAAAAATATCACTTTTCTATCAGTACCGACATAAAGTAAAGTTGTCTGTTTCAACAAAAAACAAACATCACAAAGATTAAAGTTAGTAATTTACAATGGAAGCTCTGAATTTAGCAGTAATGCACGTGCAATACATGAAACACTGATGACGTGACAGAGTCAGGCCTCTCTCTCTGTACATTTACAATCTACTTACTACATATTAAAAATGTCTACTTTATCATTAGGAATACTTTACAGGGAGTGACTATAATAGTAATAGTGCAGTTCTTTAACAGGTAATCCAATATCCCCCTAAATGCAGTGAACTGTCTGCACTTCACTTTCAAATCATAAGGTTGTGACCCATAACATCAAACGCTGTATCCTGGTCCGAACACTAAAACTGTTCACTGTATCTCACAGGTCCCAATAAGGACAACATCAGAGCTGGGTGTAAGAAATGTGGTTATCGTAAGTATACACTAAAACATAATACTTCCTATCAGTATTGATACTAAGTTGAGAGAGGATATCAGAGTTTTTGTTTCATTTTGCTGTGTGGGTCTAATCGTATCAAATGAGGTGCTATCAAATCTATCAAATTACATTTTTACAGCCTTGCTGTACTTGTTCATCCATTCACTTCTCGACAACTTTTTTTCTCCCAGCGGGCCACCTGACGTTTGAGTGCCGAAACTTTGTCAGAGTCGACCCCCAGAAGGACATTGTTCTGGATGTAAGCAGCACCAGCAGCGAGGAGAGCGAGGACGACATGGCGGAGACCCTAAGCAATGAGAAGCTGGGACGCAGTGGCAAGCATGCTAAAGGTTAGAAAACTGACTCCCATGTAATAACAATGATGATAAACTTTACTTGTCTAGCTCAATTCTTAGGCATAATATCTCCTTTCACTGTTATGTTGATTCTGTATCTCCCGTAAATCCCAGTGATTTAAGCAGCCGTAACACCCTCAGGGAATGATATTATAGCTGATATTAAATGTTGGCTGATGATGTCTTTTATTGCTCTTATCTGTATTTTAGTCATTGTTTTATTTTATTTTATTTTATGTAAAGCACTTTGTAACATTTGGTTTTTAAAGGTGCTATATACATAAAGTTTATAATTGTTTTGTCTACAATTTTCTTCTCATGGTAGGTACCAGTGATGAAAAAGAGAAACGGAGGCAGAGCAGAGACAGAAAATCAGGAAAGAGGTATCTTTGATTGCGTTGTTTAATTTCAACAATGCTAGAAGTTCATAGTTGACCCTCACACATCTCCGCTCTGGGAATGATGATTTTTGCATCATGTCTTAAAATCTTGGTGTGTCTATTCTTAGCTCTTAGTGATAAATTGATGTCTTTCTTTAAAATGGACTTATCTTAGATAATATCCTTCATTATGACTGGTCAGTGTGTTGGTATGTCCTTATCTGTGAAGATAAGTTCAATTGTGCGCATGAACATACTGGAACATAAAAGTTGCTTTGCCGCAAGAACTATTGCTCTGTGTAAAAACAAAAGTTAATGGACTTCATTTAGTTTTTGTTTCGCCTTTGTTATTGGTCTTTTTACAGGCATTTGACCGGCAGTCAGATTAGAATAGATTAGAAAACTTTCATGTCCTCAGTGAGGCAGTTTGTTGTGCACCATCAAACACCTGGTTACTCAGCTGTTAGTGAGGATCACACGATCAGGGAATCTTCTGATTATCATTAAACTAGAATTTTTTGTATCCATGTAAAACCGCATTCACATATTTCACAATCCTAATTTGTTCTTATTTGTATTTCCTAGATCTTACTCGTCTTCAAGTGACAGGGGGGTAACCAAGAAGACAAAGAAACAAAGGTCCAACTCATCGAGCGACGAAGAGGAGACGACGCCAAAGAAGAAGAAGAAACTTAAAAGCCACAAGAAGAAAAGCAAAAAGAACAAAAAGGAGCACGGGAAGCACAAGAAGAAACAGAAGAAGAGGAAACAGGAATCTTCTTCTTCTTCTTCTTCTTCCAGTGCATCCTCAGACAGTGACTGAGTTCCTACACAGGTCTGGAAAGTCTTGAAAAATCTGGAAAATAAATTATTTCCCTGTCAGTTGAAGTTTGGTTTGCAGACATTGTTTAAAATAAAATAGTTACAGATCACCTCATCACATACCATCCAGACAAACACAAGGGGCCAGTTGGTGAGACCAGAGAGGCACAAGAGGCCTCATCATTAGACACCAAGTACAAAACCTAACTTCAATGAGGTCAGACAGCGAAGCAGTCTGCATAGTTTGGAAATTACACACAAAAATTATGGATTTTGTGATATTTGTTGTTGATGCAAGAAAAATCTTCAGCAATGTAGTGACACGTGGTCTACAGTAGTTTACAGTTATGTTGCCCAGCCACTATTTACATACGTAATAGATAAATCAAGTAATTTAAGTCCAAATTTTGAACGTATGTAGGAACCCTGTATTAGCCTTTAGGATGCTGTCCTTTTATTGTATTGTTTTATTTTATTGTTGTATTGTTTTAGCACTGCCCTCAGAAATGGTATAGCAGTCCTGTAGCGAACATTTTAAAGGGTCAGATGCGACCCTCTCTGCTACTGTGTTTTCCCACCACAAGTAACTCAGGAAACAAGTCACTGAAACTCCATTCATCTTATACGACCAGAGAAATGTCGGCCAATGTTCGACAGTAGTGCAGTAATGTTGTTGCTGCAGCTGTGAACACAGAATATCAGCTCATCATAGAATGAATGCCGTCACCTTTGACCCCACCTGTTTAAAAACCAGCTGAACATTTGCAGACTTCATTTCCAAAATGCTGTATGTCCATTTTGGAAATGAAGTCCATTATTCTGTAAAATATGGAGATGTAAAATTATTTTGCCAACCAAGGACCTCTTCAAGGACCGCACTGACTTTATGGGAAATTGGCCCGTTGGTCAACTTACCATTTATATGGCGAGAGGAAAAAAACTAACTTACTTACTAACAGGTCTATCTTAGATGATGCTAGTTGCCTATGGGCACGTAATGTACTGTATGCTAACGTGTTAGCATGTGCACAGGGATATCTACCAGAGACACAAGAGATGATCTTGGTGGTTCTCCTATCACAACATGTCAAAGGTAAGTTAACCAAAAAGCTGATTTCCCGAAAAGTCTGTAGAAAGTCCTTTAAAGTAGTTCGCTACTGAATTTCAAAAATTAAGGGATCATAATTTGATTTTTAATTTTTTTTGCCATAATTCAATGTTCATGTTTTTTTGGAGGGTACACAATTGGCAAGAAGCTTTCCACTTTTTTGTGAGGCCGAGGCTTCGCTCTATGTCACAATGTTTTGGGTTTTGTTCTTCAACTAAGTTTTCTTTTACCATAATAAAACATGTTCTTACTTTGTCATAAAGCTGACTGAAGTTTGTGAATTGATCTATATATATATACTCTTATACTATATACTTATATACTATATATATACTTCTTGTCAATACAAGAAATGACACATCTACTATATATATACTTCTTGTCAATACAAGAAATGACACATCTACTGTATTTAGGGTGACACTGTCCTGTTCATGTCCTGCAGAGGGCAGCAACGCACCTTACATGTGTTGAGCCATGAAAGGGAGAAGGGCAGCCAGGCAGAGAGACTTGTTATAGGTTGACAGCTACATATATGGCTCAACCAATCAAATAACACGTTGCCTGAAATATACTATTGCTTTTGATGTGTCAAGTATCAAGGTGTAAAACTAAGTTCAGGCCTTCTCTTCACTTTGTATTAAAATGAAGTCATACATTTATATAAAGCATTTTTAACAGAACAGGTTCATCACAAAGTGGTTCACAGAGCATCAACAGACAAATACAAACTACAGTTTTAAGCTATGAAGCCATAGTGTGTGTGTTTGTCTGTGTACTTAAACTTAAGGAAACATCTGCATTATGGTCAAAAGTTCTCATATTAGTGTAGATGTTTTACTTCCAGTCATTTCAATTAGAAATGCTTTGTGTGTGATATTCTCACCAAAGGTGTCCTGGGCTCTTATTCTAAGGGCTCAGACACATACCGAGTGGAGGAACACCCTAAACACCCTAAAAATGGCTACGAATCCATAAAACTAAGAATAGTAAAATATCTATAAAGGGGTTAACATTTGGGAAGCACATTAAAACGAAGTGGTTAAACATAAAACAGCAAAATCAAAGTGGGTTTTTAGAAGTGATACAAAAAAAGATGATAGCGAATTAGCAGAAATGTCTTGAAATGAACTTCCTAATTAACACCCCACAAAACAATATGGAGCACCTTGACTGTATGGATCAAAGAGCTTTTTACCCCATCTAGTGGTCAGGATGTGAACAGACAGACTGAATCCCTTCAAGATGCCAACACACTACTGCCTCCTCCTTCACTGATCTCTGAAATAGAGAGACACACAGACAGACAGACAGACAGCGCGACTTGGAGGAGTGTTACCAAAGTGCTTGACAGTTGTTTGACTTGCCAAACAATTATGAAGAGACAGAAGTTGCTGAGTAACAACGCTCCTTGGCTCGGCTCCTAAATGGCAGAGTCAACTTTGTCAAACATCAATCTCACTTACTACAGTAAATGTGCTGGGGAATTTAATAAACAGAGGCAGACTGGCATATCACAGGGGGGTCCTCACAGGGGGATCAGATCCACGTACGTGAACGTGCACACACACACACACACACACACACACACACACACACACACTTGAACTTGTTGGAGAACAAAGCTCCACACAGTCTTTCCAACACATCAGTGTGTCACCCTGACAGACAGCAGTGTGTAGCAGAGCATCTCAGTCTGAACCAGGGAGCCGAAACCTCCAACCAGGAGGCCGGTGTTGAGTCACCCCCTCCGAGGAGCCTAGGCAGGCGGCTACAGGCCGGGGAGCCCCGAGGGTAGGCGAGGGAAACCATACCAGCCATCAACTTAATTATCGCCCACCAGCTCCCCACTGACGACGCCGTTACCCACCGAGCCGAGAAACTAGCTAAAAAGAGCCAAAGGAGTCCTGTTTGGAGTCAACAGAGCCTTGGCGTTAAAGACCAGGGGCTTTTGGAAGCCCTTGTGCTTTGTTCGACGTGGGCTGTGTGACAGGTGTTTAAAATAGCTCCATTAATTTCACTTCGCCTTGGGGGGGGGGGGGGGGTTATCGCGTAGACATCTGCTACATCCTGACAGTTACATGCACCGCTGCTGATCAGAGCCCCGCAGTATGACAAGGCGTATCTCTCTCCTTATCTTTAGACGTCCAGAGGGCGGGTTTCGTCAAATTTGTCGAAAACAAAAATAAAACGACATCCAACCGCCGCTGACAGCTAAACGAAGAGAGAGAGTCAGAAGATGTCTGGGATTGGGAATGTGTGAAGTCTGGTTTGTCTGGGTTCAGCTAAGGTGACGGGACTTGTTTTGATTGTATGTTAGAAAAATTGGTAAGAAAGTAAAACCCACAACAATTCCATATAAATAAATGTTTGTTTTGCCACCAAATAATAAAACACAACAGTGATCAACCTCTAGCCAGGTCATGAAAGCTTTTCAATCTGCTGTTCTAAACTTGGCGTCAGGCAGGTCTGTACTGGGAGAAAACCCTCTGGAGACAGGAAGTGATGCGTTTTGCGTTTCGGGTTTGTTTGTAAGGAACAGAAGAACTGGGTAGTTAGCATGAGCAGCGATAGCCACCGTGGCTGAACACACAGAGAAAAGAGCGCCACCTACAGAGACTCAAACTCCATCAACAGAAAATCCAAGGAGAAAGACGTCACAGTACTGGACACACTGTTTGATTGACAGGTGATCTCTGGGAAGAGCAGTGAGGAACACCACAGTGAGGAACACCACAGTGAAGAACGCCACAGTCAGGAACACCACAGTGAGGAACACTACAGTCAGAAACACCACAGTGAGGAACACTACAGTCAGGAACACCACAGTGAGGAACACCACAGTCAGGAACACCACAGTGAGGAACACTACAGTCAGGAACACCACAGTGAGGCTGAGAGACAAAGATGGAGACTAAATTCAAAAAAATAATCTTGCGGATCACCACATATCCAATGTATAAGGCTTTTGTAAAGTACTTAATGAGTACAATTCACAACGTAAGTACTATTTTAGCACAGTATTACTGTGTGCTTATGAATCCACACATTAATTCACATTGTAATACACTGGAGTAAGGCCATTGTAAAGAACAACAAAAAAAAACAACAACTTGAAAGTAGAAAACTTCCTAATTGCCCAGATGGTAAGAGGACGACTAGATACAGAAGAGGAGATGAAGTCGGAGGAGTGCTTCCATGTGCAGCCACACTGAGCAGACCATATGCTGTCTGCAGAAGACAACAGATAGGTTTTCCTGTTTTCACCAGCTCATTGGCTTTTATTGAGCCTGTTGGGCTGCATAGGTAAGCAGAGAGAAAATGGGACTCCACTGAGCTGTTTAAATGAAAATGAGATGGTCAAAGTCAAAGCCTCTGGAGAGTTTAGCAGCAGAGGAGCCTCCACGCACCCATTACAGATCCATGAGGCACAGACTGATCTCCAGAGTAGGCGGAAACATTGTTTGCAAAGAATGTGGGAAAGCAAAATGGCTGACCAAAGTGTTTGTGCCATAGGGGTAGTTTGTAGTTCTCTTTATTAACAGCAGTTTGTATAGTTTTCATAGCTCAGCTTCAGTAGGAAGCCTCCGCACCAAACGATGCCCATTTTTAGTCTTTATTTATCCAGGGGTTTTCAGCACACATGCTCGTTTCAGCAACGCCCTGCTGCACATTCACATTCACCCAACCTGGGAGCTGCCCAGTACAACCACAGTCTTCTCCTCTTGGCCAGTGTGCAGCTCCAGTGGAGGTATTTAGGGTTAAATGCCTTGCTTAAAGGTACCTCGGTGTTAGCTACCCCATTCACTTTCCCCAACCCACATTTCCCAGCCGGTCCGGGGGAATCAAACCCGCCACCTTCTGGTCGCAAGCCCGCTCCTCTAACCTTTAGGCCACCGCCGCTACACAGCAAAGCATAATATCTTCCCAGAAATAAAATGAAAATCCCTTATGCTGCACTTTGGTGGGAACAACCCAAGCTGAGAGATGGCGCCGGTTTTGCGTCTGTAACCACTGTTGAAATATTATTTCAGAGGCACGCCGTCCCTGCGTCTTGGAGCACGGCGAGCACGGCGCTGGAGAAACGCATTAGGGCCAAGCGGCAGGTTGGAAGCTATACATTTGCTACCAATTTAGTTCCTGCATCTTAGATTTCGTCCCTCTCTTCCTCTCCTGGCCCACGAAATGAGGCCCGACGTAGCAAATGACCTCTAGGATAAATAGACAGCGGGCTACATGACCCCGGCCATCAAAAACGGAGGCTGTAATAAATACTACATGGCTTTACAGGAAGCGTGTTCGACATTCTCCCAAAACCTGCAGGGAAAGAAAACGAGGGGGCGAACGGGGTGAGTCTCTGTTCACCGCTTTCTCTTTGGTCAAAACCTTTTTTCCAGAGGTCTGTTATTACCGGCCTAGTTCCTGGGTTCCCATTCAGAGTGGAGCTTGTGCATATAAACCTTGAGGTTTTGAGGGATCGCTGGGCCGACTGGGTGGCTTTCACCAGGGAATTAGCGCAGGGTCGCATTGGACCACGATCAGTAGGCCCTCTATAGCTAACCTGTGTTGGACCGGGCTTCTTGTGGAGGTGGTGATGGTGGTGTTGGTGGTGAGGACTAGTTTCCTGGCTCTGGAATATGGGTCAGTCAGAACCCAGGATGCGTAGGCCTTGATCATATAAATCAAGGATCCTTCAGATACTTTCTACTTCTTGTATAAATTGTATATTATTTTATTTAACCATCATTTATCCAGATTAGTCCCAATGAGATCAAGGATCTCTTTTACAAGACCTGGTAGTATTATTATTATTACATTAGCAGGTTATACAGTGAGCAGAAGTTTTCACTCGTTCACAACACAAGGACAAAAGAAAAGTTATAACAGGACAGGACAGGAATGTCTTACAAAACCAGACCAATTGTAATCAAGGTGAGGGGTGCTGACGCAATATGTGATCACTGGATTTGGAGACTGAAAGGATCCTTTCATGATGAAGATTCTCCAAATCCAGCGTACATTTTCATGCATCAAAAATCCTCTTATCTGGAGAACTTGCAGGGAGAAGTATTACAGTAGTAATGTTGCCAATGATCACCAACCACTGGTCTTTTGTTCCACCACTGTTTGAACATTGTCATTGTCATAGGATGTGACCATTGCTGTCACATCCTAAGGGAGAGTACTTCCCTGTGTACTCCTGTAAACCTGCATTCATGTGCTCAAATAAAACCCATTTCAAAAGGTAGATATTCACTCTGGAAGCATGGAGAGTCTCTTTATTGAAGAAGATGAGAAAAAAAACTCACATCCCGCATCTCTCATCTTAATATTACACAGTATTACACTGCAGAAAAGATCCATCATAACCAGTGATGTAGTGGTAAACACATAGGCGGGTGAACTATGACCTGCAGTCGGTGATCATAATAAGGCAAACAACAACAAAAGTTATATTATATTGTAAGAAAAGCACTACTTCCTGTTTTATTCCCTTTAAAATAACTTCTCATATAACTTCCCTCAGTCTGATTCTCCTTACTGAGAATATATTCTCGCCAAGATACGTCAAGATCTCTGCCAGCCTCCAAAGAGTTTAGATGGTTCAGTCTAATATGTTAGTAACTATCTGGATCATCTGTGCACTGTGCATGACAGTGATCGACCGAATGGGAGAAAAAAGGGAGTCGGGGGTTGGAGGTCGGTTAGAGGTCAGGTTTGTTGCTGCAGCGTCTGGCCGATCGGCGTCTGGACGGGCGGCTTTGATGGTAATTCAGGGGAAGCACCATCGTGCTGCAGAGACACCAGTTCAGATGCGGTAAATCCCACCCGTCTCACACTTCAAACAAACGCTAAGAATCATTTGCATCTACTGTTTGGCTGTGGTCGGGTATAGACACACACACACACACACACACACACACACACACACACACACACACTGCTGACTTCTCCTGTTTCTTCCTCTCCTCGGCCACCCGATCCGTCCGTCCCTCAGCGGTCCAGGAGATGGCAGGAGTGGCACTGCCGAGGACTTTCCACCGGTAAAAAAAAAAACTCCTAACAGCTTCAGTACCACGGAGCCTCGTCCTCTCTGCTCCTCGTATGACGATAGATGTTTTACGTGTCCCCAACATCAGACACATGTGGCTTTTTGATGGGAGGCCCGAAACGACGAACGACATGGTGTCATCTCTGTGTCGGGCACATCTGCTCACTCTCACTCCGGTTTTAGTGTTCTTTCCACTCCACATTTATATGGAAAGTGTTGTGCGTTCTGTGGGGGGTTGCCGTCCCTTTTGTTTGAAAAAGACATCAGACGGGGCCGACGGGGCACGTGGCGGCTCGGACATGATCAAGACGGTTATTTTTTGTCCTCTTACATTGCCTCTGGTCTTGGGTCTCATTCCTCATTTTTTATTTTGAGGGAAGATTGCATCAGAGGACCGAGAAAAGACTTCAGATGGCATCGCTTTGTTTCACAGATGCTGACAGATGTTTCGGCAAACATGTTTGGTGGGTTAGTTAACCACATCGTGAGCGCAGGTCCATGGTGTCGAGGCCCAATGATTGGCTGATGGACCTACGCGCTTGAACAGGAAGTCATTTTCAACACAGTCAGGGGAAATTGCATCAGTGATACTTTTCAGCATAATATTTATTTGGTTTTATTCATCCAGGGACCTGGGAGCTGCCCAGTCCAACCACAGTCTTCTACTGAGAAGCTGTGGGTGAAATGCCTTGCTCAAGGGCACATCGGCAGTGAGTTCTGAAGGACAGGAGTGTGTAACTCCTTCACTTTCCCCACCCAGCCGGTCTCGGGAATTGAACCGGCAAACCTCCGGTCACAATCCCACTTCTCTCACCTCTACAGCCAACCCCATACATATATAGCATGAAAAATATGATGCTATTATGATGCTATTATCATGAATGTTATTTTTACAAAATGATTGTTATCATGAAATAAAATAAATATCCTCTTTATGGGATAGTAGGTGACTCTCTATCATTCCTTATACAGACCGAATCCTCTGATGAATGTCAGGTTCAGTAATTGTAAAATAACGGTAAAGTAGAAGTCAGTTGGAAGCACAGTGGAGCGCCCTCTGGTGG
This sequence comes from Hoplostethus mediterraneus, assembly GCA_034670385.1. Classification (NCBI taxonomy): domain Eukaryota; kingdom Metazoa; phylum Chordata; class Actinopteri; order Trachichthyiformes; family Trachichthyidae; genus Hoplostethus; species Hoplostethus mediterraneus. The sequence goes on from JAXDDW010000074.1 coordinate 549,669, forward strand.
TGGTGGGTGTGAAGCCCTGGCGTTCACCCTCTGATCCCTCAAGTGTGCGAGGAGCACTCAATTACGCTTCCCCCAGTTTAATGGGCTCAGATGATGAGCTCTCTATTATCATCATGTAATGGGGGTGGGGGGGCATTGAAGTGATTGTGAAAGAGGAAAATACACACTCCTCGACATTCTGCATGTACATGTCACACACACACACACACACACACACACACACACACACAAACACACATAAACAGGCCATTACTGTTGCTCAGGAGCCATATTCCCAAATGGAAAAAGGTACGAGGCCAGCCAATCACCTTCAGGTAAAGGCCCGGGGATATCAGCGCCGAGCGGAGCAACGTTTTATGATCAGGCTTTTCTCTGCCTTTTCATGACTGTATCAAATTGTTTCTTCTAACGTGCAGTATCTGGCCCATAAACCGCCTCGAGTTCCCAAGGCAAAACCAACAGACATCTCTAATTGTCTAGGTGGTCGGGGGTGTGTGTGCTTGGAAGATTGGAAGAGAGAAAAGGAAGTAATGGGAAGATTTGCACATATTAGGGAGCGGGAGAAAAGAGTCGTGAGAGTGTGTATGTGTGTGTGTGTGTGTGTGTGTGTGGTTTGCTGCAATAAGGCCTGCAACAAGCTTTGCTTTCATTTCTGAACAGCAATGCTGCACAATTGTTACAGAAATTAATAGGAAAATTGTAGTACTAAACACACTTTCTTTAACTATTAGGTGGTCAACAGAGGTCGATAAAGGTCATAGATTACTTAATGCCCCTTTGAGTGATTTTTGTATTTTTCCAACACTAAATAAATAATAGTAAGACTTGAGCCAGAAAAAAAATGGGTGAAAAATAATTGGAGGGCGTTCGCTTCGAGGTCTTGATTGCTTGATTGTTGAGGCAACAGAACTAAGAAGCAGCGAGACTGAGAACAACCCTGCACTTGCTTTCCACATCCCTGTGTGAGGTTTCTAATTGCCAGTGAATAACTCTCACCAAGCGTTTCTTTGGGTCAGTCCTGGAGTATTGTCATTTTTCATTCATGACTTCAAACAGACCAGTCGTAAAAATCGGTAAGAGACGGTGGTAACCAGAGATGTTTTCACAGTAATTCCCTCCTGGGTTCGGGTATAACCACGCCAGCATGGGAAAGGCAGTTCACAGCAAGAGAGAGAGAGAGAGGGAGAGGGAGAGGGAGGGTGAGAGAGAGAGGGAGGATAACAGAGAATGAGAGAAAGACCAGATGATGGAGAGAATGAGAGAGAGGGAGAAAGAGAGGGAGAGAAGGTTTAACGCAGTTTCAGGTTCAACATTTGGACAAAGAGGCAGAGCAACCGATGACCCTGCAAAAATACAGGCCTCCTTTGCAAAAAATGTCAATGTTAACAAATAATTTCATCTCATATAAAGTTTTAAAAACTAATTTATCATAAAAAGTGAAAGAAAAACTGCCAGTTCAGTTGTTTCAATTAAATTTGACTTGATTTACGACTTTGTGGCATTGCCTTGAGGACAGATATATCACTCCACTTACGCACCAGTAAATGGTGAGATGGATAAACAGCTTGATGAAATAGAACTATTGAAATGTAATGCAAGCTGTGCGGGCCTTGACTCACCTGATGTCTGTGTACAGTACAGTACATACAGTCTGCAGTAAAGTCAGATTGAGATTAAACATTACATGACCCTGTAACCTCTTACTGGCATACTGTGCTTTCTGTACACAAAATATCGTCAGCAACAGTGTTTATACATTGTCAAGAGTCTGTATGAGTTATTCCTGCTGCACAACAGAAGCTTTAAGAGTCATATTAAATTACATAAGGCACAGGAAATGGATCCTTGGTTACTGGCAGAGAAACTCTGGGCGTCAGTAAGTGATTAGCAAGGAAGGTGTTTCAATTATTGCCTCATATGAACTTTAATTCCAGTTAAACCAAACTAACTCACCCAATCTCCTTTTACAGAGGTCACAAGACAATTAGAGCCATAAAATCTGTAGCAATAGGTGATGCAATGAGTTTAGACAAATCTGTACCTTTACACTGAATACTACCTCATATCCTGGTCAGCGTTGAGTATAAGAACAGTTAATACCAAAGATGACCCTTTCACAAATCCCATGCACAAATCTCCCTGTGTACACAAATGAAGAGAAGATTGTGTGTATTACGGTGGAAAATGAACTTACACAGAAGGGACATTATCGTCCACAACATAATCTGTGTTTCATTTAATGTTGTGAGATGTGTGTGGACATGAACCCAGTAGTAGGCCCTGTCATAGCTCTTTTTGTCAATGAGTCTGCCTGTTACAATGAGAGACAATCTGGTGGACTCTCGGACCTGACAGCTGTCTCTGTGGCGCAATCGGTTAGCGCGTTCGGCTGTTAACCGAAAGGTTGGTGGTTCGAGCCCACCCAGGGACGTAGGGTTTTCATTCCTCCTGCAACTGTTCCTATGGAGGAATTAAGTGAAAAAGAGCGACGTGGCAGATATAAGCATCAAGTTTGGTTTCTACTAACACCATCAGTTAATGCTACTAGTGACACCAGCAGTTTATTCATGGATATTCATTCCAATGGCGCCTGTGTGACTACTTTTACTGCATGCCGTTGTCTCAGTACTTGTACTTGTACTCAGTACTTGTACTCTAATCTATCTAATAAGGGCAGGGCTGTGCCAATGGACTCTTGCCACTTTGTGCCTTTACAAAGCAGATAACTCTCTTTTATGGTGCTCGGCTGACCAAATGTTCACTCTTCAAATTAGAGTATGGAGTTAATAAAGAGTGCAGAGAGAGACATTGAGATAAACCACCTGACTTTTCAATTTAAAGGTGCACTAAGAAAGATTTTTATTGGCGCATAGCACAAAATGCCCACAGCATATCTGCAGGCGGTTGATAGGGTTGATGACCAATACCAATGACTCTGCGATTTTTATTGCCAGGTGCTGATATTTCTGGCTTTCAAAACTCATTTTCTGGCCCTATACTGAGGTTTGGAAGCAAACCCCGCCCCTTCATTTGGATTTTCAACTGCTCACCGATGGAGGGCGGAGCTACAAGTGAGCGAGCAGTCGCAACACATTTCATTCTCAAGCAAAAAACACCAAAAAAAATCACAAAATGTATTATTCCAGTATTTTGTAAAGTGACATATCACCTCTGTGACGTTTATATTTCTGTCCAGATTTGCAGATGTTGCGATTCCTTGGTCGCCAATAGAGGTCATAAATTACTAAATGCTTTTAAATAGAGAGGTAACTCTTTGAAACATTTGAACTTCAATACCCAGAAATGATGTAATGTGATGTAAGTAAACTGCACACAGCACAGTCACGTTTCCCAACCAAAGTTCAGGCTACTAGTTTGGAAGTATTGATCAACTCTATTTGTTACAGTTCATTGTTTGAGTCTCATATTTCACTTTAGCATCGGACACATCGGCTACTGCAGGGATCAAACCTGACCTAATATCTCATAGCAGTGATTCAAAGTTTACTGCTTCTGAATTATGTGAGACCCTGAATTATGAGATTATGTGAGCTGTATTTATGTTACGCTCTTTCACCAAGTAAAAATATCCGCTTCCAAGTGCCAAACTTTTCTTCTCTTTTTTTCTGTCTCGGGGGCGATTGGAAGGAAAATTGCTGTGAATTGAACACGGCCCAAAAAACCTTCATATGATTCAGCTTCTGACTTCTCCACTTCATATGTTACTTGTCAGGAAAATTAAGAATAAAAAAAAACCCATAGGTATCATAATATCAGGCAAACTGTGCAGAGGGGGAAAACATCTATATAAACATCTCTCTACCTGACGTCAATCTGTTGTTTGTTCTGGGTAATAGCTGTGAAGTGATTGCAGTCGTGTCTAACGTGTTACTACGAGAGCTTAGATTAGATGTTGAAGAGATGCCAATTCAGTGTGAATGTGGAGTTAATGTGGGTGGACTGCTTACAAACGGCTCATTGCCAGGGTGCAATTTGAAGACCCACGTTGAAAAATGAAAAATGCAGTGTGTTTTTCTGTGTATAAAATGGTTACTTGGGTAAAAAAAAAGGGGCTGGTGCAATGGAGGCAGATCAGGTGAGTGAATGATGGGATTGACTTCTCTCATTTTGGTGCACTGAGAATCTACCAAACAAAAGGGATTGGTTTTAGTCCTGCGTACCTCAGTGGGTGGAGCGTTACGCCAGCAGTGCCAGGGTTAGCAGATCCATTCCTGGCATGGTGCAGCACCGGTGGAGCATGCACTGCAAAAAAAATGCCCATCTTAACAAGTCTATTTAGTCTCATATTGAGTCTTAAAATTAGATTTTTCTGCCAATGGAGTAGTTAGTTCCTAGTTCCTCTTGTTTCCAGTGCAGTTTGACTTCCAGGAATTGTCTAGAAACAAGTGTCAATATCTAGAAGCCAGAATAAGGTGGATCACTCCTCTAGCATCAAGAAAATGACACTTGATTTAAGGAAATTATTTGATTTGCATTGAAACAAAATTAAATAATCTCAGAAAAGTGGCAGATTTTAACACTCAATACTAAACTTAATGACTTTTAAGTTGGATATTTTTGCAGTGTGGCACTAACACTGGTAGGGTGATGGTTCAAATCTGTAGCTCAACAGGAAGAGCATTTTATGTATTTAACACTTTTACTTAGAGTGATTTAATTACAAGCAACCACGAGCGAGCTGTGGAAGGGTCAGAGTCGAAGATCCTTGAGAATATTTCTATGAATGATCATGTAAGAGAGAAGTACCAGGAAATAAATAAAATAAGAGATAGAGGGGATTTATCTGTGAGTGCTTTGAATGAGTAGAGGAGAGGGGGTATGACTCAATGAGGAGAAATTGGCATGAGGTACTTCCTGAAAAAATAAGTTTTCAGACTACGACGCAAGATGTGGAGTGACTCTGCTGTTCTGACTGGAGCAGGAAAGTCATTCCACCCTTGTAGAGCCAGAGCTAGGAGCTTCAGTCCCTGTGTAGCTCAGCGGTAGAGCATTTCGGGGTCAAGGGTTCAACTCCCACCAGGGGAAACCCTTGCTAAAAATTGATGCACTTCTGGTGCCACAAAGCGCTTTGAATAAAAGCATTCACTAAAAGGCAAATGGTCTCGTACTTTGTTTAGCAGCAGTAGATGCGATCTGGTTCACCGCCAGGCCCATTCCACTGCTAAAACCATACATTTTGTGGAGAGGACGGAAGGTGGGAAGCGTCACAAACAGTGTCAGGTATTTTCCAGGGAAGCCCCATGAGCCACATGTTTGCATCAGGTGCGGGGCAATGTGTGTGTGTGTGTGTGTGTGTGTGTGTGTGTGTGTGTGTGTGTGGAGGCGGGGGGGGGGTTGTAGCAAGCTATTCATCAGCACAGGGTGGGCCTGGCGCTGAAAGGACCTGTGTTGTGCTGCTTTGATTGATCTATGGAGGAGATTGGTCATGGCCTGGGAGAGGGGCGTGTCGCTCCCTGCTCCGGCTAAGGCCAATTATATCGGTGGGGGGGGTTGAGTTATGCAGTAGTCCAAAATACAGCCTGCTTCTCTCCCTGGGAAAGAGATCTGCACCGTTATTACACTCCACCTTATTTTAAATCACCCTGTTCTTACCAATCACAGTGAATTACTTGAGAATGGTGGACTGCCCTACTTTGCTTTTCAATAAATGCTCAATTATTGGGACTTTATTAAAGTTATCTCTCAGCCTCACTGTGGTGTTCCTCACTGTGGTGTTCCTCACTGTGGTGTTCTTCACTGTGGGGTTCATCACTGTGGTGTTCTTCACTGCTCTTCCCAGAGATCACCTGTCAATCAAACAGTGTGTCCAGTACTGTAACGTCTTTCTCCTTGGATTTTCTGTTGATGGAGTTTGAGTTTCTGTAGGTGGCGCTCTTTTCTTTGTCTGTTCAGCCACGGTGGCTATCGCTGCTCACGCTAACTACCCAGTTCTTCTTCTGTTGATTCCAAACAAACTGTATTTGTAAGATGTAATGTAAATGTAAGATGCATCACTTCCTGTGCACCAGATGATTTCTCCCAGTAAAGACCAACCTGACACCGGTTGCTTAGAACAGCAAATGGAAAAGCTTTCCTGAACTGAGGTTGAATCACCGTTGTGCTTCATCAATCAGCGAAAGAGCAAAACAAACATTTATTTCTATAAAAATGACACAGGTTATTACTTGATTTTGCAGTCCAGACACATTCATGTAAAATTACACTTGTCCACCTACACTTGCTTTAACCTTTGACTCAGACATGATCAACCAAACAACGCCCCAACAATGACACCATCTGCCCCTGTGCCCGCTAAGAGATATGTGTTAAATCTTGACTTAACTTTGTTCAATGTACTTGAGTGGGTGGATAGTGAGAGACTGGGACACCTATTACTCTTTTATGTTTCATGTATGGTAGCCGTTGTTTATGTAACGTCTGATTAACAACATGAAGTGACGTAATGCTCCTTCTCCATTCTGGTCCCGTCGCCATTAAAACAGGAGCTGCAGCAGAGTACAAGAAAGCGTGAGAAATGGGAGAAAAGGGGCAAGCAAGGTTGAATGGGAGGGGGGTAATGGATGGCTGGTATGTGTGTGTGTGTGTGTGTGTGTGTGTGTGTGTGTGTGTGTGTGTGTGTGTGTGTGTGTGTGTGTTTGTGTGTATATGTGCCTCCCTGTGTGAGCACAATGTTTTGTGTTCATGAATGTGTCTGTGTGTGTTCATGAGTGTGAGGGTGTATGTATATAATGTATGTGCACGTGTGTGTGCTTGCATACGTGTGAGCACGTGTGTGTGTGAGACAGAGAATGTGTGTGTGTGTGTGTGTGTGTGTGTATTTGCCCCCCAGAGTGATTGAGTATTTGAGCATATTCCACATGCATGTTCATGAATGTGTTTGTGTGTGTGTGTGTGTGTGTGTGTGTGTGTGTGTGTGTGTGTGTGTGTGTATTGTATATATTGTATGTGCATTAGGGATGTGCATCTCTATCACTGAGGCTGATGTGATATGCATCTCGATACATTGCCAACGAGCCGATACATTAAAGACACATCTGAAGCAACCACCAATGCGATGCGATACGATTCACCCCTCTATTGAGATGCAGTGTGATTCGACACGATTTGATTCAACACAATGCGATTCAACGCGATACGATGTGATGAGATTCGATGTGATGAGATTCGATGTGATGAGATTCGATGTGATGAGATTCGATGTGATGCGATTCGATGCAAAATAATATGATGCTATGCAATCGTATGAAATCGTACCATCCCTAATGTGTGTGTGTGTGTGTGTGTGTGTGCGTGCATGCGTGTGTGTGTGTGCGTGGCACTAGATTGGCTTTTACCCAGCTGGGTGTCATTGTGCTGGAGGTCTGAGCTCTGAGGGTCACTGCCAGAATGGACGCACTCCTACGCAATCCATTCCTCCTCAGCTTGATGCTTCCCCTCACGGCACATTGGATGACTACAACAAAAACAAGAACAACAAAAAACCCAGTAAGTGAATTAAGTTTTGGGTTATCCGAAAGCCAAATATACTGCTGTTTCATCTTCTGAGACGAAAGCAGCATTTGGAAAAGGTCAGTTCATCAAGGTAATTGGAAACCAAGGCAGTCAACCTTGAGGTTTTTTTTTTTCATATTCATCTCTTCCTCTTCCCAGAATCAATTTAAATAATTTCAGATTGGTGACATCATCATCTGGACCACCGCAGCAGTTTGATCTTCAGAAGTGATGCCGCCAACTCATACTTTAAAGAGATTTTCATACTCACGATGGGCACTTGAACCAAAACATTAAACCTGCTTCCTTTAGACCCGCAGTTTGATAGATCAAAGTGGATTTCAAAGCGACTGGGTGAGGGAATCGTTTCCCTTTGGCGAGACCAACGGGAGACATGAGAGCCTGGGTTACTGGGTTACCCTTTGACAGGACCCTTGATCTCAGCATAGGCGGTGTCACCGTTGTCACCTCTTATCCGATCAGCTGCAAACAAAACAGGTCACACAGAGAACACGGTGAACTTTCCTCTGGCTGAACCGCTGTCCAAAGACATGCAAGTCGTGTGGATTGGAGACTCATAGGTGTGAATGAGTGTGTGATGGACTGGCGATCTGTCCAGGGTGTTTCTCTGCCTTTCACCCAATGCATGCTGGGATAGCCTCCAGCGCCCTGTGACCCTGAATAGACAACAAATGACTCTGTAATTCCTGTTGAAACACAGTTGACCCACCACTGGCTTTGCTTGCATAGTTATTCATTGGATTGTGTGAATTACTGATACATATGATTATACCCTAATATACCCTAACAAATGAATACAGCCAAAGTTTAGATGCTCAAATAAGTTGCTGATTGTATTTTAAAGTGATTAGATGATATGCTTAGGCTTATAACATTGTAGCGATAGTGATATGAGATATAAGATGATAGTAATTTGTGGCAATGTTTAAAAAAATACTCCGTTTTCAGATTTTCACAGCCAAACTGAGATGTCTTTTATGTTGCAATCTTTGTATTTGTAAGGGACTTTATCTACAAATAGATGGATTAGATGATGATGAAACTTTAGTGATTTCTGTGGGCAATTTGGACTCCGAGACATTGACATTGAGTTAACCATCAGTTTCATCATCACCAACTGAGGCAGATGCCAGCGGCAAAACAATCCAGGAGTTTGTTCTCAACTCAAGCGGAGCCCAGGCTCCTGAAACATTACCACCAATTACGGGTCTTGACGTTGTATTTTGTCCATATTGAAAATGCTTGAAGATGGCATCCTGTCTACTCTGTGCCTTACTGGCATGGTTTCCCCCAAGAGCAGGGAATTCTCAATTGTTCTCAAAACTCCCACTTCACACTATTTCATGTGAATGATCTGGAGAACAGAAACAGGAAGCTCATCTTAACATCTGCCACCCACCAAATGAAAAGCTTTGTTATGGTGCTGCAGAGTGTGAGGGCCTTGGTAAAGGTCAAGGTCATTCTGTGACCTCGACCTTGGATATTGAATGTGATCCGCCCTCCTTCAACCGAGGTTATTAATCTAAACTGAAACTAAAACAGGGACAAAACTAGGTGTTAAAAAACATTGTTGTAACCTGAACTAACTAACTAAAATTAAATTCAAATATAGGTGAAATTATTTTACTTTTCCTCTTTTCCTCACAATTATGCATTGTTTGTTTGTTTACACACAATCATCTATCACTACACATTTGAAAAGTGTCCCACCCATGCAACAATACTGAAACTAGAACTGAAACTAAATAAGAACTAAACTAAATCTGAACATTTAAAAAAAAACTAAACTAAAATAAAACAAATTAACTCACACTGAAAATGAAAAAAAAGAAATACTAGTGAAAAACCCAAAACTATAAAATGCTTCAAAGTTGAGGATATTTTAACTGATGATGAAAGAGGATTCAGAGACTAAAGGGCACATTCGTCAAACAGTGGCTGTAACTTCTAAGTCAATAGGTTGATAGAGTGTAAAAAACAGATTTTTACAGGGACAACATTGTAAAACACACCAACAAATCATAGTTGTGGTCTGCTGCTGCATCAAAACTACAAGGCTACAAACAGTTATGGCCAGTTAAGACGTTTCCATAGTTACTGGTGCCACGTGGGAGGATCTTGTTACCACAAAATATTTCAATAGATTTGTGTGATTTGTATGGTTGTGTGTGGTTCACTCTTCTATTTATCATCCATCTATATTGCCCCCATAAAATGCCTAGTATATCACCACCCTTAGACAATATGATGTCAGAACTACACAGAAGGTGAGGCAGATTTTGTTGCATGGAGCACTGGTGCTGAAGGACAGCTCCCACACTGCCCTCCAATATGACAAACTGGACTGGTCAAATCCTTCATTTGAGTTCACTGCGCTTCCAATACCAAATAGCAATACAACAACTATGAAATATAGTTGTAATAAACACAGCCGGTAGAATAACAGCTTGTAGGTGTTTCCAAATACACATTTTTAGAGAAAGCCTAGTGTACAGTCAACCTACAGTATGTCTTTATGGGAACAAAATGATCTTTTTTAAAGCAAACATCCAGCACTGGAAACAGGAAACATCTTGCACTGTTAGATATCATCCAATACATGAAAGGATTTATTTTGTAATTTACCTTTTTTGATGTACCCACTTTTCTGATTTCCTGTTTTCTAGGATGCCACTTACTCAAAACGCATTCCTTGTGGCTGCATTGCATTCTGGTCTATTGAAGCTACTGTGAGTGGAGAAATTGTTATCTCTTCCTCTTCTGCGATTTCTCCCTGTATGATTTATGAACGTCAGTGCAATATGGTGGGTTTAGAGAAAAGAACATTGCTCTTTGATTCTGAGGGACTGACACCAAAACCATTCATTCAAACCATTCGTCATTTATCGTTAATGTTTTAAATCGCTGAAAAATGTTCCTATATCAAATTGTAGCAACACTGGAAATGTCTCGACGTCATCTACATTTGGCCAGTTATCCGCGGGAATAAAAATACACCATCAAACAAAAAATGCAGAAAAATGCAAGGTACGTGGCCAATAGCTGTTTTCTGTAACAGTGTTAAAGTGTTTTGGGGTAGATTTTTCCTTTAATTCTACGAAGTAAACCCTTGTATTGGCCCACACACTGTTAATGCAGTTGGGTCAAAGTCTTTTCACAAGCCCCTGGGCTGGTGTCCAAGGCAAAAGCGAGCCTCCCTCTTGTTTGCACACGGCAATTGTTTTGTGCCGTTCTTTAACAAAGCTCTTGGAATATATTTTCACACAGGCTTATGCACTTTAATTGCTTTTCCTGGATGGCTACTCCTTGATTTTTGGGTTCCAAACAGACGTGTTCAATATGACTACATTTGTATACCAATGACGAGGTAATTGCACCTCTCTCGCTCCCACGCTCCCTCAACCTTTTAAAAAATCTTCCATGTTAAAGGCAAGTAAAAAGCATGAATCACACATCTTCAAGAGGGCTGCTAAAGTATTGTTATACTGTATCAACAAGATGACGAAATAACTTTACCTCTACTTCCCCCTAAACTTACTTCCTTCGCCCTCACTTGAATTACAATGATGAACTAAGATGAGATGGACTGTCTCCTGGGTTTTGGCTTCAACGTTGAGTCACAAATGTTGAACACATAGCGATGTTGGAGTTATAACACTGACATAACCATCAGAACCTACCAAGTATAGACTACCTCTGCTGTCAACTGATAGGTCGTAAGAACTAGTAGCTTTAAAATGCTACCAAGTTAAGTCCTATTCACATGGGAGTAGCATTACCTGGGGAGGTCCAGTGGTTTCTAATAACTGTGGAGATCAGAAGACAGACAGGAAGACGGAGGTGATAATAATTATGTGCAGATCGGTAGCTGATAATTCCATCTATCATTTATTTATGGTGCGCTATTTATTTTTCTTCTCCTAGATGTGTGATTTATGTTCCTCTTCCCCTTTTATAGATTTTTTGCGTTTCGAAGGTTTCGAATGCATTTTTGGCCCCCCAAAAGTTAAACAAATTGTAAAATATACAATTGTATCCAGGGAACTGGTGATGTCAACAAATTTGGAAACTGGTTGGGGATAGATTCATTAATTACATGATGTCCCTTATTATACTAGTCCTGTGTAAACAGTGCTTTAGTTGTAATAGGAGTGAATTAAAACATCTTCCCCTTTAAGCTGTATCATAACAAATACCCAGTCTTCCAGGAGCACCTCTCCCCGTCCACCTCCCTCTCTTCCACAGGTGTTTCCCAGAGTATCTTTACAGCTTGGGCAATTAATCCAGTACTGAGTCTGGATCCAGCTGCCTCCTCTCCCTCCCCTCCCCATTAACCCAGGGCCTCCTCCTTCAGTGTGAAAGCAACCGCTGTCCAGCTTTCCGCCTTTAGTGCCAAACAACAAAGGCTTTTCCATTGCTGCCCTGGGAAAGTGCATCATTATTTGGGCATCAGCAATACAAAAACGTGCATAATCTTCAACATACTCGGGGCTTTGGGAACTTTTTCATTCAATTTATATCTCTGTGTCCTTTGACTTGCAAATAAACTTGATGATGATGGTCCTGGAATTGAACAGGATAAGGAAAGCCCACAAACTGAAGATGACCAGGGATTTCCGTCTCGGTGGGGAGATGACATTGACTCCCCTGTGAAATCCCCTTGTGTGACAAGTGACATCATCGGACACGATGAGTGGGAAGAGTATGGGTGACAAGGACAGCGGCCTCTGGCCTGACTGCTCAGTCTGACAGATATATACATGTAGCATCACACACATTAAGGGTTCACAGTCTAATTATAGCACTCCATTACTCATCTGACCATCATTGGGAGACGATGGGTGATTCCCAAGTGCTATCCCACCATTAACAGCCTCAGATTAGCTTGCTAGCTCTTAGCCAAACATAAATCCCCCCTGAATAGCCTGGGTTGAGAATGAGAAGGGAAACCATTCCTCAACACTTCTGTTCAACTTCCCGGTGTCAGTTGCTTTCCAACCTCCCTGGGACCCCTAATAAATCTCCAGGCAAAACTTTGACTGAACTCTAATAATCCGACATGAAAAGAGAAGGAAGAATTATATATATATAATTATTTGAAATGGGCTCACAGTTGTTGACCGGGGAAGCCCCAATGGTCCTTTAAATCTAGTGGGGTAGAGAGATGCTAGCCAAAAAGCACACAGGCAGGCCTGCAGTACCTCGGCTTCTCTACTTCCTGAACAGTGGGAAACCCCAACACAGCGGATTCAGGATTCCCTGCTTGCATTTACCTGCCCAGCACTCTACTGCTTCAGGGAGCTGTTTATATGGCGAGATCCCATGTTAAAGCTACTACACCGGTTTCTATTTTTGGGGGGCCCAAATTGGGCCGGGCATTGCAATGTTGCAGCCGAAATAACTCAATAAACTTTTAGTGGGAAAGTTTAATACCTAAGGGGCTCTTGTGTGGTCTCACTTTCATTATAGAGGCTTAATTTTCCACTCGAGCTCTGGAAAGTAGCACCATGGTAACATCAGTGGAGTTCCTGGGTCTCGCTCAGAGGCCTGGGGCTGGGTTTCTGGAGAGGGCTGGCTACTGGAGAATGCTAGGAGAATCCCCCCTCTGGCAGAGGTCCTACCTAGGCTCAAGGAGGGCCTCACTATACTGTAGTAAAAGAATGGAGTCATGACATGCACCTTGTGATCTAGAATAAAATGCTAAACTTTTTCTCATGTGTGCCTTTTCAAATATTATCCCTTTTTTCCCACTTCTCATTTTTGTTCAATGAAACTGCATCATGTTTTTTTGTGCATCGTTGACAACACGTGACAAATGTAATGCATACACGAGTTTGCAGAATTCCACCTTTCAATCACCTTCAAGGTATACCTGGTTCTACTCTACTTTTGCAAGCGATAAGCTTTTACCAGCACATCACTGAGCAAGAGAAGGGAATAGGAAAAGAAAATTGAAGAACAAAGACCATACTGTAAAGAAAATAAGAGGATTTAATGTTCCATATCACACAAAAGCCATAAAATGCACCTGACAGGAGCTGCTCAATACAGATTGAGGACTGTGGAATCTAATCTTGATTTAAGACAATGATTTATAAAGCTGCAGATTAAAGTCGTACCACCAAGATGCCTGGATAAAGTGTTGTACCACTATTTACCTTACATATAAACATGAAATCTGTCAGACTTGTCTTTACCTGCTTAGTACAACAGCAAATTAGAGAGAGTGGAGGGGGAAATGGAACTGAGGTCTCTAACCCTCAAGGAGATAGGCCACTTATCATCAACCACATCTTGGCACTACCCACACAGATGCAGAGGACAAACCCATCCTTTGTATTACTTCTTTGACAAGTATAATTATATTACAGTGCATTTACCAATCCCAAAACGAAATAATGGGACATATGTGGATTGCGAGGTAACTTTTTTTGACGATATCTCTCTTCACTTGTGCATGCAAATAAGACCAAGTAATTACCACAGGAAATAAGAGACCATGACGAAACACCAAACATGTCCCTGCAAGGTGAAATACCACCATAAATCCTCCATTAACACAGTAAACAGGTCTCCCATTGCACATCATTGTGTTGTACCCATACTGTGCCTACTACAGGTATAATACAGTACTGTATAAGCACCCTTTGGTTTTCTATTATAATCAAGGACGGTTGAACCAGCACCCTTAGAAAATCAAATCGAATCAAATCACATTTATTTGTATAGCCCTTAATCACCGTTACAGTCTCTAAGGGCTTCAACATGTGAAACAATAAATGGTTAGTATATGACATCCCCCAGCCTTAGACCCTCAACAGAGGACAAGGAAAAACTCTTCTAGGAAGAAATGGAAGAAACCTTGGGCGGGGCTACTCAGAGTGGGAGGGGCTACTCAGAGAGGGAGGGGCTACTCAGAGAGGGATCCCCTACCAGGACAGTCGGGCGTGCTATAGATGCTGAGTTTGGGAGTTTGGGCAAGCAGTGTATACACAATGCATAAGAGTTTATTATGGTGGGACATCCAGATCTGATGTGGAGCATCACAGCAAATGGCAGCTCAGTCAGTGGGCCATTAGCAAATACCTTTGTGTACCTTACCAGTATACTTCTAGAGTACTCATATTCAGCTGAGCGGTGCACAGAACGTAATGGAAAAACATGCTGAGCCAGTATGGTCATGGTGCAGTATACTCATGAGATGGAAAAACCATGGTAGTTATATTTAGGTAGAGTCCATATGCCGAGGCCTCACTGTAAACCTTGGTATTCCCTGAACCAAGAATGGTGCCATTAAATCCACCATCCGCACACACAGGACCAATGGTTTTAGGAAGCATAAATCAGAATTACTTTAATGTATTAAGATGGGTATTAATGGTATTAAGAACATCTGCAGAAGTTGTCTCCTCCTCCACAAGTCTCTTGGTGGAGTAATTGTTGAGTCTGTGGTATTGATCAACAACCTTATCAATGCAGACATATCATTGTGTTTTTCTGCTATGGGGCCATGGGTCGGATCTGTGACGCATAATAAGGCAGGAAGTCAGTCCCTGTTAAAGAGCTCTGCGCCCACTAATGGACCTCCTGTCTACGGCCTTGATGTGTCATTGTCTACGATGTCTTATTCATACAGACAAGTTAACCTCTAGTGGCACATTTGGCCAATTAGGCTGGTGAACAGAAACAACTTTAGGTCCGACATCTGACATGTAACATGTGTAAAATCACTTCTTCTGAGTAGTTTTCATAACATGGGGTTAATAGCATTTCAGTGATGGCAATAATAGACATAAAATGTGTCTTTATTAAGACTTTAGTGACATATTAATTACTCACTGTCATTACTTTCTGACACAATGCCTACATTGTGTGTGGTATATTGAAGTTATACCACTGGTTTGGGCTTGAATGATATTCAGCTATATTGAATTGCAATATAAAGCTATGAGCTCAGTTCTCCCACACCGTATCCATCAGAGGAGATATCTGAGTCCGAGAAAAATAGTCTAATGCTAGAACAGACCTGTGCCTCATACATTCCGGCCATCAACACGCATTTGTTTTGATCGGCTTCATTAGACCCCGCAAGACAGACAAAAATAATAATACAGGCCCCGTTCTATTTTTGAACGGGGTCCTTTTCCGTTTTGTGATGCTAACTATTGCCACAACCCTGATTTGTAAAACAGTCCTGCAAACTTCAACCTTGAATAGACCACAGGCACACACACACACACACACACACACACACACACACACACACACACACATACACAGCTAAACCATTGCACTTTGCGCACACACAAATTGTGTATGTTATACTAAGGGTCATTTACGATGCATTTACGATGCATTTATTGCATTTTTCTTGATTTTATAGTATTAACAATGCTTGTTACTGAAGTAAAAGCGATGGCAGGATTTTCTCTTTGGTTCTTTTAAAAAACTATGAACATCCAGGAGTACATTTCCAGTCACCCAGTGGTAATTGTGACTGCAGCTTTTCTGCTCTGCTGCAGCCTGTGGGGGGTGTTGATAGGCTACACAAGAAGACCCCTATGCGTTTCCACTCTTGTTATCGTCAAAGCTGTCCTATGCCAGTCATACCCCAGTGATTGTCAGGCTTCATAAAATCATTCCTCCATGTGAGCATATACCTGGATATGGATAAGCATATGGAATAGGAAGGAATATTCAAAATGCTCTGAGGGGAGGACGATTCATGACATGCCAAGAATATTTGCTCCAAAACGCTCAGAGGGGTAAAGTCTTGGCTCGGTACCTGGACCTGAGCTTAGGTTGCAATAAGTACTATACATATATTCATAAAGGGCTCTGTGTTTGGGAGATGGGCTATATGCGTTGAGTCGCAGACTTATTGGACGGTGCTCAACTCCTGGTTTTCCCCACGCCTGGGGGGGTTCAGGGTGCCAAGGAAATTAGCATGCCGCTTGGTGTGAAATACGCACCCCAGATTTCTTCATCTAAAGAGGGGGGAAACAAACAGACACACACACACACACACACATTAGAATGACTCTACAATTGAAAATGAGAGAGGGAAGCTTTCTTTCATTTTCATGTTGATTGTCATTCAAATTGGCTTCTCCTTACTATAGTGTATTACTAACTGATGTATGGATAATCTCTATGGATAAAACTCTGATAATCTCACCAAGTCAGTCAGATTTCAGTACAATGCTGAATACTGCAAACCTCCTTGGTGCTTCCTAATGTATTCATATATTTCACAATAAGGTGACTGCATTTCTACAATTCGATTGCATCATGTTTGTTTTAACGTCACAGGAAAGGGATGGTTTAGTAGGGATTGCCCACATTTCATTGTTTACACTACAGAATGACAGAGTGAGAGTCTAGGATTACGTTTGAAATTCCTAACGGACTGATACGTGAAGTCATTCCTTTAAGGAAGGCTGTTTGAAGTGATGCCACAGGCCCAGCTACCTTGTGTGGGAGTTGTTAAAGTTGGTGAATCACTCAGCAAGGAGAAAACGTAACACACATGCTCTGAGGTGAGTAACCAGAGGCAAACAATTAACAGGAAGTGAGATCTCTGAGTTTACGTGTTCACTTGCACGCTTTGAAAGGATGTTATCAAGCATTGCTACTGGACGGGGTTGCCAAACATCTTTTTGACATCGCCATGTGTAAAGTCGACTTGTGAAGTAAGGAGAGACAGATTGATCTGTTTATACAGATGTGTGACAGAGTTGTTAGAGGATGCTGGGAGAAAGATCAGTGGGATTGAGTGAGGAGGGTATTCCATGTCATGTCCTCATGATGTCATGGTTTCAAATCATCCTGTCTTTCCCATTAAACTGATTATGTGATATTTTATTGATACCTGTAGGGAAACTCTTTTCCCACTTCCTGCAGGGAGGTCAGAGGTCAGGGTAGGCTACAGAACAGTGTAGGCTTAAGTAGGGCTGCCGACAAAAAGGCTTGAGCCCATGTCCCCTAATCACTACGCCACCCTGTTGCCCCCTGGGAAAATACATAGTAGAGCACAAATACCATTAAAACAATAATCTTGAAATAGCAATAGGTGAGATGGTACAGAGGGATTGACGTTAATAGAATCTTATGTACACAGTGGCTCCTTTGTATCTGAGATTGATGACCCTCCTCCAACAACTGCACCCACTCTGTCAGATGTGGCAATGCTAGGCATTCCTGAGACCTGCCAATCAGATAAATATGCCTGACACTTGTTACAACTTGTTGCCATCTCTCTACATTAGATAAATGGATGATGCTATTCCCAAACACGAGACACAATATCCTGGAGCGCTCATGAGTGAATCGGCACTTCTTGACCAATTAAAGATCAAAGAGAACAGAAGAGGGTTTGTCATCGTTCTCAGTAGGTTGAGAGAGGAAACCAGAAGGCATTCTTGGTTTGTGATCCAATATCTGTTGTTTTTTTTAAAAGATAGTCGAGGGTAGAGTGTGTTATGAAGGAAAAGCCATGGCATTCTTCAAGGTGTAAAAGTTAAAAGGCCTTGGTTACTGTGGACGCCATACATGAAGGTAAATTGTCAAAGTAGGATGAGAATCAGGCTATTTCTTTGGGCGAATGTGGGAGAAGAGACGATACAGCATGTTTTTGCTCTCCGAGGGACTAAGGGAGCTTAAATAACTACAAGTAAAGCTTGGAAAATGAAGTGATTAATTTTGAAATGTATTCTGGGTATGAGGAATGTTTCAAAACTAGTCAGGGAGTCTGGAATTATGTATCTCAATGCTCCATACGATGCCCCAGAAGGTATTTTCTCCATCTTGCTGCACCTTAACACACCTCAACACTTATTGTTAGTCTGCAATGCCTGGAGAAATATACATAATGCATTTAATAATTCTTAGCTCTTGAGAAGTTTCAGAATTGCAGTAAAAATGTGCAAAAGTGTGGGAACATGTTGTTCTTTCCTACAACACTTTTACACAGATGCAGACGTACTGTCGTTTCACATGTAAGTCATCATATTCAACACTGAACAATATCTTTAAATCCAGTCAAGAAATTTCAGTCTGGCAATTTGAATGGAAAATGTGTAGGAGGCCTGTTGTGAGGAAAGCCATTAGCGTTCTGTATAGGGGTGCTTTATGATACCAGTTTTATGGGGCTGGCCAAATCAAATGTCGTTATACTAAAAAACAAAACGATTTAACTGCCTAAAAAAAAACAAATAGGCAGAGAGAAAAAGCTTCGATAAATAACAATTCAATGGCTTTTAGGACTTCCTCTTCCTTCGAGCCCCTGAGCGGTACCTTAAAGTTATAGTTTGTTGGTAGATAATTGGAGGTGGAAGTTTATTCTTGCACCTTTTTCACATGCCCAAAGTGAGCGAACTCTTGCACACAAAAACTAGTTCAGCCTCCTCGATTAAATTAGCCACTGCATGGTTAAGTCACAATGTTCCACATCACTCAGCCCGACACAAAGGAAAACGTCAAAAACCACATGGTCTAAAGTCAGGGTTTACACGACCTCTGATATGATTAGCCATAGATATTCCCGGCACGCACCTCCTCACAAAAGGAAAGGGGGGGAAAAGAATCCGCTCTTCTTTTGCTGGGGACCACTGGGCACTGGGTATGAAACAAGGAGCGGCAACCAATAAAAATGAATGCCAAAAAGGAAGGAAAAGGGGGAAAATGTAGAGAATGGAGGAAAATAGCCATTGACATGTTGCCCCAGACTGAGAGAAAGTAGCATTGTTTGGGGCTTTTTGGTTGCAACAGCAGGGGTAGGCTTCCAGCGAGGACTGAGGCAGGTCACGTGCTCCGCTTCAACCACTGAAAGAGCAAAGCGAGGGCCAAAGCCCGGCCTGAACGGCCCTCGAGGTCTTTGAAGTCAAAGAAAGCTACCTCATCGATCATTGATTTAAAGGGCTTTTTTTCCCTCTCCTTTCTCCTTCACCCTCTTTTCACTATTTGGGGAGCTTTTGTTTTTATTGTCCAAATGAACCTGTTATAAGGTTCCTTCACTTCCCCTGAAAAAGGAAAAAACACAAATCTTCAGATGGACTGGATTGCTTTAGTATGGAGTTTCATTGTGAACGCAGTGCAAGTCAACGCATTATTTCCACCTAATAACATGAACACGCACATCCAACTATATCTATTTCAGCATTTCACTAAGTTCAGTGATGCCGCTGGCACCTTGAACACATCTTACTTAACGTCCCAATCTGTGGTTACATAGTGTTGAAAGACTGTCGCCCCATTACTGGCTTTGTTTACATAGTGGTTTATTGGATGGAGGACATTGTTTTGACTTTGGAATTTATTGCCTTAGCTTTTCATACAAGGACGAACAGTTTATGAACCTGAACATGTACTTTTAGGTAAGGTTGGTTTACATTTGTAATGTTTGTACTATTGAGTAAAACTGACCTGATGGACTAAGAAACTTATTTTCAGTCTATAAATCAAACTCTTTATGAGCACATCAATACACCTAAAATCTAGATTGTATCTTCAAAGGTCCTTTACTAATTTACTAAATAAAAATCCCATTGAGATTCAGGCAGCGTCGGCCATGTACACACCATACAGTGTTTAATACACTTAGCACCTCCATTTCATGATGACACCTTACTAGACATGTGAGCCAAGGTTCTTTTATATTTTTAGCAACAAGGAAACCCATTAAATGTTGTGACGACATTAAGAATGGGTTTAACATGGAAAGATGTCAATTCTGAGCGAAGGTGGTAGCTGGGAATGTCAAAGCGTCAGGTTTTTACAGGGAGTGCTTTAATGACGTGTTAAATTATTTACAAAACCATCCCATGAGAATGGCGCCCAGCTGCAGTACTGCAGGAACATGACAACCCTGTTAGTAGGTAGTCAAAGAACTATTATGTATACACCTTTGAAAGCCATTTTCATCTCAGAGGACGCTCCAAGATGAGATGAAGATAATTGAAAATGTGAGGTTCAAATGAATCCTAATCAATGACCAACTTCAAGATGAATGAATGATTGAAAATATATCTACCAGGGTGCAAATGACGCAAACACCTTGCATGCCAATGCCAAATGCATTCAAAGCCAGATGAATTGCAAAGGATGTGATGCAGTGATGCAATAGATGTTGGCATTTGGAAATAGCGTAGGGCTTTGTAGAATCTTTGATGTTTCATGGTAACATATCAGTCATGGAGGCTTATTTTTTGGTTATATATAATTAAGTGGAGAAAAAAAATGTATTTTTCACAGGTTACATAAATGAGTGAAATTGTGAAATTTAATTTGAATGGAATTCCTTACCTGTCCAAGTTGCACAAATCCAAAATATCCCTTCAAAAAACATCTGAAATGGCATCTACATGTTTGGCAGATTGGCTGGAAAACATCAGTCTAACAAACCTTGCGTCTCCCTTGCCTAATATCTGGCTTCAATATGTTTTAAACGTCTTTAAACTGTTTGTGGACTCCAGCTAATGGGGATCCCGATAAAGAGGGAATTAATAAATGAGCTCAATAAAAGATGTAGTAAAAGACGATGTGAGAGCTGTCACTGCTATTGGATCAGACTCATTCAGAACTCTGAGCTTATCGCTTGAGCTCTGGGGTAAGAGTTGTTAGGGACTCAAGGAAAACTCATTCATTCTGCCATTGAGAGGCAAGATGGGGATATTGGGCCATGATCTAATACTTTCCATACTTCCTCTCTCATAATACTCTTGCAGAGCTGCCGCCAAGAAGGATTTGCCCCTTTTTAGAAAGGCAAAAGTTGCGCCTAAAACACACAATAGCCCAGTCGGATGCAGTGGCTTAAATTCATTTAGGGTGGCTTTTCCTTCAGGAACCGTTCCTCAGGCCTTGGTCGATGACCTTGACTGGGCTGTTCACAGTTAATTGCTTAGGTCATGTTTTGGTAAACCTGAACCCCTAATCGCTCTTGCTCACTCTGTCTCGTTCCCTCCATTGCCACCCCTCCCCTTCGTTTCTGCTTCCCCCTGCCTGTGGCTTCCCGCTCTCTTTCACTCTCTTCCCCTTTCAGTATTACTGCACTTTTTGTGAGTGCCCCCCCCCCCCTCCTCCTTTCCTTTGGTGCAAGTTGTGGGTAGGAGAGCTCAGCCAAGGGTCACTGGTGGACTCTTGCTAGCTCCATTCCTGCACACTTCTTTGCTTCCTCTTCATCTTCCACCGCAATCATCCTCAAAGATCTGGGCGATTTCACTCTCAATCACCAGCAGGCTAGCCTCCAAGAACACACACCGTCCTGCTGCTGGGTGTGACACATCACACAGGTGACAAAAGCCCTGTGGGAACACCGCCTGATCATTTTTACACTAGAATGATACCAATACCTTCTCAAGTGTCCGAAATGTGCCACATCAAACCTCTCATGTCGAAGACCAAAGTGGTTTTGGTAATTGCTGTTGAACTCAAAGACCAAAGATGGGCTTAGTTTTTCAAGGAAAACCACTTAAGGTTAGAGCTTTCAAGCACTTTTATTTGAGTCCGTCCTTGGGGAGGCCAAGCGCAGACACAATGGTTTGGACAGGAAACTCTGCTAAAGACCTCTATCTACTTACGGTATAACATGCAACAAATATTTTATTGTGTCCTGGAGAATATCTGTCCTTGCATTGTTTAAATATAGCAGACACTAGCAGCAATCTAAAATAGGCTTTAGCACAGTTTTATACTTAGTGAGGAAACTTTGACACCATGACACCAAAGCATTCCCATAGGAAATAGCTAACACTTAACTTTAAGGCCTTCATGGGGTTATTCCAGTGAATTAACCTATTAAAAAAAGTAATGTAAATACACAATAATACAGTTTCAGTACTTAAAAAGTAAGAGTAACTAACAAAACATTTTGACTAACACAACTTTTTGAAAGTACTTATTTCACTTACATTATTGTTGTTACACATTTGTAAGTACATTATGTTCTGTGTTGGGGAGTATTTTATTAAGTACTTCAAAATAATAATATGAATTATATAAAATTAAATAAATATATAAAAATAAATTGTCTTTCCACTTGCCCCTCTCCACAGTGAGGTCAGAGGTCAGAGGCGTTTCTGCCTTCATTCGCAATTAGATGGTACATGCCTCAAGTACCGCCTTAGAAGATAGTAAAGACATTTACCATTTTGAACATGGATGATAGCAGGTGTAATTTTCATAGTCTTATACAGTCTTGGGTGGCAAGGTTTCCTCGTAGTTGGATGAACCGCCATGTGTCCTGTGGAAATGTCCTTGAGCAAGACATTAAACAGCAACTGCTCACGACAGTTATGAATGCCAAAGATCTAAATGTAAAATGTTTGTCAAATTCATAAATCACTTTTAACAAATCAGGTAATGAAGTGCTATAGACAAACAATGTTTCTGCCACACACGGGTCAAATAGTGTTTGCCAGAACAATTGACGGTTTGATTTAGTTCACTTCGGTGCCAGATGTGTGGGGTTTGCCACGTGGGTGAAAACAAGGAGAACCACAAGGTTTAGACAATCACAGAGAAACATTTAAAGGTGAATTTCGTATACTTTTCCATGACTGACAACTTACCGGAGGCTATCTGAGTTGTCCTGATGCTGTAAATCCAACCCATCTGGTATATATATAAATAAATTAAACCAAATGTTAAGAGAAGAAAATGTTGTTTCCTTCTATGCATGGATTTGAAAGGTTTCATTCCTGTTACAAAACAGTTGTTCAGTGCAGTGTTGTTTGGTACTTTCATGCCGACAGTCATTTGTGTTTGTCACATTTTAAAATTGTAGAGATCTCATTTTGAAATGAAACTCTTCAGTTATGCATCACAACGCTGAACAATGGGATGGAAAACAACATCCCAAAATGGATAAGGGGATGGCCACACGGATCCATTGTATCTGTCTGTATCGGTCAATTTCAAATAATTTTCAATGAGAGGTGGGCGGAGTAATGCAACGCTTTCAATTGATTTTCGAGTTCAACTTTTTGTTCTGGGAAAAATGGCGGCGAAAATCGAGACCTTGAGAAGGCTATAATTAATACAATGTACACCATCCTGTTGTTGTACGACTCATCATCAAAGCATTACAAAAGCAAAAGCATTACTAAGCATTATATAAGCATTATCAAGCATTATTTTGTACATATTGTATGTATGTTCCCACATTTACCAAAATAGGCCTACAGCCTGTGTGGCTTCTTCCTATGGATACACTTCACATGGATACACTACATGTAACTGGCAGGAAATCGAGGTCATCGATAAAGTCTGTAATTGTTTCTTTAACACTCCAAAAGAGATTAGGGTGTTTTTGGTATGTATTGTGTTTTTTGATTACGGTACGTGCGTTATCCAGCATCTTTCTTGGCTGAGCTGACTACTCTGCAAGCAGATTTGATGAGGCGCACTTAAGGTTGATTGAAAAAAAGATCTGATGTAGATTACTCACCATACACAAAGACACACAAGACACACACACACACACACACACAGCAAAAACACACATGCACACGCTCACGTAACACATGGCCATGCACACATACATAACAATGACGCTTCACAGGCAGAGCACTGTGAAGGATGGAAAAAAGAAGGCATCATTTCATTCCCACAGCCTCTGTCCTTTCAGGAAGGAGAGAAAAAAGAAAAGCCCTTTCCAAGTTCATTGGTGACAGTGCGCTGACAGGTATACTGTGTTTATATTACTGGTATCTGCTATCAAAAACAAATAAATCATCATTCTTAATGTGCAATGCGTTTATGAGCAACCCATTTCAGGGAGAAATTTATGCCCGTCTCCATTAGCCTTGAGCATCACCATCATCCGGATGACAGCGAATGGATGTTTCAATCAGTACTTCGCACCTCTACACCTTCCAAAAAATGCAGTCACACCTTCCAAAAGCCATTAAACCAAACCAGCGACTTGGCGGCGACGGCCAACAACTGTTAAACATTACACTTGCTGTAGGAAAACCATTTATGTCCTTACAGTGTGAAATACAGTCCAACATGACACCTGAGGACAAGCTCCAGGCTTCAGTCGTCACGCCGTAAAAAAAACGCGTGTAGCTGACATATGACGAGAAACTTCAACGAGGACGTTTCATGTGTTACTCCGCCAGGGTGTGGGAGGAAGGCACTGTTAAATGGCAACTCTTCAGGTCGGGGCCGCCTCTAAGGCCGCCTGCTCACAAGTAGGTACAATCGTTTGAGGAGGTGGACGCCGATGCATGCAAAACCAATCAGCTAGTGTAATCAGAGTTATTGTTCTTTCCTTCACACCTTTTCAATGTGCAGAAGAGCGTGATTGGGCCGCCAACAATCATTTCTGTTTGCTCTGTATAGTCCAACAATACATGCACAAACACATGCATGCACGTCTATATACAGTTTATACATATACAGTATATATATATACCAGTGATCCATATATATTCTGATAAACACTCAAAAAGAAAAGTATAAACGTCAGTAACACCCAGTCCTGCCTTCCCCCATCCACCGCTGACATGCAGGCTCTCTCATACACATACACACAAAAACACACACACACACACACACACGCACACACACACCACATCCCACACTCATTCCCCCCCTACGCTCTCAGGCATTGTCATCACATATTCACATACATCCAACCTTTGTCCTGCTATAATTGAGCAGGGTGGTGGTAGCGGCTGATTTGGTGTGTGTGTGTGTATTACCGGGGAGGGGGGGGGGACAACAATGACCCGGTATGCACACTGACCCTTATCACACACAAACACCCACTGGCTCCACCGGGCGCCCTGTCACACCAACAGGCCCCTGCAGACGTCACCGTGACGGCATCCCACTGTCTCGTGTGTCAGCGCAAGGCATCGTGGGAGTGATTTATGTTCTCGGGGGGGGGGGGACAACGACTGGATCCATCTGGAACCATTCCATCTTGTGAAGTGACGTGGTGGTGGCAGGTTCACCTGACACTTATTTTAAGGTGGGCACTGCATTTGTCACTGAATCATTTGTTGGGCGGCTTGTTTTCTCCTTGACCCACACTAGTTTCCCTGTAATGACAAATACTGACTTGTAATTGCTAGTGTCAATTAACTGCACTTGATTGGCTGACAGCTCAATTAAAATTGACATCTTCCTGTAAGGTGATATGCTCAAAGTAACAACAATCGTCACTGCTGTCAGAAAACCAAATAGGCCTGCCACAGAAAACTACGATAAAACACATGGCAATTATTTAGCAAGGTAATGGGTTTCATCTTCTTTCACACCCAAAGCCACTAACTCCCTAGTGTGAGTTAGCAGTATCTCCTATTCCTGACTCACCAAGTTCCCCTCTAGTGCCCTTCCAGCCATTTACCTCAGCGATCTCTGGGGAGGATCTCTGGACATGCCTTGGATTTATATTGGGGACTTGACTATTATTCATTCTGGCTCATTCCAGATCGGTGGCCCTTTAAAGGTTAATTGCACTGGCTAATTGCTCTCCCTCACTTTTACTAACGAGGGCGCTCTCCTCGATGATGTCATTGAGTGGCCGAACCAAAATACCTCTCCAGCTAGCTCGGTGATAACTCTCCACTTAAGAAGGGCACAGGAAGACCACTCCGTTTCGCCGAGGGGAAGTAGGCTTCAACAATGTTGGCAAACAGCATGCGAGCCAACGAAAGACTTCTCTTCTGCCAGCTTAGCTTAATGGATTGTTATAGAAAAGGTCTCAGTAGCATTTAAAACAGCTAGTGCCATTGCTCACATTGCCACATGAAAAATCTATAATCACCGACCCTTTTGTGCCTCTAACATGAAGTCAAGCGAAAGTAACCGCCACTGAGAAAATTCCAGGAGTTGATTTATAATGTATTTATGAGAAAAATGAACAAAAGTAATGCAAGGGCTTCAAGGCTCAACAGCACTCAGTGAGATATTAGGAACAGCAGCATGTGCTTTCCAGTTATCTATTCCTCAATGCTCATTTCTTTCACTTCATCCACCAGTAAACAGACAAGCCTACTGGAGGCAAAAAGAGCATCATGTCAGAATCACTTTACTCACTAAGTGCAGCGCAGGAAAATGTCTTGGTGACGTTGATGCTGGGACATAAAGCAATTAAGACTGGAACGCAAGGACATCCAGGCACACAGGAGCAACAGGACCTACATGGACCTACAGGACCTACATGGACCTACAGGAGCAACAGGACCTACATGGATCAACAGGATCTACAGGACCTACATAGACCTACTGGACCTACAGGACCAACAAGGACCTAGAGGAACAACAGGACCTACATGGACCTACAGGACCTACAGGAACAACAGGACCTACATGGACCTAGAGGAACAACAGGACCTACATGGACCTACAGGACCTACATGGACCTACAGGAGCAACAGGACCTATATGGACCTACAGGACCTACATGGACCTACAGGAGCAACAGGACCTACATGGATCTACAGGACCTACATAGACCTACTGGACCTACAGGACCAACATGGACCTAGAGGAACAACAGGACCTACATGGACCTACAGGAGCAACAGGACCTATATGGACCTACAGGACCTACAGGAACAACAGGACCTACATGGACCTAGAGGAACAACAGGACCTACATGGACCTACAGGAGCAACAGGACCTATATGGACCTACAGGACCTACAGGACCTACAGGACCTACATGGACCTACAGGAACAACAGGACCTACATGGACCTACAGGACCTACAGGAACAACAGGACCTACATGGACGTACAGGACCTACATGACCTACATTGATGATACACCCCGATAGAGAATCACTAGCTCCAAGTTCATAATCTATAAACTACAGCTAGGCAACAGTCTGATTTACAGTGGGATGATGTGTGTACAGTAAATAGACACATCAGCGTTCTCATGCACAGACACATTAAAATACATATGAACCCCCAATAGTCCTGAATGTCAGGCAATAATCCCTGTAGCCTCGATGCTGCCCCTCCGGAGGGCTGTACTTCAGCCTCTCCTGGCTCTGTGCTTATCTTATAACTTCCTCTACTGGAAGTCCTCTACTGTTGGCTCTCACAGGAAGTAGATAAACTTTAAAGAAGGAAGTGGGCCACCTTGGAAACTCAAGATTTATTTGACCTACATTTGACCTAGTTGTGCTTATGCCCCTCCCTCCTGTTATAGCCAGTCATTATAAAAACAGTGACACACACCGTTATCTCCTTATGAAAAGGGATGGGTGGTGGTATTCTGAAGGTTAGAGGTTCAAATCCCCAGACTGGCTTGGAAAATCTGGTTGGGGAAGGTACCAGACAGGGAAATTAAACAAGTAAAGCTCTCCCCTCCCTTAACAGCTACCATCGAGGTGCCCTAGAGTATCTACGAGCAAGTATTGAGTAAGTATTTCACTCCTGATTGCTCCAGTAGAGCTGCTCAGTGGCCAACAGACTGGGTGCATGTATGACCAGATGCATGTGCTGATGAAGAGTATGCCTGCTCAGCAAAACCCTTCCCTAGACTATTCAGAGCCGTCTGATATTAAACTTGCTCGACTCCACGAGACCCGTTAGGCAGGTGGACCATGGGAAATGAGCACGCAGTATCCATTTATGATGTCCATAAAGAGGAATGAACCCTGATGGACTTCTCCGCCTGGGGATGATGTTATCCCCCATTAATATCGTTCAGACGGCTGAGGCTTGCCCGCCGTCATGAAGCAGGTCAGAGTGCCTCGTGGTCAGAGAGGCTGCCTCGTAACCGAAAGGTCACAAGTCCGGTCCCCGCAACAGTGCATATGTCCACCGACAGCTATGTGTCCGGTTGAAGCATCCTTGATCAAGACACAGAACCCCTGCCCCGGTCTCTCTGGATATAGGTTGAATCATTATTGTGTTACATCAGATTTATAGAGAGTGGCAAAACAGACATTTATTTATTGGAAAATGGGATTATTACCTCATGTGAGCACACAGGGGTTCAGTGTCTTGTTCTAGGATACTAAGACAGGATGCATGGCTGTTGATGGGCCTTTTTACATAGTGGTCCGTCTAAACACTAGACGCCTCCACAAAGAGTCAAACTCACCTATTAAAAAAAGTTTCAATTATGGGAATTGAAGGTTATTCTAGTGTTGCATTCATTTTAATTCACTCTGAATCAGAATTTCACTGCTAATCTGAAAAAAAACTGAGAGAATGTGATCCACCTTGACGAAGTAGGGGAGTAAGTACTGTATGTTCTCAGCTAATACTGGTGTACTGTGACCTGGTGTATTGGAAATAAACAGTTCTGAATGTTGAATTGAAATGGAGAACATTTGTGTTATTGAGGCTTAATGTTTCATTGAGTAGTGTATTATTGATCTAGCGTGTGAAGGCTTCAACAAGTGCAAACGTTGCACAGACAGTCAGCATTCTATGTTTTAAGGAAAGTTTCCTTGTAGGGAAGGAAAATTGAGTTTGACATTTTAGAGCAATGGGAATATACAGTATGGCTGAACAGTATTCCAGCAGAAGCTGTGCGTCACAATATTGTGTTCATAAAATCAAGGTGTCTGTTTCTTGTAACCCACAAATTTGCCATACAGGTTTTATGTACTTTAACTTCACTTCAAAATAAACCCAGAGTGTTTGATCATAACAATGCCTTTATTAAATATATCAAGTTCAAACACTGATTATGTACAACCTTAGGCTGGCAGCCGATCGAAGTGCGACTGTGTCTCTTTTATGTGCTGTGTACTCCCAGCTGATTGCAGAATGTTGCTGCTTTTGCAAATCCACACGTCTCAAAAATGTTGTGTCATTTTAAACACGTCTGTGTTTTGAGTTGAGAACAACACACATTTGCTTTTCATTTCAGCACAACACGTTAATACCAGCACGCTTTGACATATTGATATATTTTTATTAACATTACACTGAGCCGAAAACTAAAACAAGAAGGTAACAGCAGATGAGTAGTTTGCCTCTTCCAGAGTTACTGCTTAACGAGTTGCATTTGTGGACAGATGTTCAAAGACAACTACGCAACATCGAGTATCACTGAGATTGAAGATCAAGGTAAAGACACTCCGCACTCGATAACAGGGAAATCTGCCACATGACACACACCAAAAGGCACCTCCGCCACAGACAAAACAATAATGAAATTCACAGCTGCAAATGACACACACACAATCAAGACATCTATTAAACTTGACAATGCCAATATTATTGTACAAGCAGTCTCCGCGCTTTACCAGCGGACCCTCCCTGCAAAACCAACACGATCAAACAGCAGAAAGGGGTCATGTGGACACGTTCCAAAACATTGTTACGCACTGCCCCGCCGCCGTTTCAAAGCCCTCGGAGCTCAGATTGTGCAGGTAACTCCATGGAAACACATGATCAGGTTTAGGGGCCGCAAGGTTAGGAAAAGGTAACGCTGCAATTGAAAACCCGATGTGACCAAAAGTTAAGACCTGTGAGGTTTTTTCCCAGGGATTGCACCGAGGGAACAGGATGGGAATGGCAGCGATGGCCTATTATTGCTATAAATCCCCCAAAACACAGCGTAGGAAATGATTTATGTGCATAAATCTGCCTGGCGGGGAAAAGATGGCGGATCGTGTTACTGTTTCTGTGTTTGTGCATCTGGGGTTCACGGGTGGTGTGTAATAGATCCCACTGTACACACCTAAGGTTTTGCATGGGTTGGCAGACACGTCTCTCACATCCTCAGATCATTTGTTCTGCATATACAGTTATTAGTGAAAGCACTTAAGTTTGGAGAAAAGTCTTTGACGCAACACTTCATGTCTGTTCAGATGTAATAAAAACACGTTTGAGGGGAGAACTGGATTCGAAGCGGTTTGGTGTCTTTAAACAGTTTCAAATCAAATCTGGATAAATGGCTGCTGGCCAACTAACCTCAAGTATCAAGTCTTACAACACAGCACTAATGGAAAATAACATTATGCCTAATAACATAATGTTGCTTTTCAACACTGCCCTCCTTCATATTCACACAGTAACACACATTCACATCTGCGAGCTGCCTAGTATGTGCTTCATCATATGCTTCAACAATAAGCTTTACAGGGAATTGAACAAGATACTGAGAAATCATTGTTACATTAAAAAAAGCATGGGGTAAAGAACAATATCCATAAATACTGGAAAATGGTTTGGGATTCTTATCGTGGAGTATCATGCTTACTGTATTCAGTGTATTGATTGTAACTAGTAACTTGTAACTAACTGACTCAAAAATAGATTTCCATTCAGTTCAAAGTCTGAAGCGAAGAGGAAGTTCCCTCACCTACGTCTGTGTAACACTACCCTTGTGTTTATGCCATTAAACCTCAAAACCGACGTGAGGCAAATTCACATGGATGGGCCTTTCAAAGAAAAGCCAGTTGGAGTGCACCTGTGCATCATGGGAAATGGGCCGCCATGCTTGTGATGGGAAACATAATAAGAGTCCTCTTTGATGCAGTTCTCTGTAATGCCCATCCCTCCACTGAAGTTTTGTGCTTTCATCACCCGATTGGCTACCAACATTCTCCTTTATCGTGCTATCGCTTTACCATGGCAGTTCCTCAGAACACATGACTGGCACTTTTCTTTCAGCAATGCTACAGTTGCACAAGCAGTGACTCACCAGATCTTAGACCAGCAGCCACATGATGGTAGTGATACCCATCTTGCTCCCCATTGGCACGTCTCCCACCGATCCCTGAACGCCTTTTATAAAGTGAGGTGATACGTTGGCCACCTACACTGCAAAAAATGTGTCTTTCCCATTAGTTAATAAAGTATTAGGTTTTAAAATCTGAGTATTCTCAAACAAGTGATTATTAATTCATGACTTAGAGGTTGATCTTGAGGTTGATCACTTGTTTCAATAATATTGCTTGATTCAAGATTTGAAATTGGCAAGTGTGTACCCCAACACTTCTCACTCAACTCGTCAAGCTGTCAGAGGGATAACTGAGCACGTACAAAAAAAACATAGTGAACCATGAAGTGAAGCATCCTACCTGTCTGTCCAGCAGTATACTAACCAGCTCTGTGTTGCCCTTTAATCTCCTTCGGACTGCAACAGCATGGAAAAGCAATGCTGATGTTCATCCATGTTTTTGAAAGGGCTTAATTTGCTGCACATTTAACTTTCTTTTCTCGCTGCTTTCCTCCATTGTTGTTGTTGACTTCCCTGTGCTGTGGCCACAAGCCTCACCTCAATAGCCACAACCCAGTTCGCTGCTGACCACACCCACAGCATAGTAGTACATGCGAAACATCCATATCCCCAAAATGTCAAACATATTTGAAAGGCTAAATTCAGGTGAATAGTGGGATTTACACACAGGACCACTGACCCTGACAGTGACACAGACTGACTATAATATAGCCTATTAATGTGAAAAAGTTGCAGTATTGCAGCTTTAAAGAGCATCTGTTCCCTGTTGTGTGAACGTAAACCCTTCATCAAATAATTCACATTTTATTTTTTTACACACTTCTGAATTGGGAACTTAGTTGGCAGGTTGTCTCACATGGGCAAAGGTCAGAGGTTTAATCTCCGCAACAGTCAGTTTGTGTCTCTCAACAGGTTAACAGGTTGTCCTGTTGAGGTGTTCCTAAGCAAGACGTGAACCCCTACCTGCTCACTCTTTGTAAGTCACTCTGGATGAAGATGTAAATGTAAAATGAACATGAAAGGCGACCATTGCCACAAATGAGCCAGATTTCACCAGCACTAATAGGGCATATTGTCTTAATCCTCAGCCTATTTGGTCTCCCCTCAATGAAAGGGATGATGATGATTAATCTGAAGTTAATGGCTGTAATTTACAGATGAAAAGAACCAGCTGAGGTCATTTTTCATCCTTCCATTGTGGAAGAAAGCCTCTTCATAGGTCCCCATGGCTATGTGACGCCATCCTTCCATTCTGTTTTCACTTCTCATTGCCCTCCTTTCTTCAGTCCCACTGATATCCAAGTGACTTCCCCACTGCTTTGTGTATTTAGCTGCCACTTGGCATTGATGAAAGACAATGGGAAAGAAAAGAGAGCAGTCAATGGGTGTGATCGGACACAAATCCCCCAGGAGGGGATAAATCACCCTCAGGAGGCAAACATAATGGGGAGACAGTAGGAAATCCAGAGAGGAGAAAACACTGGAAGATAGCAATGAGCCACTTGCAGGCAGTGGCCATTTTCAGAAGAAATATGGGGGCTGAGTTAATAGATACTGACATCTCTAAACTGGATGTCTTCAATAAAGGCTGAGTCAAGGGCTCAAGGTTTACTGGAGGAAAACACAAGGAAAACAGTTACATAATCATTTTTAAATTAAGGGTTTATATATATATATATCCTTTTTGGAAGAATCTGAAATCATTGGTCAATATATTATCTATTCTGATTACATAACATTGCATTACATTACATTACAGGCATTTAGCAGACGCTTTTATCCAAAGTGACTTACAGTGCATTCAACATAGGTAGGCAAGAAAACTACTAGTCACCAGAAATCGTAAGTGCATTTCCTTCCTAAACAAGCAACTAAGAGCATAACTAGCGTTAAGGTAAAAGTGCAATAAGTTAGCGACCTACTTTTCTTAAATAAATGAGACAAATAAGAAAATCAAATGAGCAAGAGCTAAGACAAATAAGTGTATCAAATAAACAAGATCCAATAAACAAGCTCGTACAAATAATTGACGACAAATAGGCAAGGCTAAGACGAAGGGTCAGGGTAGTGTTTCCTGAAGAGGTGGGTTTTCAGCCTGCGGGAAAGATGGGCAGCGACTCAGCTGTCCTGACATCAGTGGGGAGTTCATTCCACCACTGTGGGGCCAGAACAGAAAAGCCATGACCGTGTAGGCCGCAGGGGCCTCTGAGCGACGGGGCAACCAGTTGCCTCGAGGCAGCAGATGAAGTGGTCAGGCGGGGGTGTAAGGCTTGACCATAGCCTGGAGGTAAGAAGGAGCTGTTCCTTTAACTGCCCTATAGGCTAGCACCAGGGTCTTGAACTGGATGAGAGCTGCTACAGGGAGCCAGTGTAGAGAACAGAGGGTAGTTGTGTGGGAGAACTTGGGGCAGTTAAACACCAGATGAGCTGCAGCTTTCTGAACAAGCTCCAGAGGTCTGATGGCAGACGCCGAGGCACCAGCAAGGAGGGAGTTGCAGTAGTCCAGGCGGGAGATGACAAGAGCTAGGATGAGCACCTGCGCTGCCTTGTCAGTGAGGAAGGGGCGAATCCTCCTGATGTTGTAGAGGAGGAATCTGCAGGAGCGTGTCACTGATGCGATGTTTGCCGAGAACGACAGTTGGTCGTCCAGGGTCACACCCAGATTCCTCGCAGTCCGAGTTGACGTCACCACAGCATTATCAATGGTGATGGCCAGGTCTCGGTGCGGACAGCCCTTCCCCGGGAGGAACACCAGCTCAGCCATGTCCAGGTTGATGTCAGCCAGACATGCAGCAATGCGTGCCTCCACTTGTGTGTCAGAGGGGGGAAATGACAGGATCAGCTGGGTGTCATCTGCATAGCAGTGGTAGGAAAAGTCGTGGGAGTGGATAACAGAATCAAGAGATAATTGTATTATGACTCATACTGTATCTTCTTCAAACTATAAAGTGCTTGACTTTAAAGCAAGTTTTTTTGAAAGTTTGAAGGACTTCATTACCCAGAAATCGTGCAACATGACATTGTTAACTGCACACTCCTCCTAAGCATTTTGGTGGCTGAAAGGAGTGGAGATGGTGGGAAAAATCTTGCACCATCATTGGTGAGTCCAGCTTTCTCTGACTAGAGTGCTCCTCGATGCTTAATGAGTGGTCGCTTTGTGGTCGCTGGGAAGATTTCCGATCAGTGACCATACCGACACCAGAAATGAATTTGGACAAAGAAGTAGGGTGTATGTCATTTACAGGGGATGGGACGTGTTTCTCTGTTGCAGCCCCAATTTGTGATTTCTGTTTTATCAGCGGACTTTTACATAAAGATTTTGCCTATAGCAGCTTTAATGCCAGCGATTCACTTCTTAGTGGATCGTAGATCTAATTTTGGGATGAAAGTGGTCAGTTGTTCTCTTTATGTATTAAGCTATATCTGTGACTTGAAACAACTCCCAAGGCAGGAGTCTGTATGCCTGTAGTCTGAGGGGATTTGATGCACAAGCATACTTAGTCTATGACAGAGCCTTGTAAAGTCCTATTAACATAGTTTTTACTTAACTATGAAACTATTAAAATATAAAGAACTCACTTCCAAAATACTGTGTGTCCATTTTGGAAGTCATCCTTCAATATCTATAAAGAATTCAGTGTTATAATTGTGTAAACCAATGTTACAAGTTCTCCACTGCCTTGTAGAAATACTAAACTGTAATTTGTTTAATTTTTTGCTGCCAATCATTATGTAAGAGTTTTTCAAATAGTGGATATTTAATCTCGTTAGAGCAAAACTCTTCTTATTATTCAACCTTACGATGATAACGACTCACAATTTCCTCCCTTGAGATAATCACAGAGCAAATATACAAACAGTACACAAAAACCCACCAAGACAACTGTCTCTCGCTGTTGCTAACCGGCATCCACAATAAATATTTTCTACTGTAAAGCCACCGCCCCCCGTTTGTGTCACCAAGCCAAACCCTGATTGGACGTCCTGTCATTGCGGTATCAAGAGTAATGATTATTGGTGGGGTCGTTTCAACACATCCCACATTGGAAATACTCAGAGGCTATTTACAATAAAGAGCATTTCTATTTAGCAAACTCAGAATGAGCTCACGGTGAACTGATGGAAGGAATGAAAGCAAATCACTGCTTGGACAGAAAGTAGTGACTCACTCCAGGAGCGTAGTAACGCAGCACAAAGACGATGCATCGAGGCAAACAAATACAATGAGTTAACCTGTTTGGGGGAAAGTGGTGTCAAGGAGAAACGTGATGTGGCAAATCTGTAACTATGTCTGGAATGTGTTTACGATGCACAATCAAAAAATCGGTTGTGTTGGCAGTCTACTCCTGCACAATCACTTCTGTTGACAACCGCTTTCTGAGCCAAAATGCTTGATTGAATAAAAATAACTTGTTTGAAAACCTGCCATGCAAAAAAAGTGTTTTATTTTGGTTTGCTTATGATAATAATTCAAAATTCTATTACAAATTGGAAGAATCTTTCAAAAATATGAATTGGTGTAGTACGGCTGAGAGAAAGCTGGCTCCCGTGGAGATCTCCCGTGGGAAGGAAGTTTGAGTTAAGCTCAACTCAACGTTGTGTCTGTCCCCTGTTAAAGCACTTGGCCCCATGACACAAGCTGTAATTATTAAATGCATGCTGTGTGCTGATAGTCCCTCAGGCTATTAGTTCTCTGCTTGAGGCGACAGGTTGACATGTAATTATAAATGAACAGTGTGTGATGGTGAAGCTACCCAGTTATCTGATGCTGCCTGTGAGTGTGCTGTAATTTATTGTCCTCTCAGAGTCAGTTGGCATCCCCATACCTCACCTCACCTCTGAGTCTAAGTCAAGAAGTAACAAATACATAAACTTTTTTGAGTTGCTGTCAGATTGAGGGCAGGAGGCAGGATGGCCTTCCTTGTGGTTAGAGAGACTATCCCATAACCAACTGGTTGCAGGTTTAATCCCCTCAACAACTAATGTGAGTCTGGTTGAAGTGTCCTTGAGCACGAAACAACCCCCCCCCCCCCCCCCCCTTGCTGATTTGTGAGTCGCTGCAGAAGAAAGTAAAATGTTAACACTACGATATGCAACTTTTACACAATAAAATAATAAATAAACAGGATATGTTACACATTATCAGCCTGTCTGTCTGTGACCCAGTGTGTTCATGCATAAATTTCTAAATACTAAATATCTAAACAGTTCAAAATGTTTACCAAAGGTGTTTTAATATGATTTTTTTACCATCCATATATCATATTGTAAATCTATATTTTCCAAAGGTCAATCTCATATTAGTACATTGCATTATGGCTGCATTCCAGCTCAGCGGTGGTCACATCAGCGTGGCAGAGTGTTTACTGGGATCAGTTTTGTTAACTGTGTCTTGGTATGATGAAGAGGTTTATACATAGCTTAGATGTCTGAATAGTGACTAGATACTATACAACTAGTAACAAAATAACAAACTATATATTTCCACGTTTTACAGACGCATGCAGGTCCGGAATAGAATAGACCAGAAGCAGAAAAACAACGGACAAAATGCCATCCACGCCCGGTGGACACAGTAACACTGAATAAAACGGCTTCATGTCAGCTCCGACACACACGTCTACAAACCAAATCAAAAGCGCGTCTGGTGGACATTGGCCTTTAGTGTTTTCATATTTCAGAGGAAAAAAATGAGTCAGAACTAAGAAACTCAGTCTCACACATTGAACATATGATCTGAGAAGCAATGAAAAACCTTTCCTGGCCAAGAAGGACCTCGTGTCAGCAAGATGAACTCAGACTTCAAAGTTTCCCAAGTGCAAGAGGAAGAAAGAGGAAATGAAGAGATTTTTCGGGGCTGCTCTCGCAGCTCGCGTTACATGAGAGACTACGAGGAGACTGCCATGCAGTTCCCGCCACATTCAGCGATATCAGCCTCATCTCATCTTGTTGTGCATTCACATTTTAGACTCTCTCATCCAGAGGGACCTACAATGAGTGGTAGAGCGTCGGTGTCTTGCTCAAGGGTACTTCCACGGGACAGCTGTTGATGAAAAAAACACTCTGTTGCAGGGATCAAACTGATTTTTAGTTGAGGGCGTTGAAATATTCCTTTTCCTCTGTCACTTACAAGCACAGTATTTCTAATACACCCAACAGTGTGTATAAGTTTTGTTTAAAAAAGTAAATATGGGTTATTGACACCTGCTTTCCCCGACTGATGAAGCCTTCAGTAAACCAAAGAATAATATGAGGATGCATACAGTGTACATTGGAAGAATAGCCAGCACACAAATGAATGAGCTGTAATGATTCAGCTAGCAAGACGTTTTAACCCCACGGCTTTCATCAACGTCAAAACAAAACCGAAACAGAGCCAACATGCTGCTCATTCATTTTGAGTTGATCACCTCCAACACACACAACAAAACCATCTGAATCCAGTAGTCTTATAAACTCTACCACAAGCCCAACTTTGCATTATGTCACAGCATAGGTATTGAATTGCAACTATGTGGACTCTTTTAAGTTCCCAATGTCCACGACTCAGATCCTGACTAGCATGCTTCACCCTTTACCCAGAAGCTCCATTCCGATGACTTCACACGACTCCAAATCACAGCCGCGGCCAATTGGTCTTTGATGTCTCATTAAGGGAGGGAAAACAAGTTGAAAAGTGAGGGAGAGAAAAGAGAGAAAAATAACATTTAGCCTTTACACTGGGGTGGGGGGGGGTGGGGGAGTCCAACACTGTGCAGACCCTGAGAGCCCTCCGGTGCCTGACTTTCCGCAGGACCACCTAAAAAGCAGCTCTATAAACCCAGCAAGCTCTGAGAAAACTCTGGGGTTTTCTTGAATGGCCAACGCCCTCGCCATGTGCTCATCAAGTTCGGCTTCCCTCCCGAGCAGGGAGCGGTGGTTCCGAACTGTTTTGATGCAGCTAAGCATGAACCACAGAGCAACCCTACGTATTGATAACAGCTAATATCCATAAGGTATGTGCACATTTCATCACACCCTCCATCCAAGTGGAGCAGAGCACTGTCAGCTAAGCCTCTCCTCTGCATGGGCTCGCTGTGTCTGAGTATTGTAACCGGTTGTATGTGTGAGTTCAGTGAGATAGCACCGACACCATCCCATCCCTGCACTTCTTTTCTTAGAACAGAAGAGGTCTGTGTTTACATTGTGCAGATGGCTAATCTAACGCGGCTCCACGCTCTCACCAAGCCAGATCCAAGACTAACATTATGAAATGAGCGGCACAAATTACTATAAAAATAGAGAGCCGCTTTAAAATAAACCCAGCTGATTTTACATTTACTGAAATATTAGTTCATCTGAGCACCACACCCCCCCCCCCCCCCCCTCCTCCTCCTCCCTTCTCTACCACTTTCTCTCTCTCTTTTCTTCTCCCCTTCAATGAAAAATCAAATGTAAACAACTGACCGGGGTCTGTATTTTTTCTCTGGTGAATGACTGAGGTAACGTTTCCTTTCCTCAGAAGATCAAACGGCCGCCGAAGGGCACGGCCCATTGGATAACATGCACGCCTAACCTGCAGATATTCTGACATGGATGTAACAATGAGAGTGTCACTGACAGTGTGTATAACATCCACGTATGATAGAGAAGTAGTGCAAAGAAAATAAGGCCTGAGGAGGAGAGGCACAAAGGATTTACACCATTTCTAATGTATTGATACATAAACGCATTCACACATTTGAATCAATGTCAGTTTAAACATGAAGAAAAGCATGAAACTCAAACTCCAAGGAGAAAGACGTTACAGTACTGGACACACTGTTTGATTGACAGGTGATCTCTGGGAAGAGCAGTGAGGAACACCACAGTGAGGAACACCACAGTGAGGAACACCAGAGTGAGGAACACCACAGTGAAGAACACCACAGTGAGGAACACCACAGTGAGGCTGAGAGACAAAGATGGAGACTAGATCTTATAAAAGTATCTCATAGGTGATTTCTTTAATCAATCAGTGGATCAAATGCTTGTAGAGTGCTCAAATTAAATTAATGGACGCCCTCCAGCCAATAAGAATCAAGAATTTCCCGAGGGCAGTATATAAGGAGTATACTTTTTCCCTACAGCTTGTCAAAATGCACTGAAAAAGAACTTTAATGTGAAGACAGCTACTCTTTAGAGCTCCATAACACTGCATAACACTCTCAATTATTTTGGAAGACAAAAAAAAAAAAAATACAATGAATTGAATTCATTCTTTCCATTTTTGCCCGGCTCCTGAGGATAAGAAAACCAGGAACCCAGACTATGACTTAAGTGGAAGGGTATCGTATAACCGATCCGTCTGCTTTACAAATGAAGCTTGGTGTGTTTGCATGTTGCTGAGCTACAGAACAGCCGGGCCAGAGTCCTGTGCAGGACAGGATGGAATATGGTCACATTTTTGCGCAAAGAAAAAGAAACATTTAGCAAAGTGCAGACCCCTCGCTTGGTGGAAACTGTGTAGTAACCGCTATAGTCATGGTCTAAAAATACATTTATGTGAATCCCTGAAAATATCGCCGTTGGACATCTTCTGTTTCTTGGTGAATGGAAATGGTGGCGCCGAAGGAAATGGCGGAGGGAAATGGGTCATACTTCACATTATGTCACTGTTTTTGTGTAATAACCTTAATGTAACACAAATAGGTGTTTTTTTTAGATTTGGTGTTGATCATGTTGCTGGGGTCATGACGATCAATGCTTCATCACGTAAAAGACCTGAGTGGCATCACCACAAAATCAAAGTCAACCAACTAATTTGGGCAAAGGTCAACTTTGGAGGTTGGCTGACTGAAAGAAAAAAAAAGCGAATCAGAGCAGATGTTTTTTCTAGACCACAGCAGAGGTCTGGTTCTCTGGAATACCTGAAGGGAACTGGTTCATCTATTCCTGGTGCAGCGTGGGAGATACAATTACTGTCATGGCTGTAATTGAGTAGATTTATTGTGTTCTTGTACTTTTTTGTATGTTTTGAAATCAGTAATTGTACTTTTACTTAAGCACGTTTTGACTGAAGAATTGTACTTCACTGCTTTTTAAATCCGTTGCAGAGGGGAACTTGTGTCGGCCCTCCATAAGCATCACCTCAGAACCTCACTGGAAATTGGCCATTGGCCTGGAGCCATTCGCAGATTAGAGTCCATCTTTACTTTGTTTATGCAATTTATTTTGTAATGTTTTTTTTCCATTAGAATCCATTTTGCATTGCAAGGCTGAAGACCTCAATTAAAATATCTACAAAGTAAAAGTACTTCTACTTGAGTAGGATATTTTAGTACTCCTTCCACCCCTGGCAGTACTCATATCTTATACCTGTAGGTAGGGTGGGCTCCCTCTCTCTAGCTTTCTCACTTACTCTCTCTCTCTCTCTCTCTCCCTCCCTCCTTCTTTCTCTCTCTCTCTCTCTCTCTGTCTAAAGTGATTGCCAGCTGTATGGATCCAGACTCTGTTATGGAAACAGCCGGAATAAAGCTCAGTGTTAAAATCATTATGGCGCCACACTGATGAGGCTCTCAGTGTTACTTCCACTCGGGAGAGATTCCAGGTGTACCGGCGCTCCCTTGGAAATGTTTATTATAGCCGCATCTCATTCTGTAATTTCATTTTCTTTCATGTCGCATTTCCCAGAAAGACCTTGATTCGTCACCATGACCAGAGGGTTGCGGCGAGGGGAGCCTGGTAGCGCTCATCTAGTGACTGTAGCATCATCAAGTCTGCAGCAGCAGCAGCAACAACAGTCATAAGAATAACATCTCAACATATCACATAGCAACAATAATATAAAATAAACTTTATTGATGCAGCTCTTTTCAAAAGCCATGTCACAAAGTGCGTCACAGTTTGGGAAGTGAAAGTAAATACAGTAAACCAGTGAATTAAATGACTAAAGATGAACAACAGAAGGCGAAGGGAAGGTGAAGCTCTAGAAACGAATTTTCAATCTAGAATCTAGAATTTTCAAAACCAAACCAAAGATGGCCTCTTCTGAGAGCATGCTTTCCCTTTAAGCTGGGCAGCTTCTGGTGGCGCCCGTCTACAGTTATCTAGTTCAGTGCTCAAAGTGCACCCCCACCCCCCCCACCCATGGCTAAACATAAGGCTACCCCACATAGGAAGAGGGGGCATTACATCAGCCTAGCTTTAGGCAACGGTAAGTGTGGATGTGTACGCTGAGTCAGGCTGACATCATGCAGCTCTTTCATCCGCCTGGTAGCAACCACGGCAATCCCCCACCCCCGCCAACCCCCCCCCCCCCCCACCGTCCGACCCCCCCTGTCCCACCTGATTGCTTTCTTCTTGGACTCTGAGGGTCCCATATGTCAGCAATCATCTGCCCTTCAAACCCTGGACTGGCCCATTGTTCGCCAATTGGCCCCACCTGCCAGTAATCTTCCCCATAAGGCAGCGGCGGTGGTTCCGAATCGGGTCCATCGCCGTTTGTTTCCCCTCCGATGCTAATCACCTGTTTGTTGTGAAAGTCTCAGTTCCTGGTACGTGTCAGGAGACACTGAGCCGCTGTGTTTGGGGGGTGAGATCAAACAGTGTAATGATCCGGACCATGATGGAGACGGCTTGAGCTGAATTGGCTCCACATAGATGGTTTCTAAATGGGAGAACAGTGATTTTGTTTTTGTGCACATTTAAAAAAATAAAAATAAAAAAAGTAATAATCTGTGACATTTTAATAAAATAAATCTGTCTGTTTTGCTACTATCTATCACCAATTGATATAATTCAATAGTGACTCAACTTATACCCAGTTCATGAAAACCCGGTGTCAGGTAGGTCTTTCCTAGGAGAAACCCTCTGGGACACAAGAAGTGATGCATTTTACGTTTCTGATTTGTTTGGAATAAACAGAAGAACAACTGGGTAGTTAGCGTGAGCAGCGATAGCCACCGTGGCTGAACAAAAAAAAGAGCGCCACCTACAGGAACTCAAACGTCCATCAACAGAAAATCCAAGGAGAAAGACGTCACAGTACTGGACACACTGTTTGATTGACAGGTGATCTCTGGGAAGAGCAGTGAGGAACACCACAGTGAGGAACACCACAGTGAGGAACACCACAGTGAGGAACACCACAGTGAGGAACACCACAGTGAGGAACACCACAGTGAGGCTGAAAGACGAAGATGGAGACAAAATACAAAAAAACTCACTGGTTACCACCACTAACATTTTAGGCATTTAGCTGAAACTCTTATCCAGAGCAACTTACAAAGTATGCAACTTTAAAATAAGCTTTAGTTCCTAGATCACAATAAACGGGAGACACAAAGGATTTGTTTTACCAAAAGTCAGCACCAACAAGAAAAATAATAATAAAAATCCCCACGTTTCATGCTGCGCTCAAACATGCCCCCCTCCCTTTGTAATACAGCCTGCTGGACACAAAATATGCTGCTGACAAAAAAAGCAAATAATTTTTAAAACATAAAAAACAGCTGTTTGAATTGAAGAGTAATAACATAAGATAGAGTTAAACTGTACATTCACTTTTACACAGTGGTGAATCTGTCTAGTAGTTTGTCTGGTAGTTTTCCCTTAATTAGTAGAAAAGAGCTTAAAAAAGCTTAAACATTTTTATAAGGCACCATTAACAAAACATGATTCTCATTTCACAGCTATTCCTCTCTGACTGTCTATTTTAAGGCACTCAAATTAATGCAATGTGTTGGACACGGTGCAAATTAATACTGCAATGATCACGCAAGGAAACACGCCGCTTTCCCCCAAACCCACAGGTATTGGGGTTGGATATTCCTCTTGGCTGAAGAGGAACCAGCCTCCATGCAGAACCACGCTGCCGAAGGGTTGCGTCATGAAATGAACACCAACTGAGGTGCAGCTTGTGGCTGTCCGTATCACGGAAGAAAACGGTGTTGGCTTAATGTGTGCAGTTGTAGGTTTAAGCTATGTTGTTTTAAAGGGGGGGGTTGGGATAAGCTTTAAAGGAAACGAACGTGTCTCATCCTTTGCCTTTGAATGTTGTAGACTGTACTATTTCATTACACGGCTGGGAAACGAAGGCATTGTGGGTTATGCAAGGGGATTAGGCAGCCTCAAAAATCTGGACAATTACCCGAGATTGAGTTGCATGTCGTGTAAGTGTGAATGTTTTGAAGCCAGACCCTAAAAACGAGCAACTGGGTAACATTTCTTTACATTTTCATCAAGGCATTGCCACAGTTTCCACTTCTATGTTGAAGAAGTGAATTCCGATGCATCCATCGACACAACACTGCCACCTTGACCAAAGCCAAAGAAGTTTTGTTTCTATTTGACTGTACATGGCCTCCAGCGGAAACACTGACAAAAGAGATACACTCATTGATTACCCGCAGTACTCCCACTGTGCATGTTTTTCCTTTGCTTCACTACATTCACAACGTGCTCTACCAGGACATTGTTCTGCTCACAAACCTTCAGGTATAGAGAGGCTGGAGCGTTTGACTTTCCCACATTTCATAATCGCAACCCACTTATTTCTGTGCTTTAGTGAACATGTTCATCACGGTGCCAAACAAGTAAAGCCCAAAATAATGAGGAAAGCGTCTTCGTAAAACTCGCAAAGCATCTGGGAGTGGTTGTGGAGGACGAGGCATCATCAAGGGGTCTTTGGCACGGCCAGTCTATCTTGGATACACATTCTTTCCAACATCCCGAACAAAAACAAAACAAAACAAGTGCTTCGGCAGTACTTACAGGCTCACTGGGAAACACCACAATAAACATCGTCTCAAGGATTTCAAATGGAAAATTACATCGTCACCGCTCGAAATCTTGCCCAGGACTCCCTTTATCATGTGGATCGGCGGGCCCACCAGCCCACTGGTAAAACCAGGACCAGACAGGCCTCAGGGTTTTACAGGTACAACTGCCACAGGGAGGAGAAAGGGCTTCTGGGAGGACATTAACCTTGATCAAGGTCAAATGTTTTGGCAAATTCATTTTTACAGCTGAATGTGTACTTGTCTCCTCCAATGCCAACATAACAGGCATATATGGCTTGAAGGACCATAATCAAGTGGTGTCTAACTTTTATCACTGTAGTAATATCTGTGAAAATCCTCCCTGCCAGGGATGGAGCAGTTTGCATACTGATAAAACTGTATTGCAGAGATTTGGTGGACATTTCTGGGGTGCTCAGGGCAACTCAACGGGAGCTGTTGAGGGAGTCGACAGGTCTCGTTCAGCTATCCGGATTTTCAACAAGTGACCTTCTTTTCACAAGCTCTCCTCTCTAACCTTTCCCCTACTGCTTGCTACTCACCTTATCTATCATGTTATAATGGTTACCCACTGAGCAGAAAAGTCAACAATGTTCTCTGTCAATCTCTGAATGGTCTAAATGCTTATTTGCTTGGCTGGAACTACCTATTGTATAAGCCGTATTAATCACTGTAACTCCTTTTTTAGCCAGAAATAAGTTCCAT
This sequence comes from Hoplostethus mediterraneus, assembly GCA_034670385.1. Classification (NCBI taxonomy): domain Eukaryota; kingdom Metazoa; phylum Chordata; class Actinopteri; order Trachichthyiformes; family Trachichthyidae; genus Hoplostethus; species Hoplostethus mediterraneus. The sequence continues at coordinate 594,332 of JAXDDW010000074.1, forward strand.
TCAGTAAGTCTGCTATCATGATGTGAATGTGCATGTGTGTTTTTTAAAGACACAATTCTGGATCCAAGCATTAACAAAATGTACGTCAGGAATATGATAAACTTTAATTCTAAAATGCTAGATATCCATTTTTGAAAATAAAAACATTCCATGAAGTGTATTGTTTTACAACTCTAAAATATAGAGGATTCAGTCTCTGAGAGTTATAAAATCTTAGTATCTTGTGCTCATTTGTGCTCAACAGGTATCACTTTATTTCCTAATGGTGGATATCTCATTTTGGAGCAATGAGATTTGACATGTGATCATAATATATTTATAATAAAACAATACAATAATATATTTATATATTTATAATTTCCATTTCAAGCTCTTCAGTAATCTGAATATAACCATTGTTGATTTATTAAAAAGAAAAGAAAAAAAAAGAAAAAATCCAATTGGCTTTAATCAGTCAAATGAAATGGCGCCCCATGTGCGTCATCACTAATTCTTCGGTCAACACATCCCTTTAGGTGAGACATTGGGGTTGAAAGCTGCACAACAAAGCATAGAAAGGCCACCGGGTCTTGAGGAAGTGGCGCCAGAAGATAACAGCCATGTATCTATTGTGTGTCAGAAAGCTTTGTTTTCTTCTCCAGCGCATTCTCACCCAGGACCTTCTGACTTTGTGCTGAGGATGGTTCAGATAATGATGGTGAGGGTGGATCAAGTCATTCACCGCCTTTATCGTCTCCTGCCATGCTGCCGACTTTTAAAGATATACTAGGGGGTTGAATGATGTGGTAGAAACCAAATCTCTGTCTTCGAGTTTACCCTTCACTCGCTTGAAAAAAGGAAAAAAAAGACAAAAACGGTACAAATGCTTTCCTCTGGAGCAATAACTCCACACTCAGCAATACTAGAATTATCTTGTACAGCAGAAATGTCTTTTGTCAATTGTCAATTGTGAAATGTCAATTGTCTTCTCCAGAAGCTTCTAAATGACAAATTTAAAGCATTATGATCAATCCTTCTAGTCGTAGTCTAGTCTTGGCCCAAAATCATGAGACTAATTGTAATGAATACTGGATTTACAAATATCCAATTTTACTTTTTTTTGTTCTGGCAAAAAAGGGCAATTAAATGTTTGATATTGGGGCCCTCTTTTCTGTAGTTTGGCCCTGTACTATTTATAGAAGCTTTGTTCAGTTTTAGGGCCTCCTTTGCTGCACAGCCTCCTCTAGTCTCACAACAATCAGCTTTTTCCACGTGTATCGCTCAAATTTCCGACACGCTTAATGGTTACCCTTAATAACCTGGCTATTTGTCTTCCCATATCAAAAACAGATTTTGACCCAACAAATTCTTTCCCTTGGAAGCCAAAGGGTGATTCTGTTAAGGCTGCTTCTAATCTGAGATGGGTTATTAAGAAAGAAAGTGCTGGTATCAATTAAAAAGCACTACAGACTTCACACCAAGGGGAATGTGCTTTGATGTAGCTACTTAACATGGGGAACATGTGGCTTGTGCACATTCTGTACCCTGTCGAAATATCACATACTCATAGTAAGCTACCCAAGCCTGTAAGTGACCAGTATATTTATAAATGTCTACAAAATGCAAGTATGGTAGACAATATGCATGCATATCGGGACACTATACCACACGGGCAACAGCAGGATGCAACTCTTATTTCCAGATGCTGCAACCAATTAACCAATAAAGAAGCATGCATTTTCTGAAGTCCGCCATAAAAGACATCAATTAAAAGCATGATTCATTATTTCCTCAATGCCACTGTTGCCCATTAAAGAGAGGGATGGAGACAAAGCGGCCTCCACAGCCGGCATGCAGCAAACTGATAAAACCAACATGGCAACCCTTTCCTGTCTGAAAACCACCAGGCCCTACTCCAGATAGGGCCTCCAGTGAAGGCCTGCTAAAAGACCTATCAGAGCCTGCCAAGGTCGATAGCCATTACATATATATTATTCACTGCTGACAAGGAAATATAAGGAATAACATATTGACTCCACCATGGGCATTCTGACTCCTCGTGTTGCAAACTTGCTTGAATGTGGTGTAGCATGTGGTCGGTGCAAAGACTCAAGCTTGTTTTCTGAGTGTTACCAAGCGTCAATGACAGAAATCTTCGTGTGTATCTGTACATTATCAGGAATAGGTCAGTGAGTCCTCTTGAACAAAGATATATTGAGCGTTTGCTTGTTATGGTAACTATGAGAGGAAAACAGTCATTGGCTTAAGTTCTGGGCCCTTTGATTTCCATGCAAATTTCAATTCCTTGCATGCAGATCGTGGGCAACCCCCTGCTCTGGACTGAATTACGACCATTGTCCAAAGTGTAAACACTCTTAAACAGAAACAGTTTGCAGGGGGAAAACGGAATCCCCTGCTAAATGAAAGAAACTGCTGATTCTGTAATAAACAAATGGCAGGTAAGGGCCAAACAGTGCACGGAGGTGCTAGGAAAGAACGCTAACATTTAACAATCTGCAGTGTGTGTTGTTTTTTGTTTGCCCCGTCCTTTCTTGCGTGCCACTGGAACAAGCAAACACAGAACAGTGGAAGCTTCTCAAATGCCACCAGGTCTGGAGAGTGTGTCACATTCTTCCACCCGTTCAAAGTATTCAAGAGGTTGGAAGGAGGGGTTGTTTTTCGGCACCAGAAATGGAAAAGCCAACGAGGAGGCACCCCTTGCCGAGCCCATAACGAGCAACGAGCAGTTGTTGAACCTTTCGGGGGGCTGCTGGGAATGTGTATTGAAGCGAGGGAATCCCCCGGCGCTCTCAGAATGAGAATATTTCCCAAGACGCTGTTTTTGTGAAAGATGATGATGATAATAAAGATAAATAGCCAGGCTGATCGAAAAGGGACAGCTGCTCAAGAAAACGACTGCAGCGTTAAGACAGACACAGTCATTAGGAAAACAGAGCCTTTCTCATGTGACCCCTCCATGGATACAATGAACCAAAACTACTGAAGATATATGGAGAAACATCTAGAACACATACATTTTGAATGTGAGTGGAAGGTTTCCATAGTCCAGACCCTGAGTAGACGACCTGTTCATGACCACAGAAAGCAAATATTGCCTACATATAGTTTGAGGTTGAATCCTGAATCTGGCTGCAGGAGGAACCCGAGAACTCGACATCACCTAGACATGTCATCACCTGTTAGTTTCCATATCTAAAGTACACATTCAGTACAATTTAGATACCTCTCCATCCACATGTCTACGGATACCTCTGGTCTTGGATTACAAAGTTGAGTAGTGAGGTTTCCTTTGTCAGTGATTCTGCCTCATGAGTTGGGCAATATTTCCTTATGATAAAGAGCTGAATGTCAGAAGGGGCACGTAATGCAAGGAAAGCCTGGGTATGATTATGATTGAGCCTTAAAATAGACCTGTCTCCTGAGACTCAATGAAATACATATTGAGAAATACGGTAAGTCCATATGTGAAGGAAATTGATTTCACATCTGTGCCATGTTAGTTTAATATATTTTGCGTCAGAAAATCTACCTCGGGATCGGATGAATATGATCTGATCACACTGGCTGGATTGCAGCGGACCTACTATACAAATAGAGAATTTCACCCCTGTAAAGAAAGAAGTGGAGAGGTTTGATTTCACGATGACAACTGAAGACAAATCGATGTAACGGTGAAAACTGGTGAACCGGATGGGAGATTTAGTAAAAATAACAACTTTATTTTCATACACGCTGAAAAATGAAGTGCCATTTCCAACACATCCGAGTGATTAATTTGAGGCAGCATATATTTGTGTCACTTTTTATTTCTTTACTTACTTTTTATAGCCCTATATTTTACTGTTCCTTGTTATGTGCCTTTTGTAAAGAACTCTGCTTTAAGAAAACTGTTTCTTCTTATATTATTATTATTATTATTATTATTATGTCTCCTCCATGTAATTCTTCTGTGGTAGGGTAACACATTTCACAAACTTTCATGAGACCAGGCTGTCCAAAGCACTATGAGGTGTAACTTGAGAAGAGTCCGTTTAAATCACCTGAACAAGACGTTGGGTTTTTCAGATCAGTCAGAAAGACCTGATGGTGACAAGATAATGGTGAAACTTTATTGATCCTTGTGGGGAAATTAGGTTGTTGCAATAATCACTATATTCAATACAATCACGCAAACAATATACAATACAAATACAGAAATAATAAAATAACAAAACAATAAAAGCAATTAAATCAAATGTAAACAATTGCTATATTTCAACACATGTAAGTGTGGGAAGTATCGGAAAGAGAATTGATCACTTACATGTATGAATTTACTTACAGCTGTTACTGATGGTCTTGATTGCTTACTGAATACAGTTTACTAAATATAAGTCAATATATAAGCAAGTCTCTTATATGTATGTTCATATACAGTATGCTCCAACTACCTAGAAGCCTTTGTTTTCATCATTTATCAAAAACTAATAAAACATTTGACTCAGTTGATAGTTTCTATTCAAGAATACATGATTTAGAACTGATAGAAATCAAAGAAATGCTATTTGAGAAATGCTCGTATGAAATTAAAATATATCTGAATATCTTGTTCACGCGATCTGGTCAGGTTTTCTCAAAATGTTGTCACACAAAGATGTCATTCAAATATTATCACATGGATGCTCCTGATACAGTGTGAACTGTTTCCATCTTTAAACAACTAATACCAGATATTGACTAAATGCATAAGGTCCTCTATGTGTTGATTAATTAAATACAATTATTTTTTTAAAGTATGTAATTTTGTTTGAGAAATATCATGATTACAGATTTTATTAGTTTTTGATAAATGATGAAACAGTTCTTGGTAGTTGACTTTTGGACCCCAGTGTATCTATGACATATTAATCCATACATCCATATATTTATGTGTAAACACAACATTATCAAATAAATATAAAATATAGTATGAAATAGTACACTATGATGAGATAAGTTGATATGAAATCCTCTCGGTGCTTCATGATTTGATGGTCCATAAATCACACACACACACACACACACACACACACACACACACACACACACACTTCTTTCAGACCTGCGGTTTCAAGCTTGTTCGCCTCCAAGTGGATACCAGCCACAGGGAGCACTACCTGAGAATTAAGTGAAGTCAGATTGGAAGCCTGACGAGAGATTTCCTACTTCGGAGGTTGTATGGAACAAATTACTGCGTCTTGTAATGCTCGCAGATCCCGAAGATATTCTGAGACTCTTTGGCCTGATGAGGCTCTTGGATCAAACACGCGCACTAACCAGACAAGCATGACGGACTGACCATGCTGCATGCTCCCTGTGTACTTCTGGTAACCCAACACAAACACGGAACACACACCACACACACACACACACACACACACACCTACACACACACACACATACACGCACACATCACACAAACGGGGGCAGTCAAATTCAAATGATTCAATGTTTGCGCGAGTCCACAGGGAAATCTCAGTGAATCAGCACTAATTTTCCTATCAGCACTAATTCTAGGCTCACCACTAACAGTCTGCTCTTACTGATGTTCCCTAGGGGTAAGTGGCTCAACATGCGTCCAATGTTTTGGTCTCTGAGGTCACATCCTCAAAGGAATTAAAGGCAGGCCTATATCCCGCCCCCCCTCACATTTAAATGCATTGATCTCACTTACCCAAAGGCAAACTCACAAGCAGCCGCAGCTTTCAACGAAAAGTGATAGTTTGGGGGGATTGTTTGTCTCAGCCGCAGGTGAGACAGTTGTCTGTAGAAGAGGAGATGACATAAGCATTGGTGAGATATGGCAGCTGAAGCTAGGGTTACACCGGTTTGCCATTATCTCATATATATCATATTATATCTTTAATTAAATATCGGATATCACACAGTCATGTGGTCCACCCCTGATGTGATGGAGGTTCCAGCTACATCTGGAAAACTTGCAATTAATTCATTATATTGATTTAATTGTTCAATAATGTCTTTTGGAAATGAATTCTTCATTGAAATGACTAATGCATCCCAGAGTTTCCCCGACCCTCCCTACCATTGAATAGGTGTGGTGGGTCACCCTGCCTTAAAGAGCTGCTAACCATAAAAGAATTTCATTAGTCTGGGTTTCAATGGAGAGGTTTAGTGTCCCACCATGGTCTAAGTGCTATTTCAGAGGTTTTTCCGCCCTGACAAGAATAAAACTCTGGGGGAAACACATTGAACACTTCTCTGGCATGAAGAAGGTCAAGTTTAAAAATATTGAATATCAGCACGAAGTATCCCCTATCAGTGACATCACTCTAACAATATTGGTGTTCATATCGGCCTTCAGAAACCTGTATCGGTCGAACCCTAACTGAAACTTTATTGTTCGAGGCAGCAGTTGCCTAATGGTTAGAAAAGCGAACAAGTGAACCAGAGGGTTGCTGGTTTGAATCCCTACTGGGAAAGTGTGGGTGGGACCTCCCTCATCAACTATTAAGGTGCATTTGAGCAAAGCAGGCCCAGCTACTCTGGTGGAGCTGCTTAGAGGCCTAGAGTAAAACACTTGAACCACAGCACTGCTGAAGCATACATGCTGAGCAAATCTTTCCCAGGTAAATAAAGGTTTGATGTTGCCTTTCATCTGCTGTAAGGATTTGTCTTCAGCATCGACACGGTTGGATTCTCACACATCACCTGCATCTTCCAGTTTCCTCTCCTCGGCTGCATTAGACAGACAGTAATTTGTCTGAATTGCTTGGTAATTAGGCCTATCTCTTACCGAGCTACAGCCTCCGACAGCTGCATCTCGTTCCAGGCCTGGAGACGGGCATGTCCCTTTGAGACAATCGTTTTTCAAAGCACATAATTAGAGCAATTAGCCACATTGTACCTAACTACCTACTGTCGTTTAGCTAATGATATTACTTATAAACACCCTTTTACAGAAGATAGCGCTACTTAGTGGGCTCCAACTTCAGTGCTTAGGCCAACAAATGAGGCCATACCAGCTGTTAAGCAGACTTTGGTGCTCATGATTTTGAAGAACCGCCGCCAGCCTTCTTAAGTTATGATGGCATTAATAGAGGATTTATTGTATGCTTACAAATGTGACACTGACAGCCTTGGAAAGGGAATCACTGCACACATAGGCGAATAGACGCTGCTCAGCCCGTTGCCCATTTCGATTGATGAATAGCCTCCGTGAGTGAAGACGGAGACAAGCCAAAGCTTGAGGATTATAGGCATCCTAACACTGGCATGGCTGCAGGCAGGGCAGAGACACAAGTGGCAAATTGACTAAACAACATCGCTAAGGCCTTTAATGTCAAAGGGGCGATGGTATTCCATATCACTAAGCATGCCATATATATTTGATTTTCTGCTGACCTTTGGCGACCCCAAATGCAGGGCTGTTTATTGCTCTTAGCCAAGTGCCATGTTGGAGTGGTGAAGGTGGGAGAAACGCAGGATTCAGCCAGAGTTCTGCTTGGTTGAGTTGTGGGCTGTAAATACTAATTAATCTACCAGTCACTCTATTGCGGGGCAGATGATTAAGACTACAACCGTCATGCCAGCCTACAGTTTCAGTCTCTCTTTCACTGTTAACCAAATGGTAAAGGCCAGACTACAGAGGCTTAAAGGTTAAAGGAGCAAGCTTGTGACAGAAAGGTCGCTGGGGTCAATTCACAGACAAGATGGGAAAATCTAGGAAAACACACTACGGAAGAACAACCAGTCGAGTTGCTCATTGACCTCATAAGGACATTGTGGTTGTTGTGGGCAAAACCTTTCCCTGGATAAATAAGGGTTGAAGCGTATTGATGCTGCAGTTTCAGCATCGATCGTTCCTCTTTTAATTTGTTTGTCTAATTCCTGAAATGTGTGGAAGAGTACTATCATAATACTGGGTTAGTACTTAACAAACATTGTACTTAAATTGTGTAGTTACACCTTTTTATGGTCATAACTTATGAGGGAGATTTTCACTAAGTGCCTACTCAGCATTATTGCGTTGGCCTACTTGCAACGCTTTTCCGTGGGTAGAAACACAGATTAATACACTAGCCTTCATAAAGCAGTACCAACCGGTCTCCTCTGTGCCAATGAGCTTCCTAAAGAACCAAAGGACATTGATGTTTTGTTTGGGACAAACTATATTGTACCACATGAAACCCTGATTACTGGATATATGTGAACTCTTACGTATGTGTCTCTGTGATGTTGAACAGACCCGTACCATCCATCTGCATGATCACAAGAATATGCTGGGCCCCTAACAATATAATAAATATGATGTAATGAAAATAATAAACTGGGGATTATGCAATAGAATTTTCTAGAAAAACCAAGCTAGATAAAGAGCTGTGGACAGCACACACACAGCAATGTTGGTGAGTCCAGCTTTCTCTGGACAGAACGGCCTTCTTGTCACTTCTTCTTGTGAGCAGAGAAGATTCCCGCCAGTGCACATACCCGACACCAGAATAGGGGAATCTACAGGGATAAAACACTTTTCTCTATTGCAGCCCCTTTGTGATTTAGGCTGATAAGTGGCTATATGTTTACATATGAAATCTTGCCTAGCGCAGCAATAGGATGTTCTAGAGGTAGTAGATGTGTAGGTTTCACACGGCTAAACTCATGGTGGTCTCTTATCTTCACTGAGAGGACCTTCACAGTCTCCACATCGACTGAAATTACCCTCGTCACTCTGTGATGATTCCTTCTCTTTAGTCCTCTCTTCCGTTGCACACTAATTGCCTGAGAAGTGCCGAGTCAGTAGCAAAACAAAAATACAGTACAGAAAGAGATTGAAAGGTCTGTCACACTTGCCAAGACATCAAAGCACCCATGAGTGAAAACAATACCGGGCTTTCCGCCAACTCAGGACAGGTCTTTAGCTAATCATTATGAGGGCGCAATTTTGCTCATAATCATTCTTCAATCGAAGGGGGAAGCAAGGGGACCTGCTAGCCCAGAGAAAGGAGGTCTTGTTACCATAATCTAGTGAGAAAAGACCCCTGCCAGATTTTCCCTCTTTTTTTTATCAGGTCTGTAATCTACTCTGAACTCTTGGTACTTGAGAGCACTGGTCACCACACTCTGAAGATTAAAAGAGCTTCAAGGAACTTGTAGGGGTTCTTTAGATTGCAATCATAGGGGAACCCCAGAAGGTTCCTTGAAGAACCCCTTTAGAAGGGGATGGACCTTCCTCAAATAACTCTTTAGAGATATTTTTAGTGAGGAACTCTAAGGTGCTTATTGGTTCCCTCTGAATAAACCCAGGTGAACCCTTGTTTTTAGAGTGCAGGTTCCCCGCTGACAACAGTGAAAACAGAGGGAGGGTATGGAAGTAATTATTGAGCTTTTTTTCAAAGTACCCCATCGCACTATCACAGCACTTTGAAAGGCTTTATCATACAGAGGTCAGGGAGTTGAAGACTGTTTTACTGTCAGACCATGTTTTTTAAGCTTTATTCATCCAGAAACAGTTGACTGAACATACACGCTCTTTTTCAGCACCACACTGCTTCAAATACATTCAATAACACATATTCACACCTGGACGCTGCAGAGCACGAGCACAAGGTGATTATCAATACCAAGAATTCCCGATACCTATATCGTTCTTCCTAAATTGTTTTGGGGAGAATGAACTTCACAAGAACGGAGAAGCATCTTTACAGTTAGTGATGGGCTGTGCAGCTGTTTCAACCAGCTCTTATCAAGACTATAGTGCTGTTTGGACGTAAGGCATCGTTCTCACATTGAATCTTGGGCTTCCTATCGTTCTTGTCAGCCAAGTCACCACCTGATGTATCCTCAATATTTTGCAATTGGCAAGTAAAATTCAGGAATGTTTATTAGTGAAAGTGAGACCAAATGCTGCTTGACACCGATAACACAGGGGAAAAAAACGAATCCTTTGGCAAAGCCAGGCAGGAGAAGCACAGTTCCCCTAATGATTAGTACGTTTTGTGCAGATGTTTCCAGGACATTATCATTATCTCCAACACAAAACACTGCTGACCTCTGTAAATTGTCCATGTCTTAATTTGTCTCTCTTCAGTACTGCCTGAGAGTTGCCGTTGTTGGCTAACCATAATATCTTTAGACCCACTTTCCTGGTTTCCATAGCAATACGGGTTGGCAATGCAAGAAAATGATGTAGTATTGTTAGTAGGTCAAAATGATGCAGTAATAAACATGACACTACATGTCGTTACATCTGATGTAAGCTTTTCACATCTTTTTTAGCTTGATGGCAAAGTTTTGTTTTGGGTAAGTCTGTTGCATAGCAAAACAACAGGCTCACCTATAATTCATAATTTGTTCAAAGACTGTGTATATCAGCTGTCGTGGCTGTTTATAACAGCCAATATGTTATTGGTACGTTGATGAGGTTTGTATTATGACATCACAAAGACCAAGCTACTCAATACATATAGCTGCCAGTTTTAGATGTGTGTGCTCTTGCATATGTGGATAGATCACGACTGAGAATCCCTGTGAACAACCTACAATAGTTGGTTCCAGGTTCAGTGGAAGTATTAAAGTATTTGGACACTTTGTTTCACAAACATCAATCAATCACTGCAAATGACTGAAATACATTTATTTTCCTTTCTCTCACCCTCTCCAGTACAGAGCTGAAACATACCCACAATCAGTTTTGAATTGTGGCAATTCTCGCGCTCGCTCTGCCACATTCGTTTCACAAAGAATGAACCAGGTTTAAAGAGGACGCAGAAGGAAGGAGGGGTGTAGTGGTAGAGATATTAAATAGTTTTGTGTCAATGCACCTGTTCAATGCTGCCACATTACTCAATGCTGAGTGACACCAAAAAACAGTTTGCCTCCACCAGGGGTGATTTTATTAGGTCCAGATGATCAGGTTTCCATTCCGTTGTCTGAAATTAGAAATAAAAACAGTGAGTTATTGGGTTAGCTAATACAAATAGATTCTTTTTGGAACCCCCACTAAATATTTGAGTGTCCTGAGTCAGACTTGGCTCAGTAGATAACATGAATTGCTAATCTGGCACATACAATACGATCACATCTTTCATCTGCAGCCTTCTCTCAATTGTTTCATGTTCTAAATCAGAGTGGACACTTTGGGACTGGTTTCAATATTGTGCTGTGCCTGTCGCTACCGATTAATTAATCAAGTGCACGACGGCTATGCAGAACGCTTTTTTTCAACTGCTTGTTCTGACATATTCCACTGTTCCATTCCCTCCCAAACGTACTTAAAGTAAGTAAAAAGTAGCCTAGCTCGAGTCAAAATGCTTCCAGCAATACTGATCTCACTTTCTAATAAAAAAAAAAAATTAAATAAATTTAAATAAATGCCTTGCTAATAATACTGCAGGTACTTTGTGTTGTAATGCAGCCAACAACAGGATGGATGGTTACCCTGTAGGAGTGGCCATCACTTTGGCTTAAACTTGGAGACGAGTGAGGTCACTTCCCTCTGTCATCAAACGCTGAATACCCTCACAGTTTTGGCTTTACTGGTCATGTGTACCGCTGAATAAGCTGTGATAAAGTGTTCCTCAACCACACACACACACACTTCCTTTTTTAATGAGTGTGGGTCACTAAAAGATGTGGCCCTTTTAGTGCAAAGCTCCAGTCAGTCTTGGAGTAAAAATAGCCCTTTAACATTTCTTCCAGTTTTGTGGGGAAGGAAACGGGCAGCGTTCACCTTATGGCAAGCACAGAGACTGTCGTCATGGGAATAAGAACAGGGAATTTGTGTCACGGTTCCCTTCCTGTTCGCCGGGCCAGCGGCAGACCTTAAACCCCAAGATAAGAACTCTAAGCAGCCCCAATTCCATTTTATTGCTGCAGCTTAGCGCAAAAACCAAAAGCACTTCAGAAACTGGAACTCGCTTGCCTCTGCTGCCCAGGCAGCTGGCCATTTCGCGTCTTCCCATCCCATCAACAACAAGAGACAGGAACGGAAGCTCTGGGGGGGGAATTCCTGGAAAGGTCGCCATGGGGAGAGCCCGGGTCTGTTTTACATTACGGACGTCTGCCATGTTTTGGCGGTTGACAAGAGCCAAAGGAAGATGAGACAAATGACAATCTGTGATTCCAAAACAAAGTAGGTCTACCCAAAGCCATACCTCCGTATTGGTTCCATGGTGAGCCGGAGGTTTGATTATCTCATAAGTTTACGTTTGCTGTAGAAGTATGCCGCATCGTGAGCCACATTGGTGAGTCATTAGTTACTCAGTAGATGGCAGCAATGGTAACCATAAACAGAAACGCGCTGTTTGGGTCTGAGGCATTGTTTTCCTTCATCAATGCTCCTAAATAATGGTACACAATCCTCATTTGGTTGATCAGTTTAGACATGTTCATTCACTTTAAGCCAGAAACTATGGCCGTAGTTTTGAGGTTCTGGTTTGCCAAACTTGTATAAATGTAAACAGTGACAATGACACTGTGGAATAATATTCTGAAGCATATCTTCAAAACAAGTTGCAGCATATAGGCTATTTGTTTTTGATGATGTTAAGCATCACCATAGAGAAGGTGGTTTCCAGACACTGCAGACCATCACACTGGGTAGGTGAAAGCCCTGTTGATACATAGGAGCCACCCACACTTGCAAGGTAAAGCTAACTTGCTAGTGATGCTATCGGCCTCTCTTTCTAACATTATAAAGTTCTATTAACATCATATTGCCAAAAATGTGACAGGTTAACAGAAACACAAAGTAGATGTTTAGATGTGGTTTACTGACTAGTGGCAGTCGTATTTTGTCCTCTTCTTCTCTTTGCTTAGACCTGCTTCTCTGTCTGGATCTATAGGAACGATTAGCCTTTTTCAGACCTCCACACTTGGCTCATTCCCAATGGAGAACATTACACCAACAGGCAGAACAAATCCTGACTTCGAGTGACCAGGGTTAACGCCAATTAACTTCCCCCATGTATAATGGAAATCTGGATTTCATATTACAATGGGAGTGTCCATTGGCGACACAAGTCCTGTGTTTGAGTCTCCAACTAGAGATGACAAAAAAAAAGTCTAGCGCTAAAGCACATGCCTTCTAGAAGGAAAAATCTGATCAGACGCTAAACTTTGATTGGTTGCATAATAAGCATTAAAACACACAAGGATTTTTTTGGTTAGACTAAACCGCTGAGTTGTGAGGTTTCAGGATGTTGTACTTTACGTTGGATATTGTACATTTTAGGGCATTTAGCTAATGCCCGTATCCACTCATTCAGTGACCAAAATGAGCTTCAATTCTAATATCACCAATCATTTGAAGGGACCAACAGTAAGGTGGGTGAGGGTCAGAGGCAATAAGGTCATGATCAATTTACACAGAAGTGCTAGAAACAGAAGAAGCCAAGAAATAGAAATCATACAAGTCAATTTATGGATCTAAAAAGGACAAGCCAACTTTTCATCTAGACAATTGCTGGTTCTTCCGTGCTGGCACGAGCCTTGGATATTGTAAGGTCATTTTTCATGTGTATGAGAACTCAGACTTTAGACTTTAAACACTATGAACGGTACTACTAGCGAACTGATATTTTACATCAGTGTGCTAATGCTCCCTCCTCTCATTTGTTCGGAGGGAAAAACCAGATAGTTAGCACTGACTCTGAGTGAAGCTTTAAGTGGCTGGTGACTATTGCCCAGTGCGGTCTGCCGCATGTGTTTTAACATGGAGCTCTGAGGTCAAGAACAGCACACCTGGGACACAGCACACACTGCTAGAGGAAGTGGTCCTCCGCCAAAATAAGCAATAGAAATTTCCAGCTAATTCACCAGTCTGCTGAGACCCCCCCCCCCTCCCCTCCCCCAACCCCCTCCTTTCAAACCCCCTCCTTTGTAGAGAGTGAAAATAATAACTCTAATTGGAAGTTTGTACTGTATGCAGCAGGGTGACATGCCTGATCTGATCTGATCTGTGGTTCACACTATTATTTGGCACACACCGGGTGTTGGTGACGGTCGTGGTAAAAACGACCTTGGCAGCCTTTTAATGACAATTCTAAATTTCTGAATGGATTGTCTTAACTTGAAAACCGTCTCTGCTCCCTCATTTCTCCTACAATTAAGCGCTTTTTTTAAACTTTTGTTTATTATTTAGAGGTTTTAGTGGAGTTTAAACCTCAACCTCATGGAAGTTTCACTGTTGCTCATTCTGATTTCTAGTCGCGATGTACAAGACACCGTCAACAATGGAGGAGGCTGCTATCTGGCATCTTGTGGAGGCATGAGACCTTAATTTGTCCTGGCACCACTATGTTCTCGTGTCCTGTGGCGAGAAAACAAACGCAAACGAGTGGTCAGATTGAGATGCCTTTTAAAAACTACCTCCAAATGTGGTTTGAATCGGATCTGAAAAGATTGATGGGTTTTTTTCTGTTCAGACTTCACAAAAAATGACTTGGATGTGCACAAAATTGGATTTGAGCTTCCTGTCCAAACGCAGCATATCAGTTGTAAAAGGGAGGTGAGGCGTTGTTTTAGCAATAGGAGTTTATTGAATAGGCTTGGTAATACGTTACATGTATGAGATTACGACACTGTAATGTTTCAAGATAGAAAAAAAGTATGCAGCAGCTGTGAGTTAGATCAAATAATGACGGTTATGCGACTGCAAACCCTCCATTTCATTTCTTTTCCAATATTCAGTGTCAAGCCACAGAATGAAGTGGAGTCGAATGGCCTCCAAGTGAATATTGGCTTTTGTGCCGCATTCATAAAAGAGGAGGAAAAACATTATGTCTCCTTAGCTTATCTCATCACGTCAAAAATCACCACAGGCAGGTTAGCGCTGCCCCCCCCAACTCCCTCCCCTCCGGTTCCATTAAAGCATCTCATCTCCGAGACAGCCACTAAATTGAATAGTTGAAGTCTTTCTTCCAATACCTTCACCCATTTCCACATGTAGTGACTGGGCGAGTAATAGCGCTCATCCATCACCACGCAGACCCACAGGTTGGATTCCGACAAAGTGTCCGATGAAATTACTACTCACGTCTTTATAGACTATATCTGTGCAGGCCATTGGTTTTAATGCCAAGTACTTTGTTTTTATGATGTTCTCCCATTTTTGCATTTTAAAGCCTATAGAACTTTTTGTAGTGTTTCATACTGCAGATGTGCACTTCTTACCCCCAAGGCTTGGCCAATTTCACAGCGTTGGGCCTCGTTTCTCTCTACAGGTTTTTTTTTGCAACGGAGAAAGTGCTGATACAGATTTTATTTCTTTTCAGATGTGGTTTGTGTACATGACAATTTGTATAACTTTCTCAGCGCTGTGACATTTAAACACGCAGACAAGCCTGAATATGAAACAGGTATACTGTACGTGGGTGGCTGTTGGGCTGAGAACATTAAACCCTCGTCTGGAACAGCTAAGAGTCATACCTACAATGCTGCAGGTGCTGTAATAGTCAGTGCACTCTCTCTAAAGTTTATTTTGAAAGGATTAAATTGACTCTGAATGCAGACGCTGACCCCAACAAGGCCACAAGGGAAAATGTGAAGCAGAAGTTGTCACTGTAACAAACTCTCTTGGTTTCCCTTTATTTGCAAGCTGTTTGGTTTCTGGTAGAGTCTGATGTTCCTGTAAGACTGGTCCTTTTCTCTCTTAAAGAAAAAGGATGGAAATGGATGTTGGATTTGTGAGATTAGAATTAAAAAATTGTTAGATGTCAGAATTTAAAAGAGTCAAAATGTGATTTACACATTTTCTACATGACATGGGACTAATTATCATAACTTGGCATTGGTGAACATTTTATTCAAAGCAACTTTACAGTATCAGAGTGCATGCAGTTCAAGCAGGGGTGGTCCCAGTGGGAAATGGACCCCTGAACCTAACATGGGAGTAGTAGCACCATGCTTTGAGCTACACAGGGTACGGCACCGTTAACCATGCGTTACATCAGTGATAGCCTCATATCGTGTCATAGTACCTGTGATTGAAATACAGTAGTAGCAGTGACTTTCTGATCCCGAGATCAAAATTGCAATAACCGGTTGTGGAACTGCAGTTTTCTGTTGAGGGCAGCTTGGCTGCACTTCTCTGGAAGAAGGGATGGGAAAAATTCAAGTTCATTACACTATGAAGAGAATGAGTAAGATTCTTGTTACCAGTCCACCGGATGAAGGTGAGACATAGGGGTGATTAATGTCAAGTGACTACACTGTCAGTAAAACAAAAGTGTGAGTGAGTTCTGATGAAAATGATGGTGTACCAGACAGCAAACATGAGTTGAATGAAAATGCTGCTCAAAATACTGGCTAGACATCCACACTGCTAATGAAATATATTTCAAATCTCGAATGAAGAGAGGGACGTGTGATAAAGGCAGGAAGAAACAAAAAACAAGGTGAAGGTCATGCTTTTGGGTGGGAGGAATAGGTACTTGTGTCCTCCACCTCCTCTCCATTGTTAAAGTTCCTGATTTGTAATAATTTGATGTGAGTTCTTCCTGTTCTGTGTTATCTTTTATGAAGGGAAACCACACTGAGTTGCTCTTACTCTGGCATTACTCAGCAAGCTAAAAGGCCTCCAACCCGGGGCCCAGAAACGCCCTTGATGAGGTGAAACTAGCCAGAACCCAGTCATGTCTCGACAAATTGAGGTTTCTAGAACATGAGGAGGAGAGAAAAGTATGGTGTCTCTCTACATCTCTACATCTCAAAGAGAATGCATCCAATTCAAGATAAGGAGCGGGAAATAGAGCTACCAAAATCACCGGTGTGTTTGAAGCTGATGGGATGCTAAGTTAAATTTCTAATCTAAAGGCAGAAACGAGCACAGGAAGCTGCTCATGGTGACCTTTCCCTCACAGCTGGCTCTACTGGACGCTTCATAAGCAGGAACACCCTGCAGGTCCTTTGTGTCCCAAATCAAATTCTCACCACTCCCAGTGGGAAAAGACCCTCTTATCTAAGAGCAAAATGTTTATGTTGTCAGTTTCCCTGAGAGTTTGCAGGAAGAGTAATGTGTCATTTCCTTGCAACCTTCCATGACACAGTTTGTATTAGCAGTAAAGCACGTGCTGATAATGTGAGATTTCAGATTTCATCACATTGTGTTCACTCAGTACAAACTGCTGGGGGTGTAAAACAAATATCACTCTACAAGGCTCCCTCCCGTCAAAGGTTCGACGATATTTCCAGGGTTTATCTCTACTTATTTCCCTCCTCAGGGTAAGATGTGGTGGCAGGACTCCCTGCTTTTCTGATTGTGGAATGGTTTGTAATGAAGTGCACCGCCCACTCTGACAACCACGTACTCCAGATGCAAATATCTTCCTACATGTTAGCTAGTGTTCCACCTCACACTGCCAAGACCTTAACTGAACCAAAACAAACGCTTCTGACGTAGAACCTGGTTCTGCTATAAGGCCGTCAGAGGTAGATTTCAGTTTGGCGGTCTCACACTGAGCTGGCATCAGTGACATTGATGATGCTTCTGAGAATGTACCTGCACTCATCAAGCCTAGGTAAACTTGGTGTTGAAAATGAAGAATTTTGTCCCAAAACACTATATATCCATTTTGAGGGGAAAGTCATCAGTCAATATTTCAAGCTAGTGTGACTCATAACTTTAATACTGATCCATAATGTGCTTTACTTTCATGCCACCAGTCATTTTGTAAGGTAAATGTCAGGTTTTCAAGTGGTGGATATCTTATTTTGGAGTGAAACTCCTCAAATGCAGCGTGAAGACGCCATAATTGTCATCACTCCTTAGAATTTTTGCACTCATCCAAAGCCACCTATCTTTATAAACGCAGCGACCTGTGAACTTCCGGCAGCACTCCGTTTGAACAGCATGCCTCCTGCTGCACATCTCTTTCACTTGGTGGACTGGAGCTCTCTTCAGCCGCTGCAGCCAGACAGTGGGTCCCATTTGCAGCCTGGGCAACGAGCATAATTGGAGTTGATCACAGTTCTCCGAAGCACATTAGCACAGAGCCCACACTGTACCCGTCCAGAGAGGGCAACACAGCTGCACGTCAAGCACCACAAAAACAGGTACATGGAAAAGCGAGCTGATACAAAGCAGAGACGTCTGAACAGAACAACAAGGGAGAACAGGAGGGAGGTGGTGGAGGGGGGGGGGGGTTCTCCATACATGAGCAGGGACCACCTCAAAATGGTCCAAGAAAAGGCAACAGGAGGAAAAGTTGATCTTCAGCCAGTATGCTGAGGGATTTGTACACTGTGGTACTTGTTGCTCCAGTTTGAGGGACTGTAACAGCAAGCTAGCATAAAAGAGATACATCTTGACTCAGCTCTTTCATTCAGACATGAGGAATGGTGACAGACTGAAACTGATCTTTTAGTTTTCTTTGCCTGAAGGCTCTGCAGAGCGTCGCCATATAAATCGGTTTGATTTGGCTTTGATTAAAGGAAGGATTGTTTCAAGGAAGATGGATTGGCTTTGATAGTGATAACAGCTTACCGAAAGAAAACACTGCACATCCATCATTTGAGCTTTATCTTTCAGACCTGTGGTAATTGTTAACAATTAGGGCTCCCTGGTTACAGATCTGTACAGATCTGAATGACTACACTGTGATTACCAAGGAGCACCAAGCATGTCTGCCTACAGTTGTATTCTCCAAATTGAGTGGGTCTGTAACAGGATAGAGGCCTTTGTTTAAGAAATAATCTGTCATTTTCATATAAATACTTCTGTTTTGCTACTCTATTGCCGATTGATAGTGATTCAACCTTTACCCAGTTCATGAAAGCTTTTACATTTTCTGTTCTAAACACTCGTCGTCAGGTAGGTCTTTCCTGAAAAAAATCCTCTGCATTTTATGTTTCTGGCAGCTTGATTTGGGTTTTGATATAAATAAATAAAAGAGCTGGGTAGTTAGCATGATAACCACCAGCCAGCGATAGCCACCGTGGCTGAACAGACACAGAAAAGAGCGCCACCTTCAGAAACTCAAACTCCACCAACAGAAAATCCAAGGAAAAAGACATCACAGTACAGGACACACTGTTTGATTTCCAAATCATCCCTGGGAAGTGCAAAAACACCACAGTGATGGCCGCTGAGTGCTAAAGATATCGTCAAATTTTTAAAAAAACTCAAGAATCTTGTGGATTACCACAATTTATAACCAGATGAGCACAAACAGGCATAAAAACCAAATGAAGTGTACTTCTTTCAACATGTTATATCATCATCGCTGTCATAACCATATGCTCATGAAACCAGAGTGCAGTTACACGTTCTGTGATTACACACATATGGTAGCGCTTAAACTCATGCCAGTCGGGTTAGGCTCTTTGTGGCTAGACCCTGTGGTAGTCACACCAGTTTGACTGAAGTCATAGTGCCAAGTATGGTTAGTGTCACAGCGGATGATTTGAACCTGACGCAGCTATGTCTTCACTTCAGAATGGGTTCTGTAGCTGTCTGGATTATATGGTTGTGCGCCGCATGACTATGAAGCCGGATTGATCCAATATCGCTGTCTGAGGAACAGTTTCCAAAGATGTTAAGAGCAGTTTGATGAGCTTTTTCCTGCGGTCCTCAGGGGGACGTTTTCCTGCCTAAAGGTTGTGGTTCACCGAGGAGGGTGGGACCAGAGACATCGATTTCCTCACGACAAACACTGAGTCAAGTGAAGTGATACAGGCTGGCCTGTTCATACGGGAGGGTGGAGGCTGTATACGTGCTGAAGTGCATCGGCGCTCTTACTTTTCCTTTCCTAAAATACTCCATTCTGTTTCAGGAATCAGAGATCACATGAAATGTATAGTCAGTCATCCCCAATCAATTCAAGGGGAGCTGTTAAAGGGGAGGCCAGCAAACATTTTGACATTGAATCAGATGTCATAATATTGTGAAGATGTTGTGCTTGTTTTGGTTGACATTGAGCTTGGCCACCTCTTGCATGTCACCATCTGTGAAATGCTTGGGAGATGCCTGGGGAATGGGAGAGACTATGGACGTCCAAGAGAGCAGAACATATTTTCAATAACAGCCTGATAAATGTGTGTCCACCGAGGATTGGGAGTTCTCCATCACCAAACACTACCCAAAAACTTACAACCCCAGGGGAAAACGCACAGGATTACAGTATCTATCCCTTTTGAGTGAATTTCCCTTGATCAATAATTGTAAGACAAGAGAGAAAGGCATTTTTCACAAGTAACACAATGATGAATTTGGATATTGGAAATATATTTATGTTATATATATTGCTCAATCATCTTGAGAAACCCCAAAATCGTGTTGCGACCCCTTGGATGTCCTTGCTCTGATCTAGGACATGCATCATTCTGCCTATTGATTGGATTGGATTGCCAGCTACAACACCCCTCAGATGAAACTAGTACTAGCCGGGTCAGGCCTATCATCCCTTGTTTGGTTGAATAGTGAGCACTCTAGAAAAATTAATGCACTGTGCACTTATTCAGCAGTCATACAGCATCAAGATGCATTGACAGTTTCTGCAAGGTTTTGAGCCTTTTGAACCCAATTTGTCTTTCTTTGGTTGTTTTGAAGTGAGCACCTTCAATCTCTATTCGTAAGAACTTAATTTTATTTTTTTAAGACACATGCAACAAAGATATCTCTAATCAACTAACTAGCAAAACAGCTGTGTGACTATTACTATAGTTTTTATCAAGTATGCTGTGGACTGGTGTTGCCATTTGTGATGTGTCTGATTAATTCAACCGGGCTGCAAGAATTTTCCCTTGGGTATAATAAAGAATTGTTCACTCACTCTCTCTCAATCACTGATTGTTATCCATAGCATCTCATATAAGAAAAATAACCAATCAGCATTCAGGATGAAAGAAAGTGAGCTGCCAGGTTTTGGTGTAACAGGGAACAGGATATGTTAACCTTGTTGGTGCTCGCTCATCTTTGTCAGTCCTGAGGCATCGATAATCAATGAGAAGTGGAGGAACATGTCGGGGTCCAACAGAGACCGGCTGTTTGGTGTTGTTGTGGATGAAGTGCTGCTTTGTATAGAATCTATCTTTTTCATTATACGATACGTTGCTATATCGATCAACTTTGTGGCGGCTTTTCAGTTAGTTAGCTAGCTAGCTGGTGACGTACGTAAAGTGTAATTTGTTTTGTGATTGTTTATGGGATAAACCAATCAGCAAGGACGCAGTTCTAGACGACCCTCTTCTTTTAAATCTGTCAAACCGGATGTACTTTCCAATAATGAAATCACCCTTCAGTCTGAAGGTTAGGCTACGGTGGAGCAGGAGGATGTCTCTTGACATAGAATATGGATAAATGCCGGCCGTTCCCATACTCTGATAACCACTTCTGGGATGTTTTGACTTTTTCTTTCCTATTTCCTGTTCCCCTCAAATAAACAACGCCTTAGAGATTTTGTGAGATTTTCTTTTCCTCTCGCCTCCTCGCCTAAATTGTTGGTGTTTCTGTTTGCTCAAGTGAGTATGGAAAATTACCAAATTGCCATTCTCAGAATATGGACGCAGAAGAGTTTATAAGGATGTGTCTCGTACAAACAGGAAAACGTGGCGCCCTCATTAAAGATAACCAGATTTACTGTGAGTCATGTTAAAAACAGCAGCTGAGTGTCGACGTGCTTACCTAACGGACACAT
Source organism: Hoplostethus mediterraneus (assembly GCA_034670385.1). NCBI lineage: Eukaryota > Metazoa > Chordata > Actinopteri > Trachichthyiformes > Trachichthyidae > Hoplostethus > Hoplostethus mediterraneus. The sequence continues at coordinate 615,943 of JAXDDW010000074.1, forward strand.
CTACAGCTCAGGTAGTCTCCGATATCCGATCCCTGGCACTTTTGTAAGGTGATTTTTAGTTATTGAGGCAAGCTAAACACCTCACACATTCTCCCCTCAAAGAAAAAAGAAATGGAAAAGGCCAAAAAAATTAAAGGTAATTAAGACCTAGTAACTGACTACAAACAAACCGCTAGGAAGGAAGTCACTTCTTTACGACTGGGAGAGAGCGCCTTTTTCCTTTATCCAAACCTATCTTTCAACTCCCCGCCACTAAACAGAATCAGCTGGTGAAATAGAAAGTTTGTTTTGATGCTCTCCAGTCTAATTGGTCTTTGCTGACTCACGCCACCATGCCCTCAGATTCCCCCTCTGTTTCATTTTGTTTACGTGGAAATCGATGGCGATCGAAGAATAAGTGAGATTTGTACCAAAATGAGATATCCACCATTTAAAAGTGACATGATTTAGTAGTAATAGGACGTAACTTAAGTCCTTGGTTGACAAAATACATCGTCTATATTTTAGATATATTCAATATTAACTGATTGAAAATCTGTCTTAATTTTGTATCTTTTTTTATTTTGAAGTGAGATGTTTTTATAAGCCCCCTCGCGGTACGTTTTTTTAATTTTTTTTTTTACAGTAAATCTTTCCCCTCTCCTTTTTCCAGTTCTTATCATTTTTATGTACAAATAAACCAAAATTAAAACGCTCCAAATATTGTTTTCTAAATTTAAACTGTGCCATTTAAAGGATTGGGTTCATGGTTGCCAATCTCTTGCTGCCTCTTTGAAAACTGCAACAACTGAAATGTGTGGAAAGTCGATGCATCTACATCTGTTACAGGACACCATTATAGAGACAAACTGTGCAGCGAACTCCTTCACCCGCAATGCGTTGATATCATTCCAAACTCTGGCAATGTTAATTTCCTCTTTAACAATGCTCTTCAGATTGCTGTTTATGCAGAGCGCTCCAAAAATACATTATCTAAACTAATAGTCTCACATTTAATGACACCAAGCCTTTTATTCTGTGCCAAATTGCACTAGTCAGACGCCTTTCGGGTGTTTCTTCCTACTCGAGGCACCCCTATTGGGTTTCCAACCCTTTATTTAGTTCAAATCAACATCCCCACCCAGAACAAATGCCCTACCTCAGATGACTTTCAAAACAGATCACACAGGATGAGCCCAGGTCTCCAGCAGTGTTCCTATAACCCTCGACAGCTCTGTAAAGAGAAGTTCCTCATCAAGTGTTACAGCAGATCAAAGGCAGATCAAAACCTTTGCTGTTTTCTCTTGCTGAGTGTTTCCTGACCATTCTGATGATGAAGTGACTGCAATTCAGAATGACACATGACACTGACAGTCCTAGACCATGGGAGTTGAAAGTGAGGGCACATAGTCAATGACCCCTGATATTCGAAAGGACAGATACAATATGAATCTCCTGTACTCACTCTAATGTGCTTTTATTTTGAAAAAGAAACCTCTATCCATGTTTCATTATTTTTTCTTATTTCTCTCTTACATGATAACTGTAGGGTTACAGGAATATTGATAGGGCTTGTAATGTTGGTGAACAAGGAATTAAAACTTATTCTGCTCATTGTTCTATTTATTAACTCGTTGTAAGTCTGGATAAATGTCTTAAATGTAAATGTAAAATGCCACAAATTCATGAGCTCAGAAATCAATGTCAGTCCTGTACAGATGTAGATCTGTTTAGTGCAAGATAAACGAGATTAACGAGAGGAAGGAGTTTTAGTTATCGAACGTTTCTCAGAGGCAGAGCTCAGATCTCATTGGTTGGTTTAGTTAAACCATTTTTTGGAGCACAAGTTAGATAACTTATTGACTTATTTTCTACCGTGTCAGAAGGTAGAAACGGTAGCTACCTAGCTTACCTAGATAGCTATAGGCTAGTATGGCTAGTTTGACCTTGAAAGGTCAGCTAGGCTAACTAACCTAGATAACTTAGTGTGGCTAGATTGCATTCTTTAGTTAGTATCAGAGCGCTAGGCTTCATAATATTAGCCAGCTCCTCTCTTACCCCTCTCTTTTCCTTTTTCACTGGTTTTCAGTGTAACATTACTTTGCCAGAAAAATTGTGTTTCTTCGGCTCTGCCCATTGAGGTTTATCTCCACCAATGAGATTATTTCTGCCTCCAGAGCAGCTCTGCCTCTGAGAAATGTTTGTATAACTAAAACTTCAATCTGCGGGGAGGGGTTGGTGGTGTTTGAGTTTGAGTTTTGACACTGAACAATGATGACTACGCAGAAATGAGCAGCCCCAAGGGTCTGTCAGTCAGGCAGAGAGGAAGAGAAGAGGAAGAGGAGAGAGGAGGAGGATCTCCCTCAGGGAGGATACAGCGGGGCAGGAGAGAACACGGCAAAGGCAGCAGGAGCCCTCGGAGAACATGGCCAGCCGCCAAGAGCAGTTTGGCGGACCTCGGCTGACACAGCGCTTCGCTGCTGAGGCCACACAAGATCTCTTTGGTTAAGGCTTACAGTATTTTACAGTGAAACAAGCTCCCCTGGCCTCATGCACATAAACAGCTTGCATGCACCAACACCGGATCTACCCAGACATGACAACAGTCTTACCAAACCACTTATAGTGCACACTTAAGAGTCGTACAGTAAGCATGCAAAGAGCCATGCAAACACGAGGCATGCTGCCATATAAACAATCACCCTGCCAGAACAGACGTTATTAGCCAGACCACACAAAAACACACATGAGCACACGCCCATCGCAGACATGAAATCACACACACATACACACACACACACACACACACACACACACACATTTGTATTACTGCACAGCACCTTCATCGACTACATTAATTCTGACCTTAACTATTACATGGTTACCATTAACCCTTACCCTAATCTAACACTAATCCCAATTCTAATCTGAACCTGAAACCCAAACCCCTTAAAGGTTAGGTCAATTTCAATGACCCCTTAAAGAAGTGAGGCCTGGATTTTCCTCATCTTTCTGTCCTTGTAAGGACACACATGCACACATTGCTACAGTTAGTGCACGTACACCCCCAGCTATAGCAGCACATATGCTCTCTGCATGTGTTCCTGCAGCCAGACAAGATATATAGATGGATTTAACATGTTACGTAAATGGCGCCTTAATTTTCTGGCTTCTGGAAAGCGCAGTGTGAGGCCTGACAGTTTTATGCCACAGCGTGTTTGTGATCGGTGTAGTGTGTAGTGTGTAGTCCTGCTTTGAAACAACGCACACTCCAACCTGTCAATGGGAATATTTATGAGGACAGCAACATTTCCCATTCTGCAAGTTGTTATTGATGGTGCTTCTGCTCGGCATCCAAGCGCTAATTGCTCTATCATGTTTGACAACTTCCTAAAAGTGCCTTCCATGTTATATAGTGTTTTGTGGTATGGTGAGTTGCTCTCATATCACCAGGATGTTTTTGGCTGTGTATTGCCCATTTTTAGACCAAGCAGCAAATACATTATTACATATCTAAACAATGCATAAACAGCTGTAAACACCAGAGAAGTCCATATGCACAAGATAACGCTTTAATTTTCGTAGACGTGTACTAAACTTTCACTTTCAACCCCTATGTAGGCTAAACCGCTATAAACCATTTAGACGTCTTGTAAACGGCTAATAAACATAAAGTTGCTCAGTGGGAAGTAAAATGGCATAAAAGTGAAATAGTGTGAAACTTGTGTCCTTGTGGGGAAAATTTTTCCCAAATGTCTTGGAGAGAACGTGAGCATAGAGCAAGCAGCGGTCCAGTTTGAGATGGACCCTCATGCAAGATCAACTAAGACGCACAGCTGTTCATGTGGCTCTGTACTATAGACTAGTGCTGTTTGGACGTGTTGCTCTCGCAATGAATTTTGGTGCTTCTTCTTTGTTTCTGGCCAAATCACCACCTGATGCATCCTCAGTTGGCATGGAAATTTCCAGTTTTTTTTATCTGTCCGTTTTTGGGTTTTTTTGCAATCGTGCTTCGGCTGTTAGATATTAATCAAATGCGTCATGGAGGATACAAGAACACACAAGAACACATATTGAGAAAGAGTCAAGGTCACAGCTCTCCTCAGGTTTTTTTCTTTCCTTGCACTCCTTACGTTGTGTTGTGTTGGTGATCAATTCTGTTCGGATAAAACACTTAAAATAGTCAGTCAGTCAGTCAGTCAGTCAACTCAGTCAACCAAAGTCAAAAAGTGCTTCCACACAAATGTTTAGCATAAAAACACGCCTAAAACTTGTGTTTCACTGAATCGAAAGTTTCAGGAAAACTCCCTATTGTTGTATTGTAGTTTTAAAAGAGCTGCCAGAAACACATCCTGCATTTCCAAATGAGCTTCTGGGAAAAATCAGATTGTACGTAATGATTCGTAATGACATTTTATAGCTGCAAGGCAGAAGCTACGAAATAGTATACTTTCTCAGCAGCGGAAGTTGTGGAGGCCGGGTTCCCGAACGCTGGCCAAAACATCTGAGCACTTCTCAGTTAGTTTCTCAGTCAGTCTTAGAGACAATCATGTCATTCCAAAATCAAAGACTTTTAAAAATAATTTATACTCAAACAACTATTTAACTTGATAAGAGTTCTGTGTATATTTCAGTTATTTATCTGAAGCAATGAGTGAGAAGGTAGGGCTTCAGCATCTTACATTGACTGTTGCAGGGATCAAACGTGTGACAGTCTCTAACCATTACAAACTAGCCTGAACTTGAATTCAAGAAAAGCTAACATCCCTAGCTGGCCGGTTAGGCAGTGAGGTAAGCTGTAAGCTAATATTAGTTCAGGGTGACAGAGGAGCAGTGCCGTCATCGGCGTCACCAAACTGCCCTGCGGCGAAGCATATGCCAAAGGAACCTGACTTCTCCGGTGCTTGACCCCGCCATCCGGTGCTGCGCTGTTTTAGGAAACAAACGTCCACTTCCCAGGCCCGCTGCCAGCTGCTAGTGTAGTGACAAATGATGGCAATAATTTGGGAAAAGCCCCTCCCAGATGTGAGGGCAGCTTCAGGTCTTGTAAAGCGAAGGACTCTTTTTCACTTTTCACTTTTACAACCACTCGCTCGCCCGGCCACTGAAAGGTCTCCCTTCCGCTCTGCGAGTATATAACTTCTTTGGGGAACCTAATAACATTTGTACTGGGCGGCAGGGTGGCCTCGCGGTTAGAGTGACCATCCCAGAGCGGAAAGGACACAGGTTCAACCCCCGGCAACAGCCTCATGTCCTGGCAGAATGCTCCCGAGCAAGATGTTGAAGCCCCTACCTCCTCAATCACTCTGGACAAACGTGTACGCTACATGCGTAAAATGTAAATACACTCCAAAGTCAGTCAAGTTTGTTTTGTTCAATGAAACCTAGAATGAGGTCGTCAGACCCCAAAACAACGTTGTGACTCATGGAGAAAGATGAACATGCACACAAGAATTTATCACGCCGCAGATTAATACCACATCTCATTGATGAGAAAGACACACTTCCAGAATGCACGGCTGGACTCGGCGGTCAGACGTGAACTAGGTGAAGGAAGAATAACAAAGCATCATAGTATGAGTGTGTTTGGACAGAAAAAGATAATGTCTTTTTAATATGTGGCATAGCTCAATGTCACCCTGAGACCAAAATAGGGAACCAGACATGGTCTCGTCTTGCCCTTTATGTAGATTCTCCTAATATATGTGGGAAATTGAAACAGAATCCCAATGAACTTTCCTCAGAGTTTGTACCATTTCACACCATATGAACACACTTTCCTGGCATCACGTTTCTTGCTAATAAAGGTCTACAGTAAATGAGTCCTGTCCATTGCAATAAATGATGACAATTTATTGCACAGGTTTATCCCGTGGCAGGTTATGATTGCTGTATCTTTAGCAAGACCTGCAGCAGCAGTTACCAGGTCCTGAGGTAGTGGGACTATGTGGAACTGTGGTTTGAATGACAGAGGAGAGGGCAGAGGGTGAGAGCAGGCATGTCACTGGGGAAATCAAGTGACTGCCTCCCATACCAGTACACAACACCAATCTCTACACCGATAAATCCTTTACTCGTCCACACCACGCCCACACTTCTGACTGACATTGCACTTACATGGAGCCCACCATACCTCCTCTCATTTAAAACTCTTTTAACTTGTCTGTCCAAGTATTTGTATATGTTGTGTTGTGCATCATGGTCTGCCTGCCCATTTCTGGGTGTGCTTTTAATATTTGCTTTTAATCTTAGTAAGGTATTAATGATATCTGACCAGGGACTATAGGTGAAAGCTAACCTTTTTGGCTAACTCTGGCACATTTACAGAAATGTTTAATACTGGAAACGCCAAGCTGCCATCAACTGACAGCTGTTTTGAGTTTGAGTTTTAAAATGTCCCTCCACTTTCTGTACAAATCGGTGTTTTATTATATTAAAAATTATAATTACCCCATTCAATTGACGGTTTGTTGGCCTTCTCTCAGACCCACAAAACTCATTGGCCTTGCTAGTGTATGTGTATTGTCCCTGTCAAAAACTAATAAAATTAAGTAAATATCTCATCTGATAATTTCCACCCATAAACAATTATTGTAGCTTCAGCCTACACCTTTTTCCGACTATTTATGTTGTTTATTGAGAATTTGTTGTATAAGTTTAATGTTAATTTTATTGGCTATTTTGTTTTGTTTCTTTCTTACTTGTATATTTTGTCTTTAACATTTGCCTTAAACATTGTGATTGAGAGAGATCTAGAGGAGTGAACAGCAGACTGGCTGCAACATAAGCGTTGGTACATTAGTGGTGCTGTAATGCCTTTAGGAAGGCATCAGGGCAGAGACAGGTAAACACTGACTCAGCTGCAGCAAGATAAACAGAGATCATATCGGTTAGGACATTTACATATTTCTGAGTGAATTCTGCAAGTCACAATACGCGAGAACCGAAACTTGATGGATAGGTGTTGAGCAACACGGTAATCATTACGGGGCTGATCGTACACATCAAATGCGAAGCACAGGGCTGTGGCATACGCTTTTAGATTGATATCTACCTGCTATCGCTGTGCCAGAGATAAGCCGCAATCTAATTTCAAAGCCTAGGGGTCTTCTAGGGAAGAGAAAATAAATAAATAAGTGCCTCCAGTATTTCACAAGTAGGAGTCTGGGAGCTTTAGAAAATTGGTTGCTGGCTCTCTTTTTAATAAGCTATATTTGAAGCGAACAATAATTCAGTGTTCACATCCCCACAGGAGAGGATACATGAGGATAAAGCTAACCAAACAGACACAGTCAACAGTTAATACGCCAGTGTATCATGGCTACTGTTTACACATTTGAGTAATTTATAATGCTCCCAGATTGTGATAAAGATCATCTGTCAAGTGCCTGCAACCACAGTTATTATAAGAAAAGCAAACGAATGCACAGAACATGAGGAATTTTGTTGCAGATGCTTTGAAGTGGTTAAACCTTCTGGGATTCCCGTATCTCGTCTCTAAAAACAGAAAAAGAAAAAAAAGAGCAGAGCAGAGCGTGTACCTGGAATCACAGCGCCGTTGTAAGACAGTTTTGGATAAACAACTGCAAAGTATGGGGCCCACTCATGGAAGAATGGGTATGATGCATGAGTTGGCCGATTATGAACATGCACTTGATTTGCGGAACATCACCCTCTCCAATTGATTTGAACCTTTTTTTTTTTTTTTTTATCTGTTTGTTGTTTTAGTTACAAATCCTGCAGATTAGTTGGTAATGAAAAAAAGCTGACAATCCCTCCCCGAAACAGGAACGAAAGGAAATGCGGATGGGAAATGTGAGGCGGGCCCACGCCCTTGAGTATAATGCCTTAGACATGGACTTTATGGCCATTACCAGTCCCTAATTTGATTCCGCCGTGCGATCCGGAACAATCAGGACCAGGCTTGTCTTTTAAAGACGACTGGCAAAACCCAGCCAATGGAAAAGTCAGCATAGCAACACAGAGACGATGCAAAAACAAGCTTGCTCAGACCCCTCATAGGTCAGCTCATCAGGGGGAAACAGACCTGACAATGACACACACCTGCAGCCCTTGGAAAGAAAAAAAAGACAAAACAAAACAATGCAGTCAAATTTCTAACTACCCACTAAATGCCTGCTGCATCACAGTTTACAGGGCCAGCGGTGGAGTCTATATGGCAGTGCAAGTGCATGTGAATCTCCATGTAGCTGGTTAGAACCTGATGGAAAGTCATTCCTCATCCTTGCTACCATGGCCAGTTTAACGGCTTTTCCATGGGAACGCTCCCCAGTATATCCCAGCTGTCGGACGATAGCCAAGAGATGCAGGGCTTGAATGCGGGACCGGGCGAGCCTCCATTAAATTGGTGATCCCAGCATGGTGGTAAACCTCGGCGTGCTTCACTCCTTCCTACTGTAAAAGTCTGGTTAAGGCGTCAGGCCCGGCCAGGCAGAGAAATGCCCCTCCCTGGCCAAATACTATACCTTCAACCAAATCGTATGCTGGAACAAAATGCTGTACCGCCAATCAAATGCTAATGCTAGAACATAATGCTGTACCTCCAGCCCAATGCTAATGCTAGAACCAAATACTATACCTCCAACCAAATGCTAATGTTAGAACATAATGCTGTACCTCCAGCCCAATGCTAATGCTAGAACTGTAACATCCTTTACAAGCCTTGGACGCTGGCACACTGACAATAATGTTCTTGTGAGTTTTTATTTCCCCTTTTGGGAAACACAAACAAACTTCTGTGAAACAATCAAGAGTCGTTGCTGACTTGGTCCTTTGCATGGCCACGTCACAGCTCGTGGTCTCAAATGGAAAGGAGAGGGTTAATAGGGTTCAGGTACCGCTTGTTGTTCATCCAGCCACTCATCGTCCCTACCCCACCCCGGCTTGTCACATTGGTTGAGGTTAAGGTTGAGGTTGGGGGTGGTAGGGGAAACTGATCGTAGACAAGTGATTCAGTCTTATGCCAGTCAGATCAAATTACATAATGTCTATGGAAGAAAACTGACCATCCTGTCTGGAACTATCTTTGACCTTTCAATTCAACTATTGAGAAAGAGGTCGCCCAGAGGTTACGTTGTGATGCGTTCAAAGCCAGTCTATAATCTATAACATAAAAGGTTTATGAGAGCAGCTCTTAACGCTGCTTGACAGAGGCCTAATTGCCTCTAATGTGACAAGTCAGACACCCATTCAAAGCACTTGGGTTACTGTTTCCTTTCCTCTCTGCTTTGAGGCTCTGGTGTAGAATCATGCTAGGTGAAAAAAGAGCTTTATTGAATTGGCTCCTTACTGTAAATGTAGCTGCCATCAATGGGATTTTCTTTTTTTTGGTGCAGGGAAAAACATAAAAGGAGCCAACAGGTTTACCTTTGCAGCTTCGATCCCCAGACGTCTGCTTTGTCACTGCGCGTCACACGGAGGTAAATGAGGCATTCATTCACATAAATCATACAATTAACTCAAATAAACAAGATTAAACAATATTAAATCAGCAAGATTATACAAGATTAAATCCACGCGTATGAAATGAAACCTGAGGCAAATTGAGTTTATGAGTCAAACCCAGACTTCCAAACACTTGAATGTGTTGTATTCACTAACACAAACACCCCCTACTCCAAAACACACAAGTAGGGTCTGTGTTTTCTTCTGTGTTAACTTGCTCATTACATACCTGCGTGGCCTTTGCGCAGGTCTACCTAACTTGACGTCACAGGTCACTCACTAAATAAGAGGCACATGGGTTTTAGCAGTGTGGGGTATTTTGAAAACCTCAACACCAGGCTAGCTTGGTTTCTGATTTGGGTCAGACCTCACATGGTTACCATGCCACTTGTCAAACACCTCATCTGGTTTGAAATGGTGTGCAAGTGCCCAGCACAGCTCCAAGTGGCAGCTAGGTTCCTAAATGCTGGGTACAGTGAAACGCAAAGCCATAATGGCCTCTAATTTCCAGTCAGCCAGAACATTCTCTCACTTTTCCAAAGAAACTTTTTCAGAGAAACTTGTATACGCTGACATTGTAGGCTACAGTGACATTCAAAAAGTTCTTTCAATGGTATTATCACCAACATAGACACAGTGTTACAGTGGGGATATTTTCTTAGAAATTTAGAGCACACAAGAACCATTTTAGACACAATGTAAGTAATTTGTTTGTTCATATTTTTAATCATACCAATTTTTTAACCTTTTGTAACATGGGAAGGTTCACTGAGCTACACACATTCACAACAACCACAGTCTTCTACTGTAGGCCACTGAGCATCTGGGGGTTAAGTGCTTTGCTCAAGGGCACTTCAGCTGTGGTCACTGAGGGACGGGAGAGTGGTCCCGGTCCAGATATTCCAAACCAGTGTGGGATTTGAACCAACAATCTTCCAGTCACAAGCATGCAGCTCTGGGTTACTGCTTTCCTTTTTTCTTAATGCAGAGGGTCTCAGAGAGGTCAGAGAGGTCAGAGAGAGGTCAGAGAGGTCAAAGGGGTCCAGGAGCAGGTAAAAAGTGTCAGTCTCAGTGTCTGATTCAAGGATACTTCAGCAGGGATGGCCACTGGCTGTCTTGGGTGATCCAACTTGCCACTACAGTGTTACTGGGCAGTCTTTCAATCCCCCCGGCCACCAGCCCACTGATAAAAACATGTCAGCTGGAAGTTATTATGAAGAAATTGGGCTTAGATAAAGTTTTCAACAACCTTCACTGAAATAAAAGTGTGTTTTCATTTATAGGTGAACAGATGTGTAACAGATCAGTGATGTGCACAGACTCAGAAATGTATTTAGACGAGTGGTCTAATGATCAGATCAAGGTCCGTTATGGGGTTGGGGTTCTGGTAACCCTCACTGAGAGGTCACATATATCTGATCTCCATCAAAAGTCAACTGTCCTATCACAGCATCTTCGAGTAAGACACTGGGCCCCTGCCTGGACTCTCATTAGAAGTGGCTGTGGATGAGAGCACCAGCTAGATGCCTAAGGAGTGAGTACGACCAAAACAAGTTTATCAAGCCTTTGAATTCCCTTTGATTCAGTCCCGAAACTCTTTGTCTGTTTTGCAAATGGAGTGAAGTGGTTACCTCATGTGAAGCGTCTGGATTTGTAGTTCAGAAGATGTTGGGTTACATCACTCCCTACATGTAGTTGGTCATCAGACATTACGGCAAGCATTTTATAAGTATTTTGACCCACTGAGTTAAAAACAGCTTTTTTTTAACCTCAGGTCTGGCCATTAGTTTACACCTCAGTCTCTTTGCTATATTTAGAAGCAGAAAAAAAGATTGTGATACTGTAGAATAGTGTGCAATAGTGTGCAACAGCAACAGACATTCTGTTGAGCATTGATAAATTGACCGCTAAGAAGTGCGAAGCCAAGAATTACACATATTACATCTCAGTGACTCACTGCACATTTTAAAACCAGTTACTCATAAATTATAAGTTTAGAGATATTGGGGAAATACTGTGTTTCCAAGCAAAAAATAATTAGGGAGACTCTTAGGAATTTCCCCTTTAGTTACAGTGTGTGTGTGTGTGTGTGTGTGTGTGTGTGTGTGTGTGTGTGTGTGTGTGTGTGTGTGTGTGTGTGTGTGTGTGTGTGTGTGTGTGTGGCAGATAGAAGTGGCATTTGTCTAGAAATAGGACACTTCGTTTACAGTGGAGCGCATTATTTGGAACCTCGATCCAAGATTATATATCTGCGATGAAATGTCCTGTTTCCATGTGGTTTTGTCACAGCTTGTGCCACCCAAACCTCAAAACATGTGTTTTTCCACATGGTTTGAAAAACACAAGTGACACACCATTTCTGGGCTTAGAAAAACAATTCTGCCACCAAGTATTTGTGGCAATGCTGTGAACGCTGGAATACACGCTCTTAAAAGGCTCAGTATATTGTTGACTTTTATGATTTTAATAGTAATGTTAACACTGGCAATGACCATGATGATCATGAGGGTGATTTTTGAAAATCAGAATTTAAACGTTAATTACTGTAATGATTATAACCATTATTAGCATGATGCCATGAGGAGTGTCCTGCTGGCACACTGATATCATTGGCACAGTAATAGGGAATGTTAGCAATTTGTGCATGTGTAGTTACAGTCATTTCAACTACTAAACACAAACCGCAGTAAAATAAGAGCCAGACAACATCTCTTGCGGTCCAGAAAACAAATTAATATCTGTGCGAGAATAGCTTTTGACCTAAGAGCGTCTCTCATATGCTCTTTTGAGCAGTTAGCCTACAGTTTGGAATTGCTTTTTCCGACTGAGGCAATATGCCATGAGAGCATAAATAACACATGGCAAACAGGATCTGTGGAGTATTTGTGGCACGAGTATTAAATCTATGAACAGTAGGCTAAATAGTAGGCAGCGTCATGTTCACAGGGACCAGACATCGCTGCATGAACATCACTTGTTCACTTTTGGTATTTCTGGAATTGAAAGCATTCGCTCCTCATTTTAAATTGCATTGTCATCGGTGTTTTGATGGTAAATATCAAGTGATGTTAAATCTCACAGACAGTTTTAACTGTTTGTAGATGACTGAACTGTTTCCATAATTCTTTGCCATCTCGATGTCTGCTCAAATATCATGAGGATATTTGGGTTATGGAATTACAATAAAGCAAAAACACAAAGTGCATGTTTTGGAACAGGCAATAAAACTCTCTTGTTCATATGAGCATATTCCACTTGTGGCTTCTGCAGTCGTTCATGCACGACCGTCCCCAAACATCGTTTCAGATGGATTCCACCGTCCTCGGTGAAAGGAAAACCCATTAATCTGTCAGGCTGCTACACCTGCATTACAGGGTGTGTGACAGCGGCCAATTGCTTCAAAAATCAATTTTTAAATCAACAGGAAGCCAAAGTAAATTTGTTAAAATGGGAGTTATATGCTCTCTCCTGTTCGATCTATCAAAGGCCTTGTAGCTGCATTTTGGACTTGCTGCAAGCAAGAGAGAGCTTTCCTATTAAGGCCAGGATACAGGAAATTGCAGTAGGCAAGATGGGATGAAATAACAGCATGAAAGACTTGTTCCATGTCAGAAAAGGATAGAAATGACCCTATATTTCTTAGCTGATAGAAACAAGACTGAACAACACTGGAATCAAAAGATAACAGATTAGCTGTTTGAACAGTGATTATAGTAGGACAAGCCTATCAAGTGATATTATAACTTTATTATAACAGAATCTTATCAAATGGGGTTCATGGCCTAATGTGGATTTATTTAGACCTCTGGGACATGAAAACATTTCATACATAACATACCCCTGGTATGGAGGAAGAGTTGAGTATGTCAAAGCTTCCTAAACAAGACCTCCACCAACTACAAGACAAGTCAAGACAAATTTGAAGTGTTTCTTCACAAACAGACTCAGTGAACAAATGACATAAATACACATATGAAGAAAAGATGAAAACAAGAAAGAAATACATTACAAATTTTAAGCTATCAGGCCAAAGCTTGTCTGTGTGTGTGTGTGTGTGTGTGTGTGTGTGTGTGTGTGTGTGTGCGTGTGCGTGCGCGTGCACCCAAAAAACGAAAGAAAGCAAGACGGACTGTGTGGCTATGAATTCTGTGTGTGTGTACATGTATGTGTCGCTGTGCACGTGCATGTGTGTGGAAAAAACACGAAACTGCCCCCAATCATTAGAAATACCCTTTTCTGCATTTCACCGTGTTTACATTGTTTTCATTGGGTTGTCAAATAGTCACGCGTGAATGCGACCTGTTGATGAAAAAGCAACTGAGTATGCAATCTGAAGCAATAGCAAATATTGGCACCACGCAGCCAGCGGTTGAAGAAAATGCTGACCAACACAAACCACTGCATCAACAAAAAATACCAATATTGTAACAGTTGAGGGTGGAAGACGGACGTGTTGGGGACAGAGGGGGGGAAACGACACCGTCCTCTTCCATAAGGCTGTGAGTTTCCAGCAGCAGGAAAGAAGTGTGGGACATGTGGTATTATTATGATTTAAAATGAAACAAATCATGTTGGAACTAATTGATTTATATTTTACCAATATGCAATGCAAATGTAGTATTTCATAGTTCAGTTAAATTGCCCCTGAAACAGATCAGAATGACCCAAAAATCAGATTAACTGAAAAAAATCATTTGTTTATTACCCTGGTATGTGTGTATGTATGTGTATGTATGTGTATGTATGTGTATGTGTATGTGTATGTGTATGTGTATGTGTATGTATATGTGTATGTGTATGTATGTATGTGTATGTATGTGCACATGCGTACTCACTCAACCCTGACTATCAAGCCCCTGCACCCCTGCTGCTGGAGACAAGCCCAAGACATTGGCACATGCAAAAGCCTTCAGAGCGCTTGTGCAAAAGGCATTAAAAAGCCCCACGCAATAAAACCGTTATTTATAGGACCGTAACAGCCTTGTAGTTTGTCTTGCACAAACCCCAGAGGAGGAACCAAGACACTCAATCCTCCCATAGACACTTACTGCAAAGGCTACTGCAAGTACACTCCCCCCTCCCCTCCCCCGGCTGCCTATGCATAGCGTCCTGATGCAAACCAGTGAAGTTGCTCCATTTTTTTGCGGCCACATGAAAGCTGAAAAACGTATTAAAAATTAAGCGGATGACAATTTGTGGTAAAGACAGAGCAAAAGAGGAAAAAAGGGACAGCAAAATAGGTACTCTCAGTAACCCTCGTGATGTAATCGGGGAAAATGTGTAACATTGTTAAAATACACAAAAAAGACAAACTTGTGACACCACACTTGTGGCACGGCGAAAAAATGTGTCCTTGTTAAAATCAAAATAAAGAAATAAGCAAGAGGGGAAAAAATGTTTTGTTGAGCAAAACCCAGAAAACACGAGGTGAGCCGGGTTCAGGAACCAGCAGCTTCACTTGTTGCTGTTGTGAATGTGAAGTTGGCTGTTAAGACAAGCTTGATAAAGTGGCTCTTCCATGAGAACCAGTGTCCTCCGCTCATTCTCACAACAGGAACCTCCAGAGTGTGAGTGGGATTTTCCAGTTTTAGTCGCTAAAAGGAGTAAACCCTCTATTAGTTCATAGGAAGGACTCGATGAGGCCTCCGTCCGTCCGAAGCGTGGGAAACAAAAGCATGCCTCCTGCGGGCAGCTAGCACTGCGGCGCCCCGCTGCCACGAAAAGCTGCAAGAGAGCAAGGAGTATGTAGTTGTTGGATGATGTCTTACGACAAGGCAAACCCAGGTCTGGAAACTGATCTGGAAACTTGTGCACGATCGTATCAGGGTTTTCTACTGGCCTATGCATCCAACTTTCCCAGCTCACCACAGAAATGTCCATATGAGAACCGCCAAGTACATTAAACGTACATGGATACGACTTGGTGACTTTAATGCACAGCACATACGGGTACACGAGGGCAGCAGGCTCTCGGATGCAGGGTCCGTTCACTGCAAAACACAACAAGCTGCATGTAGATTCCTGTAGTGCGTGAGACTGACGTGTAATGGAAATGTCACAGGTTTGATCCCTGTGTCGTTGAGCAAGATACCAAACCCCTACCTGCCCATTCATTGTAGGTTTCTCTGGATAAGAGCATCAGCTGAATAAGTGTACTTACAATAAATGTGTGTGTGACAACAAATGAACAAGTCACTGAAAGTAGCGCCGCTGCGGTGTAACACCAGAATGTGGCGGAGGGAAATTGGGACATATGACTCATGTCAGAAAACTCCATGTTGATGGTGTTTGAGGAAACATTTGTCTTTTAATGATTTTTATATGTTTTTTCAGAAAGCAAATCGCCGTCTGCTTGGGCGTCGATTGAACAACCATCCCATCCGGTCCAATACGAAAAGTCATCGATGAGGGATTGGCAGTGTGGCACATGTGACACTGGTTTAGTTTAGTTTAGTTTAGTTTAGTTTAGTTTAGTTAAGTTAGTTTAGCAGACTTACAGGTTCCTCCAAACTATCAAGATCAAAACAAAAAGTCACAGATATGAGAAGGAAGTGTGTTATTTGTGAAGCCCCGCCCCATTATTTCACTGCCTCCGACAGAGGGTCGTTTCTTCTCATCCAAGATCAATCTGGGCAGGGAAAGCAAACACTCTCCCCTCCCTCAACAGCTACAGTTGAGGTGCCCTTGAGCAAGGCATTGAACCCCTAAGCTGCTCCAGCAGAGCTGCTCAGTGGCCAGCAGTGGAAGACTGGTTGTACTGGGCAGCTCGCAGGTGTCTGTGTGTGGAAGTGTTGAGGTAAACTGGTAAACTTTTGATAAACAAACCCCCCCCCTGATCTGGTGTTTGATGTCCCACCGTCATTTATGGTATTGTTGAAAAGCCACAAAACTTTACTACAATTTTTTGTGTTTTTCTTCTTTTATATATCATAAATATATATTTTTTTTCTACTTCCATATAAATAAATGTCTGTTTTGCTACTTTCTATTGCCAATGATATAACACAACATTCAACCTCTAGCCAGGTCATGAAAGATTTTACATTTGCTGCTATAAACACTCGGTATCAGGTAGGTGTTTCCTCTGGGAAGAGCGTTGAGGAACACCACAGTGAGGAACACCACAGTGAGGAACACCACAGTGAGGCTGAGAGACAAAGATGGAGACCAAATAAAAAAAACACCACAGCAATGACGGTTAGCATTAAAGATGTCTTCAAAACGCAGACTCTTATCTAAGTGATAACAGTTTGATGACTCATGGGCCTCTGAAACCTGTTAAAACTCCATTGCAGAGATAAATGGCCGTCAATGAGAGAATAACCAATCTTTTCTCTGCACCTGAAAATCTCACTTTTTGCAGATGTGTGTTTTTCCTCCAACAACAGTGTTTTGTCCTGGCAGGCTTGCGGACACAGGCCTATTCATTTTGCGGACATTTGTGGCAGAGCGAGCCAGTGGGCGCCGCGGTGCTGTCCCAAACCGTGGCCAGGGGCTCTGTCTGAATCCATCAGCGTCCACCTTTCAAAGCCAGTTGGCAGGTTTTCTTCAAAATGACAGGCTTTTGTTTGGCTGCTGGATGTAATTGGTGACAGCTTTTGCAATGCAGGGGGCAGAATGATAGGGGAGCAGCAGCATCTGTCATGGAGCTCTTTGTTGTGTGTGTGTGTGTGTGTGTGTGTGTGTGTGTGTGTTAGACCAAAATATTTATTTGCTGATGTATCACACCGATATTGGCCTTTTTATTGAATATCAGATATCGTCCAGTTAATGTCGTCCACCTCTGATATGACAGAGGTTCCCCCCAGACCACAGCTACATAACAACAGCCTGTATAATCTGCAATGACATTTGTATTTATTTATTTATTTATTTATTTATTGTTCTAAAAATAATTTCATTAGCCTGGTTGAGTTTTAGTGTCCCGTGGTCTAAATACTGTTTCACAAAATTCTGGGGTGAAACACTGAATACTTGTAGTTTTTTTAAGTAATTGGCAGCTTCAACACATAAATATCGGTATCAGCCTTCAAAAGCCCATATCAGTTGAACTGTAGTGTGTGTAGCCAATAAAGAGAGAGCATGTAAGTGTGTGTTGTGGAAATGGGCGGAGCAAGGGGACCTAAGCAGTGTAGTCACAAGGGTGAAGGTCAACTGTGATGTCAATCCCATGATTCCCCACTGTCTATCTAATAGTTTAACTTGTTGACGTAAAATGAAAAACTGAATGTGTGTTGACACTTTCTGAAGGGATCTCTTTAAACTGATCCCAGAGCAGGCAAAACTCTAGCAGATGGATAAAGGAGACACATCACACCGAAAATTGGGGATGTATTGATTTTCCTTCATTTTCTTGACACATTCCCTGTGCCCGGTCTGTTTTATGCTTAGTGCTTACTCTTAGTGTGATTTTCTTAGACTCATATTCCCGGTGTGAGTAACGACTGGTCGCAGTGCACATGCAGTGCAGTATCGATCCAGTAAATATGACACTGTGAGGGGTATGGGCTTTTCGGCACAGCAAATACTGCCACTCTGTGTTCCAAAACAGACGGTGCTGCCTCAGAATGCAGCTCATGTCTCCAAGGCTCATGCTGCTCCACGGTCATTTACTACACTGTAAAAAAAATATCCGTTTTAACAAGCCGTCTAATAGAACCTTCGGTCTTAAAACTGATTTTTCTTAAAACAAGTGAGAACTATTTACCGGTGAGGTGAGATAAATGTCACTTGTTTAAATGTTCCTGAATCAAGTGTGTTTTTCAGGGTGATCTGCCTTATTCTGCCTTATTTCAAGAAAGTGACATTTGTTTCTATAAAATGTCCCAAATGTGAAGCTGGAAACATTAGAAACAAGTGGAATTATCTCATCGCTTTTGCAGAATTTTCCAATTGCTTTAAAATAATAAGACTTAAGACTGAATGTGAGACTGAATGACTTGGTGACATGGACATTTTTTGCAGTGTGTCCATTAGTCACACTGAACCCGTTGAAAAGCCTGTCTCGCCCAGTAACTCAGCATCTCCCAGTGTCAGACCACTACTGATCCACATCTACTTTGATTTATAACTCTAGAAACAAAAACAATTCTAAACAGTACCAGGAAATGGTTCCTTAGGCTTGTTGGTTAAAGAACCATTTTAGAAAGGTTTTTTTTACAGCTCCAGGCTCAAATGGTTCTACATCAGACCTTTTTGGTGCTAAAAGGACTCTGCCATGATACAACCCCAAAGAACCCTTTTGATGCTATAAAATATTTTAGAAAGATTTTATGGCACAAAAAAGGCCCAATGTAGAACCATTTTAGTCTTTTGTAATAAAGGCTTTTTTCTAAAGGAGTTCTTCTAGCAGCAAAACCCCTTTAGAAAGATTCTTTATAGCACAGGGACAAATGGTTCTACGTAGAACCTTTTATCCCTATAAAGAACCATTTGTATTGTTAAATGGTGCTATAAAGAACCATTTAACAATACAAGAAATGCTCCAAAGTAGCAGAATTAAAATAACTTTAAGAACCACCGTGTGTTCTGATTTGGCCTTTTTTTTTTAAATCAGAAAATGTTTAGACCATTATGAGTCTACATAAAACCACCATACTCACCAAGGAACACTTGATGAACCCGCCTTTCTCCGTGTGTGGGCAGGTGGCCGTCTTGATGACATGTCTGCCGTCACACTGTGCCTCTTTCCCAGTCCAACGGTTTTTATGTTGATGCTGATGCTTGTTGCCCGTCTGAGTCCTGTGATGTGACCAACGTCAGCCCAAGGGGAATTTGGTGTGCAGACGCCCTCAGTCAACGCCATGACGCTGTGAGGTCACTTACAGTATAGCCTCGGGAGTGGTGAGAGGGAAAGCATGGGTCAGTTTATCACTGTTCATAAACTGAAACCCAACAATACACGAGTGTAAACGAGGTGGTGTCAGTGTGTTCGTGTATTTATGAGGCTGCCGGATTCATTTGAAATGATTATATGTCGCGAACAATCACGTTCATTTCACCTTCTTTGCTCACAGGAGGTTGAAACTAGTTTAAAGGGTCATAGTGGTGTTATGGATTGTTGGATCAATGGGTTGCCAAAATAATAAATCAATATGCCTAAATCGGTTATAATTGGGATATGAGTCGTCCCTGCACTTGTACTACAAATGTGCTCGTCTAATGACTCCTGTGCGACCAAAACTCCAATCCTGTTTCTTCGCATCACACCGCAAAAAACAAAACCAGATCATAAACATTCACTTTGTCTTGTATTCATTCTTAAAATCCTAAGTGAAATATTCTGCCAGTGGTTGAAATGGTTGAAATGGTTGAAATAGGTTTCCACTTGCTTCCAGTGATGTTTACCATGACACAAGCCAAAAGAAAAGAAAAGAGAATTACACTTGAAATCCCGAAACAGGTGAAACTGCATTGGGAATAAGTGGAATCAATGACCCTTTAAGGTGGATATGTTTTTAGTGCAGCTGGCATCTTAGATCAAGTCTTTATTCCTCTGCCAATGTCCTTCTTTAAACTTAAATAAACACAGGGCGTTTGATTCCACCTTGAGTTTGAGTGGTCTAAAAAAAAACGATGTATTTGGATAGCCCGTATCTCATTTCCCCCCAAACCCGCGATGACCGGAGCTTGTATCATTGAATTAATCACTGGCATTACGCGCTCAGACTCAGGTACAGAGAGGGGAGTTGGCGAGGTATCCGGGAGAAGGAGGACCATTAAGCAGGTTATCATGACATCATCACGGCTGGCTATAAAGCGGCGAGGGCTTATACAGAGTTAGAGGAGCACTTGAGAAGCTTTGGAGTAAAAGGACGGACTGAGCGAAATAAGCCTCTGGGTTTATACCGGCTGACAGGCTCTACTACCACCGGTCCTCTTTCTGAGCTCCACCAGAGGAATCCCTTCTACCCAAAAAAAAAAAAGAAAGAAACCTCGTCAAAATGAACTTGTCGCACTTGGTGGCTTGTGGACTTATGATCACCCTGCTTTCAGTAAGGACGGGGGCGAAACCTTTAACTCAGGCGCAGCAGAAGGTAAGAAGTCATTGATATTGTTGCTATTAGAGACGAAGCCCACGTCTTAGCTTTGTAGTTTTACGCAGCTTTTTGATGGCTGGTGCTTGTTTGATCCGTGGTACTTTAGCGCAGCAGGATCAGCTGTCTAGTTTGGAGTTTATCTATTGGGCGTTCAAGGCTGCTCTTTTTACGCGTTAGAGTTCGTGACTGCAGTCATGTTCAGCAATTGGACCATGGTAATATGTTTTTTTCAATTGGCTCCACACACTGAATCTGAATCTGGAGTAGCCTAGTGAGTGATTTCTTGCATTACCACTATTTGGAAAGACTGTTTTACATTACATTATTTCCAATATATTCCAACCTCTACATTTAAAATATGTTGTACTAAAAAAGATGACTTTCTCTCCGGCATCATTTGCCCCCTTTCCAGTTTAAGCGCACGACGAAGTCATCTGGCTAGCGCTCCAAAGATACAACTGGAGGAAAAGGCTCAAAGCAAAACCATTAGTCAGAAACATCACGTAATTCATCTAAGAAACGATTTTAAGTCATGAAGATATTCGGGCTCAACGTGGAAGGCATCTCTCCCATCTGTTAGTAAAAGTCAAAGTAACCCAAACCAACATTTCCATGCGTAAAATTAGCATTACGCGTGGAATCGATAAAAGTAGAATGTTCAACTTGTGAAAATAAAGATTTCAAAGAATCTTAAAAGTGAGATGTTTACTTATTCTATTAGGATGGCTGCAGGTTGATGGCACAGACTGCATTCAGGCTGCAGGCACCTGTCCTTCTCTCTTCAAGGATCTCCACTGTTTTGTTTGACCCAAAATTGTCATAGAGTCGCGATGTAAATAGGCTATATACACTTTGTGGGAAATAACTTTACAAAAGTATTTAATTTGCACTGAATAATTGCAGTATCTTGTGAGTATTTTCGGAAGTTGGGCGCTCGTCTCAACCTGTTATTTTATTTCCGCCGATGTGAGGCAAGTGTAGACAGGACCAGCTGTACATTTCAGTTATAGCGCCATGCATTAAATCTTTTTCTTCCCAATTGACAGGATGTTTTAAAATGCTTGAATGTAGATATTGATATTTTTCCCTCATATTTGAGTGTGTGACGCAAACGGCTCTTGTTGCGTAAAAAATGCCTTAACTATCCCGTTACAGAATATGTTTATCTAACGGAGGTGTGTTTTATTTATCTTTGATCCAGTCCCTCAGAAGTTTGCTGGGCCAGGAGCTGGCGGAGTTTCTGGAGTCGGAGGAGAGGGAGAGGAGACTGGACACCGTGCGCTCTCGGATACGTTTACTGCGAGATTTACGCATGGACACCCGGGCCAGGGGAATGTGGGCGCGTCTCCTGAACGATCAGCCCACCCCAAGGAGAAACAAATCGGGCACCAAGAAAGGAGGGTCCGCGTCCCGGAGTGGCTGCTTCGGACACAAGATGGACAGAATAGGGACCATCAGCGGCATGGGCTGCTAGAGGTGGAGCAGCGGAACTGTGTTGGTAAGTGGCATCCCATGACATTGCCATATAAAGCTGGATGGAGTCCACTGTACGTTTGATTGAAAGGAAGGAAGGGAAGGAGAAAGGAACAAAGAAAAGAGAAGATGTGATGTGAGATTTTCTATTATATCTTTGGTTCTCATGTACAGTGACAGCAAGAAAGAAAAGAAAGAAGGAAGGATGGGATGGAAAGGAGGATGGAAGAAAGAAAGAGAGAAAGAAAGAAAGAAAGAACAAAAGAAAGAAAGGGAAGATGTTGAAGTTCAATTTTCTGTTTTGTCCATGGTCCAATAAGGATTTCATGTACAGCTACAGGAAGGAAGGAATAAAGGAAGGAAGGAAGGAACAAACAAACAAACAAATAAAAGAGTTGAAATAAGAATTTCTGTTGTGTTGATGGTCCTCTAAGGATGTAAGGAAGGTAAGAAGGAAGGGAGAAAGAAACAAAGCAAGAAAGAAACAAAAAAAAAAGTCCAGAGTCAAAGTTGCCTGGTCTGATTCTCTCAGGAGATTATGTCACCTGTCAGCTTACTGGGTCAGATGATGTAAGAAATCTCATGAAGCATCTTGACTGTTATTGACCTCTGTCTGACTTTTATCATAATTATCATAAAAGTCAATACTGGAGACGACGTTGAGCTGCAGAACACGATGTCCCAAACTTGTGATGTCATTAAAGCTCGACCAATAGCCTCGCAGTCTGCGGTACAAGCGTCATCATGAGAGCAGGAAAGCCCACTTGAGCTGACGCATGGGCAGCAGTCCAGTTGGTATTTAGGAAGTGTTGCATCTGTACACATCGTCATGAGTGATCACATCTGCTGGATCCGCTGGTCTGAATGGTACAGATTAACAACCACGAGAACAAAGGTCATTCAAATAGAGAATGACCTAAAGAGAGAAATAGAGAAATATGAGAAATGGAGGAAGAGAGAGAGAGACAGTCAGAGAAGGAGGAAGGTGCAGACAGGCAGACACACACTCATACACACACACACACACACACACACACACACACACACACACACACACAGCACCCTATGATTGCAAGGGAACTTTCTGGGAAACCCTTTCTTTCATAGAAACAACAAAACTTTAAAGGGGCGGCAGTAGTGGATGAACGATGAGGAAGCTGACGCACAATTAGCCCCGGGACTCGACACCTCTTTACTGAAATCCTTATGGGGTGGGGGTGGGGGTTGTTTTGACGCCTGAACACACGGTGACTCACGGTGTTTGTTTGTGACTAAGTGTGTGTTTTATCACTTGACACCTCTCTTTCCTCTCGTGGTTCAGCGTATGGATTTGGGACAGAGTTGCAAAAGAGACTGCATACTGAATGAACGAACTGATGTGAACTCACGTTGTTTCTGACAGCTCAATCTGACCACGCTTGTCCTCCTCTCTCCTCTCTTTCCAGCGCTCTAGACGATGGGTTCGGACAACATGGATTCAGTTTGTTCTCGCCCGAGACAACAACAAAAAAAACTCACCAAGTGACGGATTTTCGGTACGAAAAGTCACCATGACCAGCATAAACAAGGACTGAGATGACAACGCTACAAAACCCTTATATATAAATATATACGACATAGAAACGGTCAACACATACACACTCAGACACATACTACAAGATGGCGGACAATGGTGTAAAAACTACAAACCGCAAAGCTGTATATTGTTGCTGCTGCTGCTGCTGTACATTCATGTACTTCATCCCCCCTTGCATAAATGTATTTATGTTTAAAAAAAAAACTATTTATATGTTTATAAAAGAGATATTTATAAATATGAGTTTTATTTATGTAACATTTTGAAAATGGATGCAAACTGCAGGTCAATTCCGTTTGTAACTTTTTTCCTTTGTCTCGAATAGTTGTAAATGTTTTCAAAATGATAAAAGAACATTCCATGTGCACTTACAAGTCTCCTCTCAGGTTTTTCTTGAACGAGAAATTGTTTTTATATATATATATATATATATCGGCCATATATGAGAGGTGAGACTGGTCGGGGATGGTATCAACTGTATTTGCAGTACTGGGGGGAAAATGAATGGTAGTATCTTTATATTGAAACCAACTGGCGCAGTCGGTGCCTGTCTTAGTTGACAAGGGATGGGAGCGTAGGGTTTTTTTTTAACAAAATGCACAACACAGACTGTGTGAGCATGCTGTGTGTGTCTTCTATCATTACGTACAGTTTAAGTATTTAGCTGACACTCTTATCCAGACTGGCTTAAAATATGAGCAACAGTAGAATACGCTTAAATTCCCATATTGCAAACAACCATTAAGGAGCTCAATGGTCAAAGCCACCACATATGTGATCCTGGTTGTGATCATGTATGGTAGAGAAGTATTATTACAATGCAGTTAGAGGAGGAAGATATGGGGAAGGGAGATGTTGGGTGACTTAGTGGAGGAGGTGAAGTATTTCTTAAAGAAATTAGTTTTCAGGTGATGATGGAAGACTGGAAGTGACTCTGCTGTCCTTAAATATGGTGGTTGGTAAACATGGAACCAAGCCAAGCCCTTACTTTCAGCAGTTTTATGATATTAATAACACTAATACTAAACTTTATTTATATGGCACTTATCTAAAAGCACAGTTTACAAAGTGGTTGCATAAAAGCATGATGGTACAATTTATAAAAAATGGAAACACAGAAAATAAAAACAAAAACATAAGTAACAGGAGATCATTAAGGAGATTAAAAGAAATATGACAGGAAAGTAAGTCTATAAAAGTGTGTTTTATGAAGTGATTTAAAAAGACGATAAAGAATTAGTTAGTGTAGTAGTGAAATCCACAGTCTGGGTCAGTCCCCTTAGTCTTGAGTCTAGTCTGAGAGACAGACAGCATCCTTAAAAAGAGCACGATGCACGTCCTGCAAAACCCTCCCCTGATAAAATGACAACAACTCTGTAAGCACACATTCAGAGTAAACATAATACCATCTCACTTGTGCACTCCACTTGACATTGACGAAGTAACATTGATGGTCAAGACTTGCACTACGTTGTTCACACACTAGAGGGCGGCATCAGGACGACACCTGTTACACCGTTATACCATCTCATTCTAGTGATCGACCTCTCGAGGGCGATTCGAGTCAAGAGCAGCTTCTTCAAAAAGCAGCTTAGTGTTAAACATCTTATTGCATCACATAAGAAAATGTCACAGATAATGATCCTGCTTGAGGTGCTTTAGAGAAACAGGACTCAATCCACTAGGATTCATATATGAAGGAATACTGTATTGTGAATCTCCGTTGTCGTGGGTAGACAGACAAATACCATACCAATATCAGTGGATGTGGGAGCAGAGGCACACACACACACATGCACACACACATGCACATGCACACGCACGTGCACGTACGCATTCAGAAACCAGAACCACACTGCCTGTTTCACTGGTGTTTGCTAGAAAGAGAGTTTCTAGCAAGAGAAAGAGAGTTTCTAGCCAACAGCTGGCTTCCTCACACCAGACAGCAGTAGGTAATATGGCCCATCAGGTAATGTAGATATGAAGGGTTTCATTTCAAAATGCTACAGATTCATTTTGGAAATAAATTCTTGCCTGATGTTCTTACCTTTTATTCATCATTGTTATTTTATTATTCCCTTTGTAGCTTTATTTCTTAGTGTTATTCTATGTCTGGCTGCTGTAACAAAGAAATTTCCCCCCGGGAATTAATAAAGTACCTGCCTACCTACCTACCTACCTACCTACCCACCTACCTACCCACCTACCCACCTACCTACCTACCTACCTACCCACCTACCTACCCACCTACCTACCTACTCACCTATACTAGCCAAGATTTAAAAAAAACACTAATGATTACAACCACTACAGTGTTACTGTAGTGGTGATAGCAAACACAGTCTGTGATAGAAAACATTGTAAATAATATTTTTTCTAGTTTTTTCTACCCTCTGTGACAGAGATGTTTAGTCCCACATTTGCATTTACAAGGTGCATGGGGTGAACAAAATAACGGAAACGCCACATGAAAGGGGACTTTTACTTTGAAGTAGCTACATCACAATTACAAAAACAGCTACACAGGCAAGTCAAATTAAGCTGGAAGCCAACTAGCAGTATGTGTCAGCTTTAAAACAGGTCTGACAATCAACACTTTTATGTGCAAGTTTTCAAAGTAACATGAGGCAACAAAGAGCTCCGAGTAGTTGGTGTCCGACGGGGATAGACGGCACTCAGCAGACAGATGCTGAAAACCACTACAGCCACAGAATTGAATCAACACCTCTGTGGCCCAGTCAGACACTGGTACGTCATGAGCTTCACAAAGCTGCTGTTAATGGCAGCATTTAGGAACTGCTTGCATCCGAGGCCACCGTGCAAAGATGCATCACCTGGTGTAAGGAGCACAAAACCTGGGTCGTTTTGTACAATTTTCCCTTCCATCCAGGGCGGTTTATGTTAGAAGGAAACTAAAAGGCTTTCACCCACATGGTGGCGGATCTGGTATGGCCAGCCATCTCATGGGAGTCATTAGGTCTGGTGATTTCACAGGAACAAACACTGTTCCCATGATGTTCCGATTTTCCAAGAAAATCCAAATCCAAACCATGAACACCAGGATGAAGTCCAACACCTTCCATGGCATCACCAGATCTCAACTGCTTCACTAGAGGCTTTAAGAGAAAACCTGTGAATATGTTTGTTTTCATCAACCATACTTTTAATGACTGATATACACTTTTACTTACACTATTTCTTCTCCTGTTCTTGTGCCCTGTCATGATCTTTAGTTATCTTGTTTCTATTATCGGCTTTCTTTTCCACGGTCCTGAACTGTTTAGAAAAGCACTTTGGGTTACACTGATGTATGAAATGCGCTATAAAGAATAAAATTTGATTTGATTTTTAATTTGATTTCAACACCACTGAACTTCATGGGAACCGTTCTGGGGAGGCTAGAGAGTGAACTAGATGCCCACTTTCCTTCTTGAAGAACGGCCCAACAAGGAGGAAGCTGGTCTGAAGGCAAAGGGTGGCCCTACTCCTTATTGTCTACTTCTTATTGATATATTATGTGTTTCCACTATTTTGTCCACCCCCTGTATCAACCCAATCTGCTAAACCTGCAGGTAGATTTATTATTTATTATTTATTATTATTCCCTCTTCCCCTGTTTGTTAAATATGCTGCAATCAGTAACACACAACTCATATGGGTTTTTAGTCTTAGCTCGATTAGTAAGAATGCTGCCAGAGGCAAAAAAAAATCTATATTTTATGAAACATACTCAATTATTTGCCTCAGCAGGTTCACCAAGACTTCACAGCATTTAATTACAGAGTTTAATTCTTACAGGGAACCATTTTGGGTGGTTGCCCAGAAATAAATGTGCATTCCCTCATGATAAAGGGCATCCCTGCTGAGAGGATGCGTCCACTGGCAGATCAGTTTGCTGTCCTCTGGAGTTTGTATTTGTTGGATTTATTCACTCTAATCCATTTGCACAACAGCCCTGATTAACAGGTGCAGACATAGGGGTGGATGGGGGGTGGAGGGGGTGGGGAGGAGAATTGTGTTCATTTACTTTGCTGAATTTGGAAGACAACAATTAACCACGTGAAGGTGACAGGACTCAAAACCAGATGTTCTGTTACACAGCCAGGAGGGATATAGACTAGAATGAGGATGTTTTTTACTCTGTTGAACATCCAAACCTGGTGAATCATCTTGAATAATGTACAATATACATTTACTACAGCCGAGTAAAACCAGACAGTTCTGTAGGGAATCAAGTCTCTCTCTAGCCCCGTTGGCCGCCATTAGCAGGGAACTTCTTTCGGCCCTGCGGTCACTTTCACTACATCACCAGCTAAATACGTGTTTACAATAGAAAAGCATTTTCAGATGATGGTTGATGGCCTGACAGAGTGCTGGTGGAGGAGACAAACCCATCACACACACATGAAATCTACTAGATCATCAAGGCCACAAGGGATTTCAGGCCAAAGAACCCACGTGTCCTCGGCTACGCAACCCTGCTAGTTATGTATATTTTACTGTTTATCAAGAGTACTTTATTTCCCCAAAGGCATCCTCAGGCAGGACACAATTACATGGAAATGATGGTGAAATTAAGGGTTTTATCCCTTAACACAATATATTATTGAGTTCCTTGATATTGATTGCTCAATGTTTTAAAAAATCACAATTACAAAATGTTACTGGACTCCAAAACAGCAAATCACTTCAACAACATCCAGTAGTGAGTTTTATATGCCAGCAACCATTTTGTCATGGCAGGTGTCACAGTTATCAGATGGTGGGTACGCTGACTGGAACGATCCTCTTCAGTTCTTCTGCACAGCGCTCTGTAAAATACAGGAGGTGTGTGGATGTGAAATGCAATGCTGCCTCTGTGTGGTATTGAGGGTTAATTACTCACTGTGCTGCTGCTGCTGCCCCCTGGGAATGATGAGACTCTCAGGCTGTCACTTCCTGTTGGGTGAAACACGGATGTAGATCAATCAGACTACCGACTACCTGACATGTGTTTGTTTGTTTGTGATAAATACATTACAATCAAAAAGCAAGAGAATAAAACCTACCAACTACTTCACTTAAAGCAGTTTAACCCAGTTTTAAACCCAGGCAGTATGGCTAACTACTACTACTAGTACTACTAATATTACTACCACTACTGCTACTACTACTGCTACTAGTACTACTACTAATATTACTACCACCACTGCTACTGCTACTAGTACTACTAATATTACTACCACTACTGCTACTGCTACTAGTACTACTACTGGTACTACTACTGCTAGTACTACTGATATTACGACCACTATCACTATCAAGATTCAAGAGGTTTATTCGTCACATACACATACATGCAGTGAAATGAAAATTGGCAATGCTCATGGGAATGTGCAAAGGGCAGTATACATAGTATTTAACAGTAGAAAACCAACACTATATATACAGCATGAAAAAATAAAATAAAATAAAATAACAATATTTACAGTTAGAGCTCTTATATAAAACAACACAATATATACAGTAAGAGCACTTTTGAAGTGAATTATAAAATATAAAATAAGAGGTAGATGGGGAAAATCGTGTGAATGTAATGAGCTCTAAACTATGTGTAGTCGTTACCTAAGTGTGTGTGTGTGTGTGTGTGTGTGTGTGTGTGTGTGTGTGTGTGTGTGTGTGTGTGTGTGTGTGTGTATAAGAGGGGCAGTGTGTGGGTCTTGGTGGGGGCCCTGGTGAGGTCAGAGTTCACAGTCCTGATGGCCTGAGGAAAGAAACTCTGTCTCAGTCTCTGTTTTAGCAGCGTGACTACGGAGGCGCTTGCCTGACCGCAGCAGCTGAAACAGTCCGTTGTTGGGGTGGTGAGGATCCTTCATGATCCTGCAGGCTCTGGTTCTACTACTCACTACTACTCACTACTACTACTACTGCTGCTACTGCTACTAGTACTACTACTACTAGTACTACTGCTGCTACTACTACTGTTAGTACTACTAATATTACTACCACTATCACTACTACTAGTTGTAGTACTACTGCTGCTTTACTAGTATTATTGCTACTACTACTACTTCTGCTACTGTTACTACTACTACTACACTACTGCTGCTACTACTACCACTACTACTAATAGAAACAATAATAACAATAATAATAATTTTATAGACCTAGTTCCAAAAGTCCACAAGACATAAAATATTAAATGTATTCAACTATAACTTGATGATAATCACTTTATTCTTGTGTAAATACATTTCTCATTTGAGTTGCAATAAAAACCTCTAACCTAACCTAATGAAAAGTCTCTGTATTCTTTTCATGATATTCCTATAAAGACTTACAGTGTGTCTGTGGTACTCAGTAGTGAGTCTGTAGTGATCTTAACAGACTTCATGGTCTTTTTTCTTACTCTCACATGGTGCCATTGTAACCCTTCCGTTATATTCCTATAGTGATTCACAGTTATAGAATCCCTCTATATCCTTTATATGTATTATATGATTACTATAGCTCTTTTTTTCGTGTTTATCCAAGCGGATAGGAGGGCAGATTTGATTTTTCAGTAGTTATAAAATCGATCGATCCACTCACTCTTTGGTACACGTGGTTGATGGATGACAGCAGCTGATGCGACCACGTGGTTCTTATAAACAGATATCCGCCATGGGCCACAAAGATGCTTATTATTGACAACATAACGTCTAGCTGTTATGAATTTCTCTTCAATTTGCTGCCAATAAACGTTCAATAATTACCAATAATTCGTTTCCAAATAAATATAGAATTATAGCATTTCAGAATTTGGTCATAAATACTGTATTTGGGTGTAATACGTCATTTTCCAGTTATTCCAATAATAGATTAACTCAACATATATGCTTTGCTGTATTTGTGTAGGTTTGTTTTTGAGCAAATAACCAATCGCTTGTTTCTAAAACGCAATAAATATGATTTCGCGCGTCTGTGCAGTGGACGCGCGGGCACTATGCAAATACTGTGACGTGTGGTTGGAGGAGTAGGTCGTGTGGGCGGGGCCCCGTGAACGCGCATGGGGAAGAAGGTAGCGAGCGCGTCTCCGTCAGATCAGTCTTTCTTTCTCAATGTTCTACGGAGTAGGCTGAGCCACGTGCATGCATCAGTGATCTCTTTACCTCTTTCTAAACGTCCAATTTGTGTGTTTCGTTGAAACGCGCAGCATAATCATGGTGAAGTTAGCGAAGGTAAGACCCTTTACGTTTATTTCAATCCCTTTGTGTGAATTTGTGATAGGAAGCTGTGTTTACGCATGAGGCCTTTACGGAGAAGTTCCTGCGTTGTGAGTTGACGGGAAAATGGCAGTGGGGGGAAAATGTCTGCGCATGTTCCGAGGGTTATGGTTTATGCACATTAATTCGACAGTTTTTTCACGGGCGTGCCGAAAAAACGCACATACTACAAATTGTCACGTTAAAAAATGTCGGTATATCACACTGAACGTTCTTCTCGACCCAGATTTGAGCAGCCATGTTTGCCCCTTGCTGTCGGTTGCCAGGCCTGCTCAATTAGCTACTAGCCAGCGACTCAAAATGGCATACATGCGCGCTCTCGACCTAAGCATGGGTTGTATAGCGTGAGCTTGACCGGTTAAGGCGGCATTTTATATCACGGTTTGTTGGCTAATGGCGACATTTAAAACTCAAAATTGTAAATGTGCCATTTGGAGCATTGGGTGGTGTGCTCAAGTCTTGTTGGCTACATGGTTAGTGTTAGCACGGCCGCATAAGTCAAACTACCAAACAAGAGCTGTAGCTCGCTCCTTGTTACTGCCAGCGTTACTGTTCGACCAGGGGAATTTAAACCATGCTACGGATAGGGACTGTGCTCGTTGCGTTTCTCATTCGCAGCCATTTTGCCTGATAACCCGCCAGCATGTGTGGAGTTTTTTTTTTTATTAAACGTGACTGGCTGGCTAACGTGCTAAGTTAGCCAACATGCTAGCGTCCCTTCCTCCTGTGCTCCACGTGGGCTCTGCGCCTGCTCCGGGTGACACACGAGGTGCGAAACCAAAACCCAGACTCCAATTAGCCGTTATCACGTTACCTGGTTTCCTGATTAAATCACTCGTCTTTGGGCACTGCGGTGTTAAGTGGTGGTTATAGATTTTTGTTATTTATCACGTTATTCACACATTATCCTCGTTCTTACAGGCAGCAGTCAAACAGGGATCACAGAAGAAAAAGGCCCCTCCGCCCCCCAAAGACGTGGAGGAGGAATCGAGTGAGGAGGACAGCAGCGAGGAGGAAGAGGAAGAGGTATTTCTGAGTTTATCACTGTAGAAATATTGCCAATTATGCTATTTCTTTGTTGAAATAAAACTTTTTTTTTTTGCAATTATTTTTTGCAGACTCCGCCACCAAAAGCGGTAAAGAAGGCCACACCGGCTAAACCTGCCCCAGCTGCAAAGAACGGCAAAGCAGCCAAAAAAGCAGAAAGCGAGGATGAGGATGAGGAGGATGATTCTGGTAAGGCACTTGCAAGCTCGGTGAAACAGACTGTTAATGTTGATGAGGGGTAGAACAGTTGAGCCCAGCTCTAGTGTGGCAATGTTACTGCGGTTTAATAAATTGCACATCATTCCATGGTGCAGATCACCCCAATAAGCAATTGGGTAGTAGCTTTGAGTTTTTAAGTTTTAAAAGGAAAAAACATTGACATTAATGGGAGTTTGATTGTGTGGTGCATTGCAATGCTAAAGAGTTTTGTATTCTAGCAGTGCTTTACGAGACACAGACCTAATGGGGTTCTGGGGTACCCTTTAATTTGTACATGAAATGTTTTGTTGCCATGTGAGCTGTAATGTATGGCACTTTTGCAATCAACTTACAGAGGAGGAGTCCGAAGAGGAAGCCCCACCACCAAAGAAGACCCCTGCAAAAGCTACACCAGCTAAAGCCAAAGCAGCTCCTGCCAAGGCTGAGGAGTCAGATGATGACGAAGAAGATGATGATGGTAGGAGCCACAACTTTCAACAGTGAAGCACTACAATGAAATTAATTTTTAAGCGGTGCCACAGAAAAATGATGCTGTAAAACGTGACTTAGAAGGGTTTCAATGCCAATAGTCCTTTTATTTTTAGCCGCTATGTAGTACTCCGACCAGCAGGGCGGCGGTCTTGAGGGCAGTTATACACTATTTCTATGCAGAAGTTGAGTAAACACAACAAGCAGTCCAGCCAGATGTGCAAAGCTACTGCTTTAAGACAGAAATGTCATCCAACTTGGGGCCAAGGTTAAATAACAGACTAATTTTCAGTTAAGCCACCATAAAAATGCCCTTGATAGCATAATCAGTTACTCAACAAAACATAGTCAAAATTAAGATACTGTTTTATGCTTTTAATTGAACTTTTTTTCATATTGTAAATTTCCCTATACTGACCTATAAAATGTGATCATTCATAAGTTAATCCAATTAGAGCCATATGTCGTCAGCTGAGCTCTAGATGTCCTTGGCCTGCGTGGCTTTTAAAATGCCACACAGTGCACCCTCCATTTCTTGGCACACATGCTGTTGTTCAGTACTCATGTGTGAAATGTACGGAGGTAGAGCAAAGCCAGCGCTATGTCTTCGGTACCGGTGTGTTGATCGTCTGCCGGTCCTATCCTCAATCGCTGGCACATTTCTGCCTTTAGTGACTTGTGAGTGAGCTTTGATCATACAAACAGGCCACGTTCTGTACGTTTAGCCAAAAAAGAAACTATTATTTTATTCATCGGCCCTTTTGTGTCTCCAGATGAGGAATCAGAAGAAGAGGCCCCACCACCCAAGAAAGCTGCCAAGCCTGCTGCCAAGGCCCCAGTGAAGGCCACACCTGCTAAAGAGGAGTCATCTGATGATGAGGATGAAGAAGATGGTGAGCTTAAGCCCCTTTCCTTGATATCTTGGTGATGCCAAGCCAGTGTGGCACTGCCACCCCTGTCATAACCTTGCAAATGATGACCAACAAGGGACTTAATACTGAATGTGTGTGATGTCACCTTTTGTTTGGATCTGATCAATAGGATCTGTCAATAGATGGTCAGTGGATTGAACATGTTCACGTTGACCGGTGTATTGCTCCTTGCTTTCAGAGTCTGCGGAGGAGATGGACACCACCCCTGCTCCAGCAGCCGCCAAGGCAAAGAAAGCAGGCATGGTCAAGGCCAAGGAAGAGTCGGAGGAGGAGGGTGATGAAGAGGAGGATGAAGATGACGACGAAGAGGAGGACGATGATGACGACGAGGGTAAGTTGAGCCGACAGAAAGCTTTCCTTGCTGCTGCTCATGTTTAGCTTTACAGCTGGTGTTTTAAAACAAACGTTTTGGCTCCCCTGCCAAGGGCAAGTAACTTAGAAGACACTTGCAAAGAGTAATGTCACCTGCTGTGTCTTCACATGGGGAATAACGGTCTCTACTAACATTAGACTAGTTTACCATCCCAGTAACGGCTTGTAGAATTTCAGACACTGCAGCTTTTGTAGAGCAGTGTAGCAGGCAACCAATCAGGTGTCTGTTTAATACAGAATGTATAGTGGTCAGCAGGGACTAAGTTTGAAAACAGGCAATAACACATTAAAATGTCTTGAACGTTACCAGCCATTGTGGGGGTGACCCTTATGAACCATACAAACACGTTTACCTGAAACATGACTGCTGGATAGACACCTTCTGCATTTTGCATGTTTTGGCTGGATGAGTGTCTGAAGGGAGGATTGTGGAACTAAACAACACTTTACTCCACAGCAGCCCCAGTGACCGCTGCCAAGAGGAAGGCAGAGGGCAAGAAGGACACACCCCCTGCCAAGAAGGCTAAGGCAGAAGGCGAAGGTAGTTTACTCAGTGACCCGTCAGTTTGGAGTTTCAATGCTCATCATGATGATAAACAAGGGACTTAATACTGATGTGTGATGTCACCTTTAATGTTCTGAATATGTCTAACACTGTTCTCATGCACCCTATACACAAAGTGAAACCCTTTTTGGTAACTGAATCTTCCCCCGCCCACAGGATTCTGTCTGTTCATTGGAAACTTAAACGCCAACAAGGACTTTGATGAAATCAAAGAAGCCCTGAGGAAATTCTTCTCCAAGAAGAGCCTTGATGTTGTCGACGTCAGGCTAGGCGGATCCAAGTACGTGGTTTATATTACGAGTGATGCACCTGTTCAGGGTAGTTGGGTGAATGATGTGCCCCTCCATTTCTTGACACACGTGTTGTTGTTTGGTACTCATGTGTGAAATTCACGGAGGTAGAGCAAAGCCAGTGCTATGTCTTCGGTACCGGTGTGTTGAACGTCTGCCGGTTCTATCCTCAATCGCTGGCACATCCTCAAGTGGTCCTGAACAGAAGCGGAGAGAAATCCTGGCATAAGTTTTGTGCAACAAGACACATTGAGAGGGAAATCTGCAAAGTATGGGCAACATTTATATCATTACACATTAAACAGGGTTCCTACATGGACCTGCAAAGTATGGAAGTGAATGAGGGAGGGCAAATTGGTAATTTCCAGGTCTCAATGTTTAGAAATTGCACAAACTGGGACAATACTGTAGTACTGTTCCGATAATACAAGGGATTACACGTACTGTATTACTCCGCTGCAGTGATCTTACATTCTGGTATTGTTGCTGTGAAGAATAAACATGTATAGAGTAATCCGGCATTGTTGGTTGGGACAAGATGATGATCTGGGTAAACCATGTAGAACAGAAATCGGGTAATACAGGTCTGGAAATTTGATCTGTAGAACCCCGACGTAAGGAATAGTGAAGACTAGTCTTCAGCTGTAGAGTTTAGCCCAGATGAGTCATACTGCCAGAGTACATATTAAGCACTTAACAAAATCTCAACACCCAATCAAGAAATTAAGCTCCACAAACCTTCTCGACTTTCATTTGAAGTTTCAGTGACTAATGTCTCTCTTGCCTGGCCTGCTCCAACAGGAAGTTTGGCTATGTGGACTTTGCTTCTGAGGAGGACATGCAGAAGGCCATGGAGCTCAACGGCAAGAAGTTCATGGGCCAGGACCTGAAGCTGGACAGGGCCCGGAGCAAGGAGAGCTCCCAGGAGGGCAAGAAAGGTAAAAGATCATCAGGGACCCTGTGCACTTATGGGGAAATTGTCTTGTCTTTTTTTTTTAACATGATGGATATTGTACAAAGTGATTAAGATCTAGAAATTAGAAACATGGAGGAACCCCAGCTAATGCTGCTAATCCTATGCTGTTGATCTCACAATGGCCTTTTGTCCAACAGAGAGAGACGCACGGACACTGTTTGTGAAGAACCTCCCCTTCTCAGCCACGGCCGACGACCTGAGGGAAGTCTTCGAGGACACAGTTGACATCAGGGTACCCCCAGGCCAGAACGGCACCAACAGAGGGTGAGAACTAGCTGGGTCTCGGCAATGAAAGATGTTTATGTGGCACGTTGTTTTGTTAACATGGAGGGGCCGAGATAGAATACAGGAGGAACTGGATGTGTAGCAGATATGTGGGAAACTGATTTTGTATTTACTAGCATTTGGTAACTTCCTACCATTGTTCTGGACAGTAAACTGCTGCAGGT
The DNA here is from genome assembly GCA_034670385.1 of Hoplostethus mediterraneus. Classification (NCBI taxonomy): domain Eukaryota; kingdom Metazoa; phylum Chordata; class Actinopteri; order Trachichthyiformes; family Trachichthyidae; genus Hoplostethus; species Hoplostethus mediterraneus. The sequence goes on from JAXDDW010000074.1 coordinate 652,037, forward strand.
GTGCTACATCAGGTGACCTTTCATTTTCGTTTTGACAGCATTGCCTACGTTGAGTTCAAAACTGAGTCCGCAGCGGAGGTGATGTTGGAGCAGGCCCAGGGAGCCGACGTACAGGGGCGGTCCATCATGGTCGACTTTGTGGGAGAAAAGAGCCAGAAAGGAGGCAAAGTGGGAGGAGGTAAGTTGCTTCAGGAGTAGTCTTGCTTTCTTTGTCACTTGTAAGCCTATCTTGCTCATCTCCAATCGGTCTCTTAAGACATCTGAAAAACTTTCATACTAACCTATCGTCACTACAATTTATTTGCTTAAGTGTTTGCACATTTATTTTTTATTTTTTTGGGGTTATAATCATGCAGGCCTGTGGGTTAGCAATGTCATCAAAATCACAAGTTTTGTCTATTAACAGTAACGTTTCTGTTATTTGGGCTTCATATTACAGCAGCTATAAAAGTGCATGGAATCGCTTGCATGCATTGTCTGGCATGCATTTGTACTCCAGGAAGCTTTGAATTGATGCTTGTGAAATGGTTTTGTCTGGTCCAGATCAATACTTGACTAGGACTGTATCGTCATCTCCAGCCCGGTCTGACCCGTCTTTTCTCTTTCCCCATCCCGCAGTGGTAGGCGCAGCCAGTAAAACCCTGGTAGTGAATAACCTCGCCTTCAGCGCCACAGAGGAAGCCCTACAAGCAACGTTCGAGAAAGCCGTCGGTATCCGGATTCCACAGAACAACGGCAGAGCTAAAGGGTAAGTGTGTGGGCGCCACCTTTACTGCTAAAAGCACATTGTACCGGGGGAAACTGCCGACCAAGCATGAATGTGTCCTTTCACTGGGGTTACTTCTGTGCTGAGGATTATTCCGGGGTGTAATATTTCAGATTTCCTTTTTATAAACCACTCCCGTGCTGGCGAAATGGAGTATTCCTGTTATGAACTGATGTTCCCTTTTTTTTGTCATCCTAAACCATCTGTGATGTGAATATAATTGGCAGTATATTTCAAAACTATTCCAAAAGTGTCTGCCCAGACCACTGTCATGCCTTCTCATGAGCTCCTCTTCGTCTAACTGGTGATGTTGTATGGATTCGCACGAGAAGCAGAGCCAGTGCACAGTTAGAACGGGCCCCCTAGCTTCAAATGGGTGTTGCCCATGTCTGCTGTGCAACAAGTGAGAGCTCTGATGACTGATTTAATTGTCAGCAGCATAACGCAGAATATAATCAGTGTAGGAAAATACCGCCAGACAAATTCTGGCAAAAGCATCAATTGTTTCTTCTGTTTTCTGTTCTAAAACCAGCTTGGCAGGTAAAATGGCACGGGCTGGTAACTTTGGTTTCCAGCAGTTACAATGGCCAATCAGTGCATTTCCTGCCTTGATTGTACAAATAATTTGAAGAACCAATACACAAAAATTTAGTTTTTCTTTTTTCTCCCTCTGAAGTTTTGCTTTTGTCGAGTTCGAGAACACAGACGATGCCAAGGACGCCCTGGAAAACCTCAACAACACAGAAATTGATGGCCGTTCGGTCAGGCTGGAGTTCAGCCAGAACAGTAACAGGGGAGACGGAGGCAGAGGAAACTCAGGTAGGTAGTCAAACCTCACCAAACTGGAGGCTGATGTGGCGTTGAGGTGCGGGATGGCCCTAGTGGTTGGACTCACTGAATCCCCTGTTCTTCCCCATTGGAGGTGGTTCTGGATAAGGCCTAAAATGTAAACGTAGGACATGAAACTGTTAGCTTCATTCTGCTGAGATTTTCTTTCACTGCACATCATGCAAGTGCTGAGGGCTATTCCCCCATCATGTACTGAACCCAGTATTAGTAATCTCTACTTGGTCCAGATTGGCAAAACCAGTGGTTTTCAATCATGTGCCTTGATGTCCCGAGAGCCTGTAGGTTTTCATTGCAACCAAACACTACACCAGCCCATGCCACTAATTTCCACTCCTTCAATCAAGAGCTACAGCAACTAAATTGTGAAATCAGCTTTTGTAGTGATTGCATGGAATGAAAACCTGCAGACGCTGGGTCAGGACTGACAACCACTGGCCTAAACCATCTCAGTTGATCACTCATTGATTAGAGTGGCCATTGTAAGGGTAGCTTTTGCCAACTTCAATTGTACATCGAATTTTCATAATAGCTAACCAAGGAAAAGCTGTAAAGTCCTCAACTGTCTGACTGCATAGCTTCAATCTTTTCCCCATTGCCACCAGGTCCTACAAAAACTCTTTTCGTCAAGGGACTCTCCGAGGACACAACAGACCACACCCTCAAGGACGCATTTGAGAGCGCTGTTGCAGCCCGCATAGTCACAGACCGAGACACCGGCTCATCTAAAGGGTAAGACTGGAGAGTTTCATCTACTCCCTCTGCCTCTTCTCATGAGCTCCTCTCTGTCCATCAGTGACGGTGTATGGATTCGCACGAGAAGTAGAGCAAACTCACAGTTAAACCGGCAGCTACCTCGGTGGGAGCTGCCCATGTCTGATGTGAAACAAATCATGTAATCATGGATTACTAGATAACTCAAGACTGTTAATGTGTAAAATTGTTTGTTTATAGCAATTTTCAGTTCACTAAGTGTTTCTCCCCCTCATGGTTTCAGTTTTCGTCTTGGAAGTGGTGAACTATAATTGAGTAACCCTTATTTTTCTCCTCCTCCCTCAGCTTCGGCTTTGTGGACTTTGACAACGAGCAGGACTGCAAAGCAGCCAAGGAGGCCATGGAGGAAGGCGAGATTGATGGCAACAGGGTGACCCTGGACTACGCCAAGCCTAAGGGTGAAGGTGGCGGATTCCGTGGAGGCCGCGGCGGTGGATTCGGTGGTGGTGGTTTTGGAGGTCGTGGTGGCGGCAGGGGACGCGGCGGTTTTGGCGGACGTGGCGGTGGCGGCAGAGGAGGTGGTGGCAGAGGAGGCCACCGCGGAGGTGGACGTGGCGGTTTTGGAGGTAAAGGAGTTGAAAATTCTGATGGGCTCTGTGGGGAAATGTTTTGTATTGAACGCTGAATGTTTTTGCTACTAGATACAGTGGGCAAAAGTTATTTTCCTGCTCCAACTCTAGCTTAGAGCTACAAGAGGTTTTCTTTCGTTGGAAGACGGTGCATAAACCATCAGTATCTTAGCACCCGGTGTTGACTCGTTTTACAGTCTGCTCAAGGCATGAGATTTTGTACGTTTTCACATTTTTGTCAGGTCCAAGTCCTCATCCTAAGAAAGTAGCTCTTCTGATCTGGGTAGTTGATGTTGTTTGAAGTACAGTCCCTGTCTAGACTGTCAACGAGTAACATCTGATGTTTCTTCTTGTCCTAGGAGGAAGAGGCGGCGGCGGCGGATTTGGAGGAAAACCCCAGGGGAAGAAGATCAAGTTTGATGACTAAATCCTTAGTCTATTTTACTCTCTTTGAACGGACTCTGGTTTCATCGCTTTTCAGAGCCTTTGGACATTCCAGAAAGTGTCATTGATATATATTTAACTGTTAACGGGCATTTTAGCCCCTCTTTAGACCCCTAAAAACTTCCCACCCTCCCTCGCCAGAACGGTCCTCTTCACCCTCTTGGCTTGAGGACTGCTTGTGAGTTCTGAATGTCCCGACTGCAAACCTGCATCCTTCATCCATAAGAGTTTGTTTTTGGTTTTTTTTCCCCCAAAGGAGTAAAATGGAATGTGACTGGCAAACCAGTTTGCTGTGAAAAGTACGCCCATCGTTTCAGATACACCGTGTACATTAAAACAGTTTGTATGATTTCATTTTACCTTTTTGTAAAGTGTTGTACCCTTACATTTTTGTTTTTATTTTGTCATTTAGTTTGCTTTAGGTGCAAAAGTTTTACTGTAATGTGCAAGGCATATTGTGATGATTGAGTTCCCAAATGAGTTGGGTGTTAACAATCTGGTAAAGAGGTGTACTGTCATGTTTCTTAGGTGGGGCACAGTCAATGTCTTAGAAGTCACAGAGGACTAGAGGCCTCAAATTATCAAAATATGTAACATAAAATATTTGTAGTGCATTGACTAATTTTCCCATCTGAGAATCTAAAGGTTTTCACGTGATTCAATAAAACCTTGTTGGTGATTTTTAAATGTCTTTGTCCTCCGTTGAAACTGATCCGTCAGCAGGGTCATACAGTCGGATTCAGAGAGCAGCTGTCAGTCATGAAATAACATTTATATTGAACTTTTGGCCTCTGGAGTCAAGGAAACTACTTAGTCTTCCAAGCAAATGGTTGCTTTATATGGTAGTTGGAGGTAAAACTAAAACCTGTAAACAGAAATGGACCTAAGATTTGCTTCCACCTCAATTCACCTGCTGCCAACCTGGCTGATTTGTAAAATCAACTGAAGCTTAAATTGAATAGTGTGCTGACGTCACTGGAGCATCATTTCAACTAGATGGGTTAGCACACTACCACCACCAGGTGGCAGTCTCTGACAGGTAGTCATAGATGTAATGTCACCTGCGCTCAATGAGCATGTTAATGTACTTGCCTGTGGCACTTTGCATGCTTCCTTGACATGACAGCCATTTAGAGGATTTATTGCACTATTGCTGATGAGCTCTACAGGGGTGTGGCCTTATTACTGGTGTACACAGTGCAATTCACATTCTGTACTGATGAAAGTGAGGATGTTGCTCACGGTGCCACTTACATAAGTGGGCAGATTGCCTGTTTAGATCCCCGAACAGCAGGGGAATGTGGGTGGGGAAACTGAGTAAGCAGTGTTATCTCCATCAGCGAGACTAGATCCCCTCCTTCCCAAACTCCAGTATATGTTGACCCGACTGTACCACGCTTCTGAAGAAGAAACCTGGCCGACCTGGGCTTTAGCCAGCACCCCACATGTTGATTTCTCGATGGCAAAACTGATCAGGGACAATTGATTGAGAAAGTTTCCAAAAACATTTCCACAGTTTCTCCATAGCTGTTAATTGTGAGGAGTGTCTTGAAAATGCAATTGCCAGGGAGTTTTTGTGGCGAACAGGCTGGACAAAAACAACCCCCAACAGGTAGGAGTATTTTGTGCTTTGGGGCAGTAAAAATTGTACTTATTGCCCCTTTCCATGCTTATAAAGTTACTCTCTGATTTCCTATTGGCAAACCTGGAAGTGAGCACTCCGTGACACTTCAATAACACTGGCTCTGAGGTGCAGGTCTCATCGATGACACTACCGGACAGGGGACGGTCGGTGTGTTGTCATCTCGTGGCCCTGGCACCTGAACAGGGCGCTTTGTTCCTGAAGGTGCCTGGTGACGGGCCGGTGAATACCCCCATTTAGGGATTTGTTGCCCCCCTGCCTTGTCAGAACGGCGACAGAGGTCATGCTAGCCTCTCTCCCCGGCGTCATGTCGGCCATCTAGAATGACCCGTCCTCTTTGTTTTGAATCCTTCCAGTGTTTTCAATTCGATTCATATCTCTACATCCGTTCTCTCTTCCCAACCCCTCCCTGAGACAGTAGAATAAGCTTCAATTCCTAGTTGTACAAGCAGCCAACAGTAGGGACTGCAGTTGGGTGAGAATCGTCACCACCTGGCAATATCCCCGTGACCCTAGAATGATCATGCGTGAGAAAAGTGCAGGAAAAAGGAAATTCAAAAGGTAAGTTCCTGGCAGAGAGCGCATCAGAGGAGGAGGATATGGGAGCGGTGATGTGATTCAGCAGGAAGATTGTGATTTCATCTTCCAGTTTCATGTTTTTGGTATGTGCTAATAAGAGAATCAATCTTGCCGCTGAGTCAGTGGGGCATTGTGGAGCGGAGAGAGACTGACACTTACTTGGACTCATTTGTTCAGTGGCTGGTCTAAAAAGGGCCCTTTTAAATGGGAGTATACTGCTCCGAGTCATCCTCACAATGGGTCTTTGTCCGGGACGTGGTGTCCTATAGCACACAAGTGCTATGGAGTTGCATGGCTCTGGCCTCGTTTCCAGCATGACACGGGGAGTCGGACTGCTCTGCCATATCTGCTGACTGGGCAGAAGACAACCTTTTACCTCCCTCCTTTACAGCTCCCACCCCCAAACTCTCACAACCAATGGGATGTCAGTTTTACTGCTTGACAAGGTTCCCTGCACAAGTCTGGAAAAGTCTGGAAATTGAATCTGAATCTTGAACTGTTTGGTGTTTACAGACCTGATTTCACTAATTTCTATTTCACAGATTGTGAAGACTAATATTCAGCTGTAGGAAGATATGGAATAGTTTTCATGTTGTTATCACCAATCATCTGGAATTGTGAAAATGGAAAATGTGAAGGAACCCTGAGTTGACTAGCAGCCAAGTGTGACTGAGTGTGACTGCTACATGAACAAAGTCTCAGCTGTACATTTGCAAGTCAAATGTGTGTGTTGCATTTGTGATCAGAGATATCAGCGTCCACGTTTACACACAAACAACTGTAATGTCATGAAGAGAATATTGCAAGAGAGGCACCGTCTGTGTGCCCACCGCATTCTGACTGGTAGTCAGCCAATGTGGTCACAGTCTAACGTGTGCTCCACTTTTACTTGCCTTAGTAGAGACCAACTGGCACAAGTACTTACTTTCAACACATTTGTTTAAGTAGGATCAGGTTGTGTGATGTGTAGTGATGGAGCCCACATCCTGTCAGGGGCCCAACGACAAACACACTACTATGACTAACCAGAACACTAAAGGTGGTTAGGGTTTATTCTCTACTATTACTGTGACTACGCAGCAACAAACTTAAAACAGTTATATAATTGTTATATTCTGTAATGGATGTAACAAATATTCCCATGCCTCTCAAAAGATGATGCGTAATAGAGAAGTGAAATAAGAGCTGAGGAGAAAAGGTGCAGGGAGTGTGTCAACTTAAAGGAACGAGGAACAAGGAAAATGAAAAGGAACAAGAGTCCCTTGTGGGAAAGTGTTTTCACCTATGTATAATATTGAACAGTCACTGAGCCTTGTGCATCTTTGCCATTACACCAATAAGCAAACAGTGCATGTATGTTTCCATGGTCATAAAGCAGACGGGGTGCGCACGCTCCTGTTTGAACTGAAATCTGAGCAAGCCTAGGTCTTGTAAAGAGGTCTGCACTGACACTGACCGGCACAGAAACCAGTTTACAGCTGTAGTACCAGATGTAAGTGAGCTTTTGTCGAAAAGAGGATTTTCAAAAGGTTCCAACTTCATAAAAAACAGTTCAAAATGAAAGTGTTATTTGATTGGAAAAAACATATTCAAGAAGGGCTTTGTGGCAAAATATTAAAAAGCCTTCATTCACTGGCTAGTCCACTTTGGAACAACATGTTTCTGCTCACGTCTTCATCAGCGAGAGCTTGAAAAAACCTTTTTCTCTCACTTTACATTACAGGCATTTAGCAGACGCTTTTATCCAAAGCGACTTACAATAAGTGCATTCAACATAGCTAGACAAGAAAACTACTAGTCACCAGAAATTGTAAGTGCATTTCCTTCCTAAACAAGCAACTAATGGCACGGTGGCGCAGTGCTTGCACTGCTGCCTCACAGCAAGAAGGTCGTGGGTTCGATTCCCGCCTGGGGCGCTGGTGAGTCTGGGGTGCCTAGATGGGTTATCTCACAAGCCTTTCTGTGTGGAGTTTGCATGTTCTCCCCGTGTTCACTTGGGTCTCCTCCTGTAAAGAACCCCGTCTAAAAACATGCAATATCCAGTCGACTGTCCGTGACGAAGACAGCGACAAAACCTGGCGTTGGTCTCTGCTCCCTGGCTGACTGGAGGAAGATCAGCAGGGATGGGATAAGGCAGCAGACCATTCAACTTGGACACTCTAAAATGCGTGTGTGTTGTGCAGGCCACTTCCCCCTGCATGTATAGTGTGTGCAATTAAAAGTCCTTCTTCTAAGAGCAGAACTAGTGATAAGGTGGAAGTGCAATAAGTGAGCTACCTACTTTCCTTAACCGAATAATAAAATCAAATGAGCTAAGACAGATAAGTATATCAAATAAACAAGAGCTCATACAAATAATTGACGACAAATAGGCAAGGCTAAGAGGAAGGGTCAGGGTAGTGTTTCCACTTCACCAAACCCTCTGGTCTTATTATGTATTTACAGTGCAAACATCCCTCAAACATTTCTCTCTTTCTTCTGCCGTTTAAACCCAGAGCTGAAGAGGTTGACCAGAAGTTGCTTATATAGCTTATACTATATAAGCATGGACTCAGATGTCATACACTTTGAATGTCCCATAAAGTAAACCACGCTGATATCGGAGCCACGGACGCCTCGCTGTCGCCTAAACACAGCCTGCCCCCGACAAGCCGCCCTTCACTCCTGAAACATGATGCGTTATCTTGTGAAGGGACTGTTGTTTCCTGCGATTAGGACAGTTTGTTCTCTGGTAGTCAGTGATGCCCTCAGGCCGACCACAGCAGTGCCACTGTCGGGGTTTTTGCCCAAGCTCAGTTGTGTGTTACGCTGCGAAGCCTGGAAGTGGCTGCAGAGATGTGGTTCTCTGCGCTGTGGGCCGACTGAATAGCTTCTGTGTTTGTCAAGATCTGTGTACACAAATAACTACATGAGTGGGTTATCTACAAGGGCTGGAGGGAGAACCACTACTTTACTCAAGTGCTGGTATGTTTAGTAAACTTTACTTAGTAAAATCAAAATAAGTGAAAATGTAAAGAAGTAACTGTTTGTAAAAGTTACTGAGTTACTTACATATGATCTAAAGAGTTTGAACTAGTTTCTTTTAATCAAGCAGCTTCACATAAAAAAAGTAAAACAGGGAAGTAATAGTTGTGGTTTCTGATCAGACCATCCTTTTGTTCACCAACATATGAGTTGGTTATTAGTTATGTTTTCAGAGCTGTAAATCTAAATCTAACAGTGCTGATGACATCCACCGACTTCCCTTGTTTCCTTCACTCATCACTCATAAATTGAGCAGTTTCTGATGCGATACGGAACGCAACATATGGAAGTAAAAGCGACTCAGTCGCAGCAACGAGTAATTCGTTACTTCCATTATCTATTAACTGCAGCAGGATTGTGAGTTTGCATTGAGGTTCATCCAAACTATTTTCCTTTTGGTTCACTTGTACGTGAGAGATGTTCCACGGTGCCCGAGCTGACATACACTGTAGGCTAGTCTGAGGAATGTTCTTTTTAATTTTAACCCGACATTCCCGTCTTTAGCTGTGCCAATGACGGTGCTCCGGTGGCCTTTGAAGTAAATAGAGGGCTAGTGCGAAAGCTTGCAGCCCCTTCCAGCCGGCCCGCTGACCGCGCAGACATCAAAAGCTTCCCCAATTAGTGTCAGCAAACACGTGGCTCCGTGTCTGCAGGCAGGCCGGAGAGCCGGGTGTGTATGCAGAGATGACCCGTATACATTAAAGTATCATTGAAGTGGGAAAGTACCACCAGATGGGCGTACATTTTGGCTGGTGGTTGATAAGTTTATCAATTCTGCCCTACAAAAGCAAACAACAGTAGCTACCTTTTGTGTGTTTTAGATGTCAAAGGTTATATCCAGGGTTTGGATTTAATATCACCAGAAATCGTACCCAAAAATCCTACGAGATGATGTACTATCCACCTGGGTATACTTGTGGGGCCAGGAGATCAAAATTGCTCTTTGTCTTTGCAGGGCAGTAGTATCCTCCCAGTCAGTAGGCGGGTGTTTTCAGACACACACGTTTACTGGTAACGTTCAGAATAAGTTTTCATTCAAGCGTGGAAGTTAAAGCAGAAATTTAACTTAGCGCTCCTTCACTTTCGCATCCTGTTTCTGTGGGTTTTAGGTTTCTCTCCCCTGGCACGCATTGCCGATCCACAGAGCTTTGAGGAAGTGGATGACTCAGGTGTGAAGAGTGACTTTCACTGTATAACTGTCACCACACACATACACTTGATTATTTCACATCCATCAGCAAGATTATCACTTCCTGACACAACCCTAATGTTGTTGTACAGGGCCCACCAAGTGTAAAGGGAAAACAATTACCTTCTTTTCAAAGTCGTTATTACTACACGGTTAAACTTTAATTGGCACGATTTCAATGTAAACACACCTGTCTTATCAGCCTTGATCACAAAGTGTCATATCCCCCTTGTAGATTCTGAACTGTAGATTCAATTTGCCCAAATTAATTTCAGGTGGCGGGTATGGAAATCTCATTGCACCGGAAGTAACAAATCAAAACTTAAGAGCGAAATACAAAACTTTATCCGACACAGCAGTGACCGAACGCTCCATCCAAAGAAAGCTGGACTCACCGATGATGGCTGAAGTTCTTCACCACCTCCACTCCAACCAGCCGTACAGGAGAGGAAATTTAGGTCTGAGGGGCGCACAGTTTACTGATGTCACGCTACACGATTTATGGGCAATGAAGTCCTTCAAACTTCCAAGAATTCAAACAGTTTTCTCACGTTGCTAAAGTTGCTACAGCAGCTTTAAATTACTGTCTTTGTTTTTCTTTTCACAACACCTCATGCAACCAAGACACCTGCCACCTCCTATGTGACGCATGCGTGACTCCTCTTACATGAACATCCTCATCGACTTGTCACGTGTTTCTTTGAACCTCTTGTGTAGGATTTTAGCAGGAGGATTCAAATTCCATGAAAAATGTGCTTTTCTTTCTCTCCCTTCATCTGGCCTGGTCCTCGGAGGTTCCAGACAACAGTAATATAAGCTCCCTTTGAGAATACAATTGCTCACTATTGCCGTGTTCACCGTATGGTTTAGAATGTCCTCTACATTGTTAGACTTCAATGGAAACATCTAAACGGGAGGTACGTACTCAAACTGCACTATCCAAGCGATTAATGAAATAAAAAACAAATAATTCTGCTCGTCATTCTCTTGGATGACTTTACTGCGTATCGCTCGTGCTCATCTTTTAAGACAGTTGAAGGAAGTAAATCTGATTAAATTATACTTTTCTGGCAATACCGACTAGTGCCTATCTCATAGATAACGTCTCCCGAGAAACCATATACAGCCAAGATCCAGTTTCTCTATGGTTGCCTTGTCTTTGTACTGCAAGACATTATAAACAATAAAGAATATAATTCTTTTGTTTTGCAATGCCATGTGTTTTTTTTTTGGGGGCCAACGTTAAGCACAGCACAATATGTTCACTGTCATTGTCAGTAGTTTTGCTGGGTGAAAAGATACACAATATTGTGTCTCTCCAAGAAGCCTGATATTAGCAATGTGAAATCAAACACCATCACTGTGTTCTCAAAGTCAACATAAAACCAAATATGAAATGTATATTGAATAGGTTTGACAGTATCAATATTGAGTGTATTCAATATTCAGTTACAATACCATTTATGTATAAAAGTACTGTATTCATATACTAAGCGAATGTTTTTAGTGTGAAAAGAAATAGAAATATACACTCTTGGCCTCAGGGGCTGAACATTGATAATATGAACCCTTAACATATTGTTCAGATTACACCAATTCATCCCTCTTGTGTAATCTGGTGATACATCCCACTTAAAATGCTTTATTGAAAGTGTAGTTGAGTAACTGATACCCTCAACATGTCGAGCGTATATCATGACCGCTATTGTTGGATGACCTGATTTGGAAATTCACATTGATGTTTGCTGCTGATAAGGCCAAACACTAAAGCAGCAAATCTAGGACATGGCGTTGAAAGAAAATCGTACGGACCAAAAGGTGATTTTATGTTTATTTATGAACAAAATTGTATGTACATTTTTATTTTTTACATGTATTTACATCACCCAGACAGGATCACCACCCACTACACCCACAACGTTCAGCTTTATAATCATTGAACGCTCCATTAATACCATCATTCCCCACATTAAATTAAATATCAGACACCCTCATTTGCCCCCCCCCCTTTTACCGGGGGGGCGATTAAATAAATGTCATGTACCAGCAGTAGTTTTATTTGTTTCACAGTTTCATTTTAAACCCTCTACCAAATTCATTCAGTCAAGTATATCAGCACATTCAAATCCATTGACAACATTAGATTTTAGAGTTTTTAAAAAAAGGTTTCCAATAGTATGCTAGCAGTAGAAGTCCAGATCAAGTCAGTTACATTCCAGGCAATAAGAGAAGTGCAAGGACCTCTACTATAAAAAAAAAAAAAAATCTAAATCGAGTAGAGTAGAAAAGGTGACTAAATACGTAGAAATAAGAGACTTTTGGACCACATTACTGAGGTAGAGACACAGTTCTGATTGTCCGGGGCCATTTGAAGCCATTGGAGCACGCCAATGTCGGCTCCAAGTGACGGTGAATTGCAACACTCAGTATAATGCCAAAAGCCTGGTTATTGTGGAGCAACTGATCATCCTCCTTGCTGCACCTACTGCCACAGCATCTCAAACTTGGGTTGTTGTCTCTGAATTTGCTGACAATGAGAGTCCTTCAAAATGCCAAGAGTATATAAATAATTCTTAGTGAACCTTCAAAACACACTCCACATAATTTACTCTGACAGTGGTGGATGACACTCCACAAAATCAGCATCACAGTACTTAAATAGAAAATTCAAATGTTGTCCTGGTCCTTCTCCAAATAAAGGAGAACTTGAATGGAAGTTAACTGGGAAGTTAACATATGCCTCCCTCCATCCCTCCTCACTTCCAGCTAGTACCCTCTGAGGCTCATGGTCTGTGCTCTCCTTCGCCCAGTGTTTCCATCAGGCTATAACAGCTCCACTTTCTGTGCGCAGACCAGGTCACTGTTCACCAGATTCCACATGTGCATGAGGTCCGATGGAAGCAGCTTGTGCACCACAATCAGACTCTTAAAGAAACAGGGTTCTCTGTTCAACTTGCTGCTCTTATTTTTCACCAAGCCAAACGTTTTAAAGGCATTGTGTCTGATGGGGGTGACCTGGAGCACCTCCAGGCACATGCCCAGGAAGACATCATCGATGGGGAAGAGTTCCAGGGCGTCCGAAGCCCAGTGGAGCCTCCTTGCCAGGGGCCCACCCATCAGAAACCCCCCTCCACCAGCATATGGAGGGTAGTTAGTCTTGTTGTACAGCGCCTGAGGGATGTAATATTTGTTTTCCTTTTTACGAATGGGCTTAGCCTTGAAAAGCACATCCCCCACAAATAGGTTCTTAACACGACTGCTGCTTTGAAGAAACTCCAAGATATTCTCCACACTGACAAAGACGTCATCATCCCCCTTGAAGATGTATTGCACATTGGGGCAGTATGTGTTGAACCACTTGAGGAAGTGGGTTTCTTTGAGGGTCAAGTTGAAGAAACTATCCAAGAAGTCCCACTGCAGAAGATCCCCGTAGATGTAGTCCTCGTACTCCAGTAGCTTCTGGTGGTTTGCTTGCTCCGCCTCGTTGGACGATTTACCGAGGAGGAAGAGAGTCCTCACCCTCTTGCCAGCCACGACCTGCTCCTTGCCCCAGGTCTTTCGGATGACCTCCCGGCGGTCGTGCTGGGTTGCCACTGACTTAATGACCAGGAGAAGATAAGTCTCCCCGGTACACTTCTCTGGGTGGTTGAGGAGCATGGGAAAGTAACGGCAATGCCGGTAAAGCAGAAACTGCTTGAAATTGTCCTCCAGGCTCTTGAACCACTCCTGGCTCGAGAGGTTGAGGTTTGCACTACAGTTGGAGGTGCTTATGTCCCACGTCTTGTGGCCATGGTCCTCGGTGACGCTGAGCTCCTCCGTGGTGGCCTCCGTCTCAGGCACTGGCTCGGGGTTGCTCGCCTTCCAGAAGCCATTCACCCCCCAGGTAGGTGCCACCTCTGCTCCCTGAGAGGAGTCCATTCGAGGCTGCCTCTCAATTTGGAAGGGAGCCTCGTTATTGATGCTCCCTCTCTGGACAACAGTCAGCGCCACCGCGGCCAGGAAGAACATGACACTCACCCGTTTGTACACCCGGCAACGATCCCTGGTGTTCATCCTGCGGGAACACAAAGATCACAGTTGTCAGTCACAGATGAGTGATGTGCCAAAGTTATCCGTCTCAGTAACTTTTAAAAGAACAGATCTTCTTTTGAAAGAACAGAAGATCTAAATACCGAGCTGTAGAATAAATACCATGCTGATTTGTTTTGATTGAGTAGTTTATTTATTATAAAGTCAAACATGACAGAGATACAGTTACACTATTTAAAAATAAATATAAACATTAGGATTTCAACATGAAATATGAAGTCCTGGATTGCGTTGGATGTAATTATAGGCTCCAAATGCTGAAGTTCTGGCAGCCAAGTTTGGAGCTCATTGTTTGATGCTTGCAATGACTTGTAGGGCTGCTTGCACAATATTCCTTCAACTAGATGTTTATATTACCCACGGGGGAATATTTGCGGTTTCATGTATAGCCAATAAAGCAAAGATTGTGGATTGTGTAATGCGTATTGTCACTAATATGTGATAATCTTTCTCTGCTGTGGGGCATGAAATAGATATTTGCAGTGTTGGTAATAGATAGCTATATAAAATCAGAATCAAATTACTGAATGCATTGTATCGCCTTCACCTTTTTTTACTTTATGAACTGAAAAGTTAACCTCAGTGACACTCCCGTACAGTAGAACAATGATTTTCCATTTTCTACATTTAGTACAAAAGGTTCAGCACAAGAGATTCATTGTAAGAGTGACAGGCTGACTTGCTTGTCACTTTTTACTCCACCAGTGTCACTCCTGGAAGAATACGTGGAATGTACTTGGAAAGCAAAGGTGCTCCTGCACTTCAAATTCTCACGTTTCATCATGTCATGCTGGGGCTTGAGACACTCCCTATGTGGCCCCTTGGTTTCTACCTTTGGAGATTTGTTTTCCAATAACCACCGAAGGAAAGCAGGAAAATGCCAACCCGAGTAGCACTGCGAAATAATGACCACCGTAGTCGTTTAGTCTCATGCGTCTTCAAATCGTATTTTTATTAAATCGAGGAAATAAATAAATAAAACAAAAAATCAGCCGAGCGATGAAACGATTCCACTTGTTCCACTTGCAGTTTCACATCAGGAGATTTCCAGAGAGAAAAGCACAGTGCGAGGAAAAAGCACGAGGAAATTCTTGAAACAAGTTGATTTGCATTGGACATTGGCGGTTCTTTTCGCCTATTTTACCACCTAGTAGTGTTACATGACTGGTTAATAAGGATATATTATATGTTTTTTTGTGCTACTTAAATAAACTTCTACCCAACATCTCGTCTTTGATGTTTTCTGTGGACAGGAAATGCACATCTCATGAAAACATGCGACTGAATAATGACAAGAGTTTTTCCCCCCATTAGATTTCATAAATTCAACGGTTCATCCATCCCGGCTAATAATATCCATCTAACTTGCATAATGTGTCTTTGTGTCTTAAAATCTTATTCTTAAAATAAGTGAAAAATTGTGGCACTGAGGTGACAATTTTATGAACTTCTTACAAGCATTTTGTTGAATCTAGTGGCAGGTTGATGCTGGCGGGGTGACCTGCCGTACCCTGCCGCGTTTCAAGGAGATTCTCATGAAGTGAAACTTAATTGGGAACAAGTGAAAGTCTCTCTCCTCCTTGGCAGAATTTTTAAAACCAGATTTCAATACTAACACAATTCAATACTAAAAGACTAAAAGTTAAGATATTTATTGCAGTGCGGCGCGTAATTACGCATCTCCCACCCGCGTTACCAAACATAATCAAAGCTTTCGGGTTCGCGTAAAATTATTCATTTACAAAGAATAGGAAAAAAAGAGAAAAATTCCACTTACATTTTCTTTTAGGCTTGACACCGATTTGTGATGCTGAGAGACACCCGAAGCAGAGTCGCGCTGTTTGTTGAGCCCAGAAAAAGAAGAGGGAAAACTGAGTTATCCTCCGTTCAGCTGTTAGTTAAGATACTGAGATTGTCTTTTCCATTCAAAGTGGCAGTGGAAATGTTTCTGACAGAGATGAGGAAGAAGCGGACTGTAACATTTGAGTGCCTCCGACATGCACCGTGCGGGTTGGGATCTGAGCCGCCAGCGGCTCGTCCGGGGCTTTTAAAGGCACGGCCGGCGCCCGCGCGCGCGCGCGTGCACACACACACACCCCCATCATCGAGGAGTCATCTTCCTCTATTCAAACCGTCGAGCAAAATATATGCCATCTTTACATTCGATCTATTAATAAGATATTAGGATTACAATAGCCTACATAAATTACTATTACACCTAGTACTACAAATACTACTACTGTTGGTCGTACGAATACTACAACTTCAAGTCTAGGGGGGAAGGGACATTATTACTATTATAGTGAAACGTTGCAGGTAAAACCTTTAGGAAAAAAAGCCATATGAGTATAAATCATATATGATATGTAATGTGTAATGTGTGTGTACATATCATATATACGTACATGTATTGGTACACTGACTGATTGGTACACTAGACGCTGCTGACGTCAGCAGGAGGCCCTGGAGTCAATGAGCCGTCTCAAAGCAAACTTGCTTTGAGAAGCTCTCTGCTTCTCACAGCCATTGTGTGATTAAGGATTTAATATATTTGTGAAGAGGTGAAATATGTCTTTTTATAGTCTGCTGTGGGAAATAGTGGTCAAGGTCACCTTTTAAGAAATGCATTCCTGTTACTTGGTGCAGAACCACCTACAGTTGCTGGAAATGAAGAGAAGGTCAACAGTTGATTCTCTTTTGAATTGAAAGCGATAAGATGTCACAAATCATAGCCTAGTTTTAGGATGCATGAATTGTTTGGGCTTTTTTTTTTTTTTTTAACAAGAAAGGACTCAATTTGGAAGCCGTTCATTTGCACGGTAAGGTGTCTCTGATAGCAAAACACCACAAGCATCGGTGACGGCTAAGTTGCTGACTGCACAGCTCTGGCGACACCACAACTGCACTTAACCCTCGCTGCGGCAAACCGTCCTCTTCCGCCTCTTTATGACCCAGGGAAAGAACAACAAAATGTCCCACTGTGCTTCAAAACAGGATTTTTTAAATCTGAACACAGCTGTGATCAAAAATCCCCCCCCCCCCCCCCTTCCTCTCCTCCTCTCTCCATTTCCTGGATCCAACCAGCCATCCTTCTCAGGGCCATGTGCATCCTGTTGCCCGCCGGCAGTATTTTTTCCCGTTATTTTGTCCCCTATCTGTGGATGAGTGGCTCTGCGACTGCTGAGCTGGACTGGCGATGGATACTGCTGTCGCTCCTCTTTCCCTTGGCTGGTAAACACAGCAGTTACTCTTACTCTGTTTCCAACCACCCCCCCGCTCCCCTTTCCCTTCTCCTTCCCTGGCTGCCACACAAACCTATGTAACTTAAGTTCATCCCAGGACACCGATGGAGGCATGAAGCCCTCTGCAGCATGGTCACTCCTTGTAACATATCCTACTTGTGGTAACTTCCCATAAAGGGGCATTAAGTCATTTATGACCTTTACCAACCTCTACTGGCCCCACAACACCTCCTGTCCCCTTGTGTGTATGGTATGGTGGCCTCTGATTCACACAAATGGTCACATTTTTACAATAGACACAAGTAGCTGGCCAGTTAGCAGAGATCCACCAGAAAAGTCTGGTGAAGAGGTGATACTGGAATAAGACAATATTTCTGTGACAGTTGATTTTTGGACTTGACTAGTGTGCCAGACTTATCATGCTGGACTACTTCAGTTATTAATTAGTATTGATTGATTAATGGGACATTAAGTAATTCAATTCACATATAAACACATCGATTTATAAATGTATTAATAGCTTAAAAACATTCATTAAAATGGAATTATTGACATTTAATGAGCATTTTATTGTTTAACTGGGTAATTTAACTGAATAGTTTTCTTTAATGTAACTATTAATTCATTAATAATAAGTAATCACTGAACTAGACTGTAATAATAAGGAAGAAACGCCACACTTTTTAGCCTTCAGCAGTTGAAAATTCAGTCGGCCTTGAATGTGTGACTTGAAATTCTAGTGACCCGGAAGTTTCTATTTACAAAACAAGAGTAGGTCTGTGTGCCAGAAATGGCTCCTGGCAATGGATGATTCATAGATTAATATCTATCTATTTAATATTTATTTTTACCCCTTTAACAAGTATTTCCTAGGACTATTGTGACTTGTGTATTGACTAGTGTTTGCACAGCTACGTTTTATTTCTGATTTGGTCCTCATGGCAGGAATGTGTTCATACTGCTGATGGCAGGAAAAAACCTGCTAATACTGTACAATAAAATGATGGGTCACTGATTATATCAGATAGGACTCTATAGGACTCTCAGCAGGAGTAGCACCTGTTGAACCCCTCCAGGTCTGTGGCAGATGAGAGCCTGTGTGGTGGGAAAGGAGAGTAGAATTGTGAAATCATTGGGCAACAGGTGAGCTGAGCGTATTTGCCCTCCATTCATTTCACACGTCACTCGGTACGCCTGCTAATTTTCCACTCTGTAGCTCCTTTTCACCTTCACCGCCTCCTTGTGCAAGAATGAGGAAGTCAAGGAAAGTCGGGGGGCGGGGGGGGGGGTGTTGAAAAGTATGCTGTTAATAAGAAATGGAAAACCTCTCTGCTAACCTTCGGCCCAAAGGAAGTCTGTACTAATCCTTTGTTGGATTTAGCACACCTGAGGGATTTGGGGGTGGATTACCTCTGGTCTGTCCGACTCTTGTCAGGTATCCGAGTGGAAGGAGCCAGCCTCGGAAGATTTGAGCATCCCCCTCCCCCTTTGGAGAAGCGAGGGCCCCTAGCTGGTAACTCCTCAGTCACTGTGGAAGAATTTACTGCTGGGGAAGAAAAGGTGGCTCGAGGGGATATTGCTCCCTCTTATTCGCCCTCCCCTCCCTTCCCTCTTTTCCACCCAGCCGTCAAGTGAGGATGTTCCTGCCTGAAAAGGCCTATGGAACAAAAGAGATGTGAACATGAACGTCCCAGTCAGCTGTGGCTGCTGGTAAACAGGTAAACACCCACGCAGCGGCCCCTATAGGTTTACTAAACACCAAATCTAAGGTTACCACAGCCTACAGGCACGACGCACTTTCCAGTAAGGAAAGTATAAAAAACCGAAATACTACACGTTACATAATCTATTTTTTTTTTCTTAACTCTTTGTTGATTTTCACAGGTTCCAGTAAACATTTAGGCGCCGCTAAAAGTTTCCCCTTCATATCCATCATTAAGTTTCAGCGGTGAGAATGATTTACTGTGTCCTTGAGGAGAATTGCGGTGAGTCACAAGAATCACACATGAATGATTTACAAGACGCTATTGAGAGTGTTTTTGTCTGTGACAGTGATTTAGCGAATAGTGTGTGATTGGCATTGCGACATCGAACCGACCCCGTCCTGGAAACCTTTGAGTGTTTGCGTGCACGTGTCGTCCACGCTGAAGTCACCCAGAGGATGTGCGGCGAGGCTCAGAGGAAGGCAACCGGCGTGGCTCGCCGCTGAATTGATGCAGACCCCATTTGTGACAGAGACCGATTAACCTTTTATCTCCTTCCTGTTCAACAACATCATCATCATCAACCTTGGGCCTCAAAACATGCTGACTCCGGCAGCTGGGATTCACCGTAGCGAACGATGTCAACATAATGGGCAGCTACTGGGCATTTTATGGGCAGATTCCTGAGAAGGTCAAAAATGTAAAAAGGAGAAAAAACAAATAAGCTGTCGTCTTGGTATGTTTGGGGAGTGGCGCACCAGAAGCACCTCTCTGACCTTTAGCAGAGCCAGGGCTTTGACAAGAAAACCCTTTATCACAATGGAAGCTAAATACATTTTTTCTTTCCTCAGGCTCGACTGGCGAGCTTACAAAAAACACCAAACGTGGCTTTGTGAAACGGTTTCTCCCCACCGTTTCACTTGACCCTCGTTCCCCCAAAATCATCAGTGGCTTACCTGCTCACGGTGCAGGCCGGAATGAAAGAGCGCTCGCGTGTGGCCGCATCCCTGTATTTAAGGTGGCCAGAGCGCTAGAAAGTCAATGAGGGAGGGGATGCCCTGATGGGCGCCTGGGGATGTGGCAGCTAAAGTGCCCACGTATGGGAATAATGCTTTATTTTGTGAATGATCAGTAAAGAGTATAATAGCATTTACAATCTTGTTTTTTCATTGTGGATTTTATGAATGCATGCAGTTCTTCCTACCGCGTAGCCTACCCCGTACTTACCGGTGTAATGGTTTAGTCCAATCAAGGTAGGGCTGAGGGAAGTATAAAAGCTGGTCATGCTAACTTAGTAAGAGGCAGGGAAGAAGAAGAAGAAGAAGAAGAAGAAGAAGAAGAAGAAGAAGAAGAAGAAGAAGAAGAAGAAGAAGAAGAAGAAGAAGAAGAAGAAGAAGAAGAAGAAGAAGAAGAAGAAGAAGAAGAAGAAGAAGAAGAAGAAGAAGAAGAAGAAGAAGAAGAAGAAGGAGGAGGAGGAGGAGGAGGAGGAGCCTAGCCACACTAGCATCCTCATTTACATAGTGGTGCAGGCAGTAACTCTACAGGCCTCAAAGGAAAGACTCGCTGCTTCATGTTTCCAGGGAAGAAGCAGTTGTGGGGGTCAGTTGTATCTATCTGTTTGAAAGGCTAAGGAGGAAACAGGAGGTCCGGGAGACAGCGAGGCTGAGAGCTGTCTCTTCTCGCCTGGCGTCACCTTTTATCAGTGGTGCACATGGCAGTCTGCTGATAAACCGCAGAGCCACTGATCCTGATGGCACGAAGGGTTCTCCACTAGAGGATGTCCCCGTGGTCCCACACTTGAGGGACTCAAGAGGACTTCATGTCCAGGACCAAAAAAGGTATGGAAATGGGGGGGAAAGGTTGATTTTGGGGCTTGCAAGTATTAAGTGTATTAACCGGGGACAATATCACAGCCTTGCAATAGCTTTTGATACAGCCTTTTAGCATTCAACCAACTTTTTTTTTTCTTTCTTTTCCTATTTGTGAGCGTCATTGCCTTAATCTTTACCCGCAACTTTGTTTTGATAGCAAGCAACCGGCTTCCTCTCTGTCGCAGAGACCGCTGGACAACACCAGCGTGGCTCGGGGGGGCCCCAGGGTTACACGGCCACCTGGCAAGTGCGTCACACTGTCATGTGCGGCCCGTTTCCTCACATTGTGCTGCTGCTCATTGGCAAAAAGCACAGCATTGATTGCTGAATGTGTTGTCCCTCGGACGGCCAAATCTGGAGTTACTTCGAATCCCGGAGCCAAAACCAGCTATGTTGTTCCTGTTGCCTTTTATATATCCAGGAGAAACTGAGCGCTATGGCGCTGCATGGACAAAGAGCATTGGCACAACGCAGCATGTTTGGTGGAGCCTCTGGAAATATTGGCTGGACAGTGTGACAGATTGATGATGACCTTTATTGGCACCACGGTTGCTACTAATTTTCCATTTTCCCCTATTGAATTTTAATACTTTCTTAGTGTCAACTTCCTATTATCACCCCATTTATCCACACAAATATCACATGTTGAAAGACGGCAGCTCTAAATCGACACTAAATCGTGTCTATTGAGACTGACCGGCAGTTTCTCCATACTAGTCCCTTTTTCAAGATGATGAAATGTTCGAACCCATTATGCCTCCAGACCTGCCACACCTGTAAAGGATCCCTCTGACTGTGGAGGAATCAAGTGACCCATTATTGGAGTAGACGGACTTAAAATATCAGGTCCTAGTTAGTGGGAACTCTGTGTAGGTGAGCTAGCGAGGGGCAACGTGGCTCCCAGCTTACAACAGCACAGCGCTCCTGCTGCTGTCTGGCATTTTTATGGTGTGGGCAGAGAGTACACTGTGCCGGGCTGACTTACTGGTTACTCTGGCGGTACTTTATGGTGAGAGGGCGATAATTTATGATAGAGCGCTGTGCAGCTTATCATATTATTGGGACACAGCTTCAATCAGATCATTTTATTTGTATAGCCCTTTGTTAGTCATTTATTGTGAAACAATAAATGGTTGGTATACGACATCCCCCAGCCTTGGATCCTCAACAGAAGACAAGGAAAAACTCCCACAAAACCTTTCAGGGAAAAAAAGGGAAGAAACCTCGGGAGGGGCTACTCAGAGAGGGATCCCCCTATCAGGACGGTCGGGTGTGCTATAGATGCCGAGTTCGGGCAAGCAGCGTATACAGAATGCATAAGAGTTTATTATGGTGGGACATCCAGATCTGATGTGGGGCATCACAGCAAACAGCAGCTCAGTCAGCGTCATCGTAGGACTAGGGGGGGGCAACGTAGGCGCCAACCCTGCCCAGCTGCAGCCTGGAAGATAGGAGCTAGGACTCACTCACACATACATAACCACATAGTTGAACAGTTGTGTTCAACTAAGACACCAACCCCCACCGGTGGATAAATGCCAGAGACGAAAGATCAAACAGCATGTCACAAGTTTATTTCAAATAAAAGATTGATTTAAAATCAATCAAAACAATATTACACTCCATGGCTATCAAGATACATTACCACATAAATATCACACATCATAACAGGCTGTGCAAATGTAGTGATGCTGGATTCAGGACATGTTCACTCGAATTCAAGTTTTTATGACATGCGTAGGCGGAGCTACGTGACTAGAGCATCAGTGAAACCACGATGAGTTCAGAGGGACACAATCAACAATTCCTAATAGTTAACAACGTGCACGTGCGGAGTGGAAGAGCTTCAATGCCCGTGGCATTCTTGTAAACATTCCTTGAGCACAAGTTAAACAAAAGCAGCTACTCAGAGTTCAAGCTGGTACATTCATTCATTTAGATGGATTTCCCATCATGGTCAAAATAAAAATATTTACACAATGAAACTCAGAAGATCAGAGATTTTTTTAATCAAGACCAAGGCTTTAAAATTAGCTGCTGACTTTAAAAAAAAAAAAAAAAAAAACATCTTTCCAAATGGATCGTTCTTGCTGTGCCTTGCATTAAATGTTTGTGATCTAGATTAGCAGAGCTGTTGAACTCCACGCTTGGTGATGTGATGTCACATTTCCTGACAGGAACTGGAGCAGAGAGACAAACGGGGAATACAGAACTCAGGCGAGACATTTACAAGAAAAGCGTTTGTAGTACCGCGGCTGGGTTATCTCCTGAGACATAAAGCCGTGGCCTTATCACGTACAAGCAGGAAGAGAGCCATTCCATGGTAACAGGATATGGTGAAGCAGATATGCATTCGGTTTTGATGGAAAGGTAAACCTCTACCTGCATCAGTACACCCAGGGCTGTACAACTATAATATATATATAACTGTCATTTACACAATTAATGATCATAGAATATTGGCTTATTGATAAAACAGCTGCAGTGGTTGAAAATAGTCCAGATGTTCATATAAGATAAAGTGTAGTAAGATAATTCTTTCAAATGTCAAATCATCAGGAGGAATAATTGTGATTATTAATAATATCTGGAAAAATAATCAATAATAATTTTAGCTATAATGGAGCCGGTGGATTGGATGTGACCTCGTCTGTCTCACCTTGCCTGTTTTCACCAACTCTCACCTAAACCAGATCTCCTTCCTGCTGGAACCGTGACCTCCGAGTAGAAAACAGACAAAAACGGACTTCCAGGACCGGAGTGCTTCAAAGCAACATGCAGTCCCACGTTCCGGACGCTGTTTTGGGAGCCTCTGAGGACAATAGCGTGTAGTTGACGCAGCGTTTATTATCAGACTCAATAACTTACTAAACAACATCCAAGGTTAAAGCACGATTAATGGATAATGACATCGTGAAACTTCTATCTGAACTACAACCGTCACATCTTCAGTCCAAAATGTTTCTATTTTTCTAAAAGCGAGCCTACGTATGTCCAAGTCCTCACAGTCATGAAGCTCTCAGAGCTGGTACTACATTTCTGCAGATAGGAGTTGATATATTATACATTTTGGATTTCATATGTCACACACACACACACACACACACACACCCTTGAGAACAAATGGAAAATTCAGAAGTTACTGGATTCACTCCACGTGGACAGATAGAACTTGACGGATCAAATAATGAAACTTTTCCCTGAGCAGGCTCCACACACGACCTTGTATGAGAACAATATATAGTATATAACAAGCAAAGATACGGCAGCTTCGGCTGACGGGGCCAAACGATGCACAAAGTAATGTCACAAACGTTCCATTTCTTTGTTCAGTCTCCCGGCCGTTCCTTTGGGATAATTCATTTATGGTTTCAGTTGGTAGTGAAATCCGCCCCTTGACCTTTCACCCATTATAGAATTATGATCAGGAGCAGAGACAACAAAGCTACCGAACAAATGAACAGGACACACATTTATCAGGAACTAAGTCAATATGGGTATGTCACTCTCACATTGTGGTGACAGGCGAGCACTGCTTTGCACTATAAACTAGAATTCACCTTCAACGGTAGACAACTTACCGGCTTCCCCTTTTGTTAAAACCAGTCCAAACAAAATAAGATGAGTGACACGGGGCATCAAGAGATATCCACTGATAGATTATCTTGAGAGGAGAGAGGCTCGGGGCCAGGGGAGGTGCAGGGTGCACAGGGCTGGCCGGCAGGGGGCTCGTTGTGCTTATTGCCTGACCTCATGTTTCGCTACACCAAGAAGTCTGTGCTGGAGCTGAAAAAAAAAGGAGCCACAATCCTGCACATTGTTCCACCTCCTCTTCCCTCCTCCTCCTCCTCCTCCTGCCTGCTGCTGCTCTCCCTCTCTCCTCCAGCCGGACCCTACCATCACTGTTGCCCTGACCCCGATCACAACCTGGGGAGGATGATGTTACAGGAAGCTGGATGCTCCTGGGCAGATAGAGCTGCTCCTTGGTGACAGCTCCCTCCTCACCTCCTCTGACTGGCTGCCTGGAGGAGCGAAGAGAGGGGGGAGGGGAGAAGGGATGGAAAATCATTTTCACTTTCCAGTATTGGTATTACAACTGGAATTATGAGGCTGTGATCACAGAGCACACTTTTTTTGAATGTGCCAAACTACTGACAGGAGCTGAAAACAGGCACAAGTGTGTGTCGCCACACGTTGGGCGCAGTGTGTTTTGGGATGCTCCAAGATGAACATGTCTCCTTAGCTGCGCTGCACATGATGTCAATGCAGCAATATCCCTTAAAACAGGCACTATCTAGGCAGAGCTCTTGGATGAGATGATGACGCTCTCTAGGAGGATGTCATGTATCCACCGTTTCAAAAGTGTCCTATCTGATCACGGCTTATTGGTATATCATCATGCATTGGATTGCTTGTGTATGTTGCAAAACATTTCAGAAGTAATTAAGAAAATCCAAAAAATAATCAAAACAATCACTTGATATACTTAAATCACTACGGTGGCTGATTGCCTCAAAAGATTCTCTAGACAACCCACAATTGAAGGAAATATTCACTTCCAGACAATAAATGAGAAATAAACTGAAGAACCCCTTCGAAATGCTGAGAGGGGTCATGGAACGGCGGTCCAGAGAGGGGCCAGTAACAAGCAAAGTCATATTTCATCATCATATTTCCTCATTGCTGTCATTACTGGGGGCCAGATTTTGAACAAAAAAAAAGCAGCTACTCAGGTTCAAGTGGTACATTCATTCATTTAGATGGATTTCCCATCATGGTCAAAATAAAAATATTTACACAATGAAACTCAGAAGATCAGAGATTTTTTTAATCAAGACCAAGGCTTTAAAATTAGCTGCTGACTTTAAAAAAAAAAAAAAAAAAAACATCTTTCCAAATGGATCGTTCTTGCTGTGCCTTGCATTAAATGTTTGTGATCTAGATTAGCAGAGCTGTTGAACTCCACGCTTGGTGATGTGATGTCACATTTCCTGACAGGAACTGGAGCAGAGAGACAAACGGGGAATACAGAACTCAGGCGAGACATTTACAAGAAAAGCGTTTGTAGTACCGCGGCTGGGTTATCTCCTGAGACATAAAGCCGTGGCCTTATCACGTACAAGCAGGAAGAGAGCCATTCCATGGTAACAGGATATGGTGAAGCAGATATGCATTCGGTTTTGATGGAAAGGTAAACCTCTACCTGCATCAGTACACCCAGGGCTGTACAACTATAATATATATAACTGTCATTTACACAATTAATGATCATAGAATATTGGCTTATTGATAAAACAGCTGCAGTGGTTGAAAATAGTCCAGATGTTCATATAAGATAAAGTGTAGTAAGATAATTCTTTCAAATGTCAAATCATCAGGAGGAATAATTGTGATTATTAATAATATCTGGAAAAATAATCAATAATAATTTTAGCTATAATGGAGCCGGTGGATTGGATGTGACCTCGTCTGTCTCACCTTGCCTGTTTTCACCAACTCTCACCTAAACCAGATCTCCTTCCTGCTGGAACCGTGACCTCCGAGTAGAAAACAGACAAAAACGGACTTCCAGGACCGGAGTGCTTCAAAGCAACATGCAGTCCCACGTTCCGGACGCTGTTTTGGGAGCCTCTGAGGACAATAGCGTGTAGTTGACGCAGCGTTTATTATCAGACTCAATAACTTACTAAACAACATCCAAGGTTAAAGCACGATTAATGGATAATGACATCGTGAAACTTCTATCTGAACTACAACCGTCACATCTTCAGTCCAAAATGTTTCTATTTTTCTAAAAGCGAGCCTACGTATGTCCAATCCTCACAGTCATGAAGCTCTCAGAGCTGGTACTACATTTCTGCAGATAGGAGTTGATATATTATACATTTTGGATTTCATATGTCACACACACACACACACACACACACACACCCTTGAGAACAAATGGAAAATTCAGAAGTTACTGGATTCACTCCACGTGGACAGATAGAACTTGACGGATCAAATAATGAAACTTTTCCCTGAGCAGGCTCCACACACGACCTTGTATGAGAACAATATATAGTATATAACAAGCAAAGATACGGCAGCTTCGGCTGACGGGGCCAAACGATGCACAAAGTAATGTCACAAACGTTCCATTTCTTTGTTCAGTCTCCCGGCCGTTCCTTTGGGATAATTCATTTATGGTTTCAGTTGGTAGTGAAATCCGCCCCTTGACCTTTCACCCATTATAGAATTATGATCAGGAGCAGAGACAACAAAGCTACCGAACAAATGAACAGGACACACATTTATCAGGAACTAAGTCAATATGGGTATGTCACTCTCACATTGTGGTGACAGGCGAGCACTGCTTTGCACTATAAACTAGAATTCACCTTCAACGGTAGACAACTTACCGGCTTCCCCTTTTGTTAAAACCAGTCCAAACAAAATAAGATGAGTGACACGGGGCATCAAGAGATATCCACTGATAGATTATCTTGAGAGGAGAGAGGCTCGGGGCCAGGGGAGGTGCAGGGTGCACAGGGCTGGCCGGCAGGGGGCTCGTTGTGCTTATTGCCTGACCTCATGTTTCGCTACACCAAGAAGTCTGTGCTGGAGCTGAAAAAAAAAAGGAGCCACAATCCTGCGCATTGTTCCACCTCCTCTTCCCTCCTCCTCCTCCTCCTCCTCCTGCTGCTGCTCTCCCTCTCTCCTCCAGCCGGACCCTACCATCACTGTTGCCCTGACCCCGATCACAACCTGGGGAGGATGATGTTACAGGAAGCTGGATGCTCCTGGGCAGATAGAGCTGCTCCTTGGTGACAGCTCCCTCCTCACCTCCTCTGACTGGCTGCCTGGAGGAGCGAAGAGAGGGGGGAGGGGAGAAGGGATGGAAAATCATTTTCACTTTCCAGTATTGGTATTACAACTGGAATTATGAGGCTGTGATCACAGAGCACACTTTTTTTGAATGTGCCAAACTACTGACAGGAGCTGAAAACAGGCACAAGTGTGTGTCGCCTCACGTTGGGCGCAGTGTGTTTTGGGATGCTCCAAGATGAACATGTCTCCTTAGCTGCGCTGCACATGATGTCAATGCAGCAATATCCCTTAAAACTGGCACTATCTAGGCAGAGCTCTTGGATGAGATGATGACGCTCTCTAGGAGGATGTCATGTATCCACCGTTTCAAAAGTGTCCTATCTGATCACGGCTTATTGGTATATCATCATGCATTGGATTGCTTGTGTATGTTGCAAAACATTTCAGAAGTAATTAAGAAAATCCCAAAAATAATCAAAACAATCACTTGATATACTTAAATCACTACGGTGGCTGATTGCCTCAAAAGATTCTCTAGACAACCCACAATTGAAGGAAATATTCACTTCCAATAAATGAGAAATAAACTGAAGAACCCCTTCGAAATGCTGAGAGGGGTCATGGAACGGCGGTCCAGAGAGGGGCCAGTAACAAGCAAAGTCATATTTCATCATCATATTTCCTCATTGCTGTCATTACTGGGGGCCAGTGGGTCACAGGAACAAGCTCAAGTGATATTGCTGCCTTCCTCCACCTGCTCCAGTCTGCACGGCAACACAAGGGGGATCTGTCATCGCGCAGAGATGGTGTTGTCGACACGAACCGGGAAGGATAACATGGTTTTTCCATCCTTTTCGACGTGGCAGGGCAGCAGCAGCTCCCCTCAGTCTTTTAGCTAGCTGGGTGGGTGGCCCGGTCGACTCCACAAACCCCTCCTCCATCTCTCTTAGGAGTTTCTGTCACTCACAGCGGATGTGTTTACCACAGAGGTTGGCCTAGGGGGGGGATCCTGCCTGTGTGTGGTTGGTGTTCCCTCCCCTCCAGAGTAACAAATATCCAGGCTACTAACACCTGACAGCCAGCAGACGCTGCACTCGAGTGATAACAGGTTGGAGGGACAGTGGATGAAGAGGGAAAACTACCAGAAGGGAACATCTAAACATCTTTAGATTCTCACAGTAAAATGTTTCTTCCCAGTCGTGTTTCTACCCTGCCGGCATACTGCTCTCTGAGCTGAGCTGCGATCAAGTGACTTCCGTATGAGTCCATAGATGTCATCAATCCTGTATTAAAACCAGACACTTGCCAGACCTTGAAAGTAAAACACACATAGAAGGATGTGGTGGCTTTGTCCAGCCATTAGGCCCCATTAAAGGCTTTATGGTAAGGGTATCCGGCACAACAACCGGAGGTAATCACCCATCAAATGCAATTAAGACACATGGTAAGCACGGGGAGATGATATCACCCAACTGAGAGGACCAGACGACTGATCAGGCTGTCTACCTGGCAGTCCCCCAAGGTCCATGTTCAAGATGTTAGGGCCCTGTCACACTATTGCGTATGAGAGAAACGTATTAATTAGCCCTTGAAAATACCGTATTGAACCTATGAGTAGCGTATTGGCAGCGTATGGCCAACGTAGTATGCGTATGGCTAGCGAATGAGTAGCGTGTGAACTGCGCATGTCCAGCGTACCGCTATCACGTGACATGGTGAACTGCCAAATCGATCAGATCATACTGGTGTTGGAGAAGAGCTGCTACTACTACAGGCCCTGTCACACTATTGCGTATCGTACTAGCGTATGCCAGCGTATGAAAAAAAAACACTCATACGCTGAAGACGCTGAACATTTTTGAGCATGCTGAAAAATTTTGAGCGTATGCCAGCATATGGTTTATACGCAAAGCATACGCTAGGTATACGCTGAATACGCTCGAGTTACGCTAGAGGTACGCTAGAGGTACGTTACTCATAGGTGGAGTACGCTGGTCATACGCTGGCATGAAGGTGTACCGTACAGCTAGCGTATTGATACCGTACAGCAGGCGTATGCCTGACGATTGAGTAACGTATTTAACGTACAACTAGCGTATGATTGGCGTATTTATCACGTGACAAAGTGTCACGGTAGCGGTACGCTGGACATGCGCAGTTCATACGCTACTCATTCGCTAGCCATACGCATACTACGCTGGCCATACGCTGGAAATACGCTACTCATACGCTACACATAGGTTCAATACGGTAAGTATAAGAAAAACCCTGTATTTTCAAGGGCTTTTTGTGCGTATGGAATGAATTTTCATACGCAACTAATACGTTTCTCTCATACGCAATAGTGTGACAGGGCCCCCAGCGTATGTCAGCGTATACCAGCGTATACCAGTGTATGAGTGTTTTTTTTCATACGCTGGCATACGCTAGTCCGATACGCAATAGTGTGACAGGGCCTTTAGCAAGTATATGTGGAGTATTCATGGTACTCGATGCAGACATCCGGTCTTCACTTATTTTAGGCTGAATTATCAGGGGAAATGTGACGAAACATGTATGCTCTTTTTCAGCAACACCGTGCTTCTCAGTCATACCGATACTGACGCATTCACTGTCCACCACAAAAACATCCGTCTTCCACTGTTATTCACTTTTCCAGCTGGCGTAGGAATTCAAACTTGCAACCTCCGGTCTCTAACCTCTAGACTACTGCCACCCCAGGCCGCTCTCATCGACTCCACCATCCATCCTTGTTGAATCCATGCTGCCAAGAATTCAGGCTGTTCCTACCTTACTAGATAGGTGTACCTAATTAAGTGGCCGGTGTGTGTATGGTATCAAAAGCAAAATGATTGACCAGATTATTTGATGTTTTTTTTTACCATCACACAGCCCAAAGAGGCCATTTCTTCTTTGATACAGGGCCATTTAATTTTGTCTGTTCAATGTATTGCTTGGCTAAATACAATAGGCTGGCCTTGTTAAAGCTGCACTAACTGAGATACTGTATATCCACCCTTTTACACAAATTCATTTCAGGTGACCCAGTTTTGACCCTTTATCTGTAACTCAAGAGTCCTTTGGGAAACTACAGCATTTGTCATCTTACAATAAATCCCTCTTTTGTCGTGTCCTTTATGTCACTGAAAGTGTGCTTTTGTTTTCAGAACAATCGGAGTAGAGGATTATGGTAAAACAAGAAAACCTGTTGGTAAGGAACGGGGAAATGAGGGTTCGGTGTGCGTTATGGGAGAGAGAAGCATAATAGTGTGGGCAGAACGCAATGCACAGGTGCGTGCAACGTTATGACTGCAAGGTTCATTGATAATATATCCCATACACTGTAAACAGATACCGGGCATGAAACTAACTTGTCCACCGGCCACATTGGTTGGTACAGCTCACATTACGTTACACCGTCACCAGCCAACTTTGGTTTTTGGAATAGAATTGGACCTTGGAGCATGGTTGGTGAGCTGCCAAAGTGGCTGGCAGAGTAGACAAACTAACAAGCTAGAGCCAGAATTTACCAGCATGTGGCTGGTGGCCGGCGTTTCCCCGAACAGATGTTTACACCCACTTTATCGTCCCCCGCCTCTGGTGGAGCTGGCGGAGGCCGGCCGGCTGCTCTGCTGGGGCTCCGACTGGGAAAACTGGGGGGCCAGCGCCGGACCTCGACCCCGCCGAGCGCTGCTCTGGCCGGCTGCTGTGTCGGTCTCAGGCGTACGGGGAATCTTAGGCCGGCTGGCAAATGCAGGGATATGTTTACTGCTGAGGAGGAGGAGGAGGAGGAGAAGAAGAAGAAGAAGAAAGGGAAATGATTCAGCACATGAATGATGGATTCTAGTTCAGCAAATCAGTTTTGGTATTTTTACAACTTACAAATGAACTGTTGATTTCCTAACATTCCTAATAGTGATCAATAATTAGTGATGTGAAGTTTATTCATTTAGATGTGAAGTTCATTTATTTGCACAAGGATGAAACGGAAGTGAAATGACAAAAAACTGAAAAAAGACAATTTGTGCATAAAAAAATGCACAAAAATAGAAACATTTGATCAAACAAAGAAAAAACAAAAGACAAGCGAACATACGAGTGAACTGGATAACAGAATCTAAAAGACACAAGAAAACAGCATCAAATGACGAGGGGGACTAAATGAAACAGCCCAGATGGGAGAAGTGAGTGTTAAAATGAGTTATAAGTGTCATAGGAGTCATAACTGAATGAAAAGTAAATCAACCAAGACAGACTTTTTCCTGTTCTTTTTTTAAACCCTGCTTTGATTACAGATACTCTCTCGTTTCTTGCCTGCTTCCGGTGAGAGGGTTCGCTCAAAATGAAGGCTGCCTTTTATCTGATGGGCTGCTTAACAGCCATGAGACACAACAGCCATGAACAGATTTCATTTCACAACAGCACCAAAGCTCTCTGATCCACCACAAACTGCTCCCCTGCCAGACATGCCTTCATAGGCAGAGCGAACAGCACCCAGCCTGGCTACGACTTTAACCTTGCACAAGCCTCCTGCCCTGAACACTCGATAGCATCCATTTCACTAGTTTCAGCTGATATCCTCCATTTCTGGTGATACAATACCCAGCGCAGACCGTTTCCATCGATACTTCCCAGATACCCAGTATTCCCCAAAGCCTACAGCGGACATATCTAGTGATGAGTGTGTAGATTTAAAGGAATGAAGAGGATAAAAAAAGAAACGGTGGTAAAACTATACACTGGCTTTACTCTAAGTCCTTCGTATAAGCTGTGGAAAAGTACAGTACACTTTACTCTGACAATGCCCTCAGGCTGGAGACACAATGGAGCTATCCTATACCATAATAGATCCAAGATGGATTCCAGTGAAACACCTTGTTTCTACTCACGGTAGTCACATTGACTCCAGCAACACAAACTAAACTCTTTTTGCAACTCAAGTTTGAAATTTAATTAATTAATTTTTCTTCACCAGCTGCTTGTTTCAGTTCAGAATAAAAAAATCTGTTTTGGCACTTTAGGAACAAATCACTTTACAAGCTGTGAGTTTATTATTAACCTCACATTAACGACAGTAATGTGCAATAAATAAAGCTAAGGCAACAGATATTATAGTAAATACCAATGTTAGCAAAACAATAAAACGTCTTGCTAGCATTGTTAGCATTCCTCATTATAAGCCATGGGTATGGTCGGGTGCAAAGTAGCTTATAGTCAGCTAGCTATACCCATTTATTCCTATAGCAAGGGATGCTGCAATTTAAGAAACATCCTTCCTGTAACATGGATATTGCCTGGATGACACTTCAACATGACACAAGGGTGCTGATGGTCACATAGGCTTGCAGAGATCAAACCTGTGGACTTTGGGTTACAGGATGATTTCTCCAACTGCTAGGTTGCTCTGCTGTCCAAAATGTCAAAGTGTCCCTTTAATGTAGTTTCAGAATACAGAGGGCTGAATCAGGTTTGAGGGAAGGAAACGAGTCAATAACATGAGACCAGCGCTCTAAAAAGGCAGTTTGTTTGTTTTTTACCACAATTGAACCGTAGGTGATAAATTCACATGAATTAACCAGTCGGTCTCTTCTTTCTGTAACTTTGATGTCTGAATGAAAAACAGCCCTGTTGGTCCCTCAGGTGTTACCTTGTGTAATTGAATGAGTGTGAAGCAGAGCGTTGCTGAAACAGAGCACGCATGCTCAGTCAACATACCCTAAATAAACAAAGGTTTATATATATATATACATTTATTGCTGGTCGTTTGTTTGCCAAATTGCCGCGTTGCTACGATTCTATCGACCTAACCCGAATATCAGCGGCCTCTCCCTGAAACCTCTCCTTGCTATACAACTCTTGTCCTCCATCCCGGGGTGAAATGAGGCTGCTGAAGTCAGACTCGGCCAGGCTGTTGTCGAGGGGCTCCTGGGGGATGGGGAAGGGAGGTGGGGGCTTAATTAAAGTGTGGTTTCCTGGGGCTCATTACACTCTGGGGGGGGGGGGGGGGATTCAGGAGTCAAGTTCCTCTGGGATTTAGGGGGAGAGAAGGGAGGAAGGGAGGGTTGATTGAATGGGTCTCTTTGTGGGCGCTGCTCGTTTAAACGCATGTCACAGACCGGCTTGGCAATGCCGAGTCGCCAATCGGTGAGGAATCCCACGCCCGCCAACTCTCCCCGCAGACACACAAATACACTGACACACACCTCCGCGTTTTCCTGGACCCTCTGCTGATTCATGCTGTTCGGTTTTATTCTTGCATTGTTACCTAACTGCCTAACTGGGGTCATTTTAATATGAAAACCAAGCCTCTCAATCAGTGCTATAATAAGTATGCTTGTTGGGCTCGGTATAGTGGCCAACTGAAGAAACAGAGGGTTCAATACACAACAAAATAACACCCGTGCAAAACATCCTGCGTACCACCCAGTGTGAAAAGCTCTGCAGCTTCAAGCTCATTTTGCTTCTCTGGTATCCGTTTGTGTATTTCATATATATCCCATGATCTTTTGATTGTCTTGAATATACATTAATTGTTTTGTTTTTTTAATCACGCATTTCCCAAATCAAATGAATTTAAATCGCTCTTTTAAATGCCTTTGTCTCCTTTTCATCCCTCGATGCACTCATATCCTCCTTTTCCATCTGCTGTCCCTCTCTCTTCCACTCCTCCCTCTTATTCCAACAACTCTTAATGCTTGTTGCGAAGAGGACGACAGATAGAGAGGTCGGAGCAGACAGAGAGGCAAAGTAAAGCTGTAGAGGACGAGGCTCTCGGACCTCTTCGCTCCAGTGTGAGCCAGGAATGTCACTCTGTCACATGGCTGGCTTAACCGAAGAGCAGTTCTGCATGCAGCGTGCCGACCGAGGATGCCACTGAGACACATGTTGTTTACATGCTATCTTTGTTAACTACAATGAACACATTTGTATTTATTTTATTAATTTATTATTTATATTGTTTACCTGACCTATCTGATGAGGTGAGCACTAGGCTGGGTGGGGTACATGACACGTTGACACGTGCAGGGATGACTGGTGATCGCTAACACTACATGCCTACCAGGCATAGCATGTGAGCGGAGTGGAGAGGTGAGCGGAGTGCTGCGTTGCCAAAGTCCTTCCCGTCACCCACCATACACCCCTCCTCCCCCCCTTCAAAATATAGAAATAAATGAAGTCTACTCCTCCCGTTTTCCCACGCTGCACCTATAAGGCTGATTAGGGGGGAAATGGAGCGAATTTGGAGCAAGTTTTTTTTTTTTCCTCTCGTGGGAGCTTAGAGCGGTAACAGAGGGGAGTGGAGGTGAGGAAGGGGGAGTGACGGAGTGGAGCGCCTGCAGAGCCACGTGCTTGGAGAACATATGCGCTGCTACGAGGCAAACTCCACCCACCTGGCTTCTAACTAGGCTAAAACAAACCACACTGGCCAGTTCAGGTGTGTACTAATGTGCAGTCGCGGGGACAAATGGTGTGGCCCTGATGTAAAACTCTGTGACGTTTCATAACTAAGCCGACCCATTTGTAAAAAATTCCTGATATTGCATCAATAATGTATCAAATTTCCCGACTTTCCACGTCTGGAATACCCAGACGTGCATCAAGTGCAGTAGGTGAACACACGGTGTGACTGCCACGGTTAATCAACCCAATGAGATGGAGTACAACCTCAGGGTGTTTGAAGGAGAACAGACCTGTGGTGTGTTTTTTCTTCCATTGAGCCGTTATTTAACCAGGTAGCACCGGTTAAGATTAAGAATCTTTTTGAAATTTGCCAACAAACAACATTTGGAAGCAGTATGCAACAGAAATTAAATAAAAGATGAAAGCAAAGTCAAATCGTGCTATCTAAGTGCTCGACAAGGAGTCCAGAAGCAGACCAGCAGGCCAGAGGGAGCAAACCTCTTTCAATCCTGACTGAACAAAGAAAAGACAGCAACGTATTGAGCTCTGCCACCAGAGCCTTCAATAACTCATTCAACTCATCAGGAAACCTCAGCTCTTTCAACTCATTTGCCTAATTCAGTGTGTGTGTGTGTGCGTGTGTGCGTGTGTGTGTGTGTGTGTGTGTGAGAGTTTACCTGGCAGAGTGTCCGTTGCTTTCCTCCTGGGAACGTCCTTCTCTGGCTCTCCCCTCATGAAGCCCGTCCAGCCCTGACTCTTGGGACAACCGGCCACACTGCGAGTCTGAGTGTGTGTGTGTGTGTGTGTGTGTGTGTGTGTGTGTGTGTGTGAAAGACAGAAAGACAGAGCAGAGCTTCATCACACTACTGTTGCAACGATACCTAAAGTTTGGCTTTCCAGATCAAGGATTCAAATCTAAACTGAACTCAAAACTGAAACGATAATTAAATATTAAATAACATTTAAAGGGCCATTAAGTATGTTTACTGTCCCATAGCACAAAATGACCATGGTATATTTGCAGGGGTTTGATAGGGTAGATAGGATCAATACCAGTTACTTGGCCAGGTGCTGAGATTCCTGGCTTTCAAAGCTCACTTTCTTTTTCCTGCCATTTAACCAACGATGGAGCACGGGTGCTGTGAGCAAGCGATGACGGCTAAAAAGCCTAATTCTCAAGCCAATAAAGCAAATATTATATATTACCTCTACAGTAGACATTTCTGTTGGATCTCTGCTCAAATTAGCTATCTCTATTGTTAAATGTGACTACTGGCTGTCATGGAAAGATCAGAATGGGCTGCCACTGTGGATCTTACACTGTATTGTGTGATTTTAACTGTGTGATTTTAGGGCTATTAGTTTTTAATATGTGCCGCCTTTCAATAACAATAATAATTTGAAATGTCACAAGATAGACTGAAACGGGTATTAGCCATTTGGTACCCAGAGTTAGGTTTTGACTGACTGCTTTCTGAGAGCTGGTGGGGCTTCCTTGCCTTGTGGACATTGGACCTCACATCAAAGAAATCCAAGATGAAACAAAAAATAAAAAAAATAAAAAAATCAAGCGAAAGGGAAATTAAATTGTCCCGCAAATATGCAGCAGACATCTGGTACGCACGGTTGGAGTTAAATATGAGTAATCTGGTCGCAGTCGCAGATGTCACAGATGTTATTCTCCTATCTCCTACTGCACTCAAACTGCCCAAAAGTAACTCTCATCTCACATATATTGCAAGTACACACACACACAAACACCCCCACACCCACACCCCCACACACACACACACACACACACACACACACACACAGGGTGACTCACCGATGCTGTGATGTAGGGAGTCAGCGGTGCTTGGCCGGCTGCCAGAGCGTGTCGGAGGTCGGGAGTTGTATCGGGAAGGAGGCAGGCTGCCCTCCTCACTCCTCTGTCTGCTCAGAGGGTATTCCCTGTCCCTGTCCCATATAAACACAAACACAGGTATATGTCCTTAACAGCTCACTGGGTAGAGCATGGCACTGACACTGCGGTGGTTAGGGGTCTGATTCCCACTGTGGCCACCCATGTTAAAAATGTATGCAAACGGCATAAGGTCACGGTAGTGGTAACGGAAAACCGAGTTGAACAGGGATCCACTTCAAATGCTGCAACACGTCAGGTGCACTGCTCATGCTGTGAAACAATACATGGGAATGGAAAATTGAAGGTATTGCTTCGGCTTGTCAATGCGATCAGCACTTTTTCAGAGCAAAAAAAAATGTGATTCACTGGTTCATGGTGGATGAGCACAAAGAAAGAGATGGATGAATACAAAGAAACATCATGATATTAGGTGAGGATTAGCTACAGCAAGGCAGTGAATACAGCAGACTGCAGAGTTGCTACACGTTTTGCATTTCAAAATGCCGTGCTTAACGAACACACACTAATTGATTGGTCTGAAAATGTGACAGCGGCTGGGGGCTAGAGCTGTTAACTTGTATTACTGACTACTCTTCACAACACCCATATGACTGTGTGAAATGACAGTGGCTTTGCGACTAAATAAGATGTGTAGTCATGTGTATCAGGAACTATTTTTATATTTTTCCAGGAAATTATCAAATCCACATTCCATGGTGGTATCAGCTCATCTTCTATGCATCACAATCAATAGAGCGGATCAATGGATTATGCCCACCCTGAAGGAGAAAGAAACTCTGCTATGGTGACTCATCATTGTTTAGTTCATCAACCCACTGGCCTCTGCGACTGTCTGTGACACCTTTCCCTGTTTCTCCTGTGTCAAAACCGATGATTAAGAGGTGTGTTCTGGGAAACACAGACACTTAGGACCCAAAGGCAATAAAGTACAGCAGCACACAACTTTAGCCTCCTACACTTCAGGGGCACTTAACTTATTGTTGTTCAGACTCAGCAGATTCGGGGGGGGGGGGGGCAGAACAATGGAGCATTGAACCCAAGCCCCAAGGACCTTGAGATAGGCAATGGGACATCCTTCTTGGCTGGTGAGGTCTTTGTTTCTCTCTGAGTGCAGGCAGGCTGTCTGACCTCGTTCGAAGCTGCTGAGGCTTTCGGCATATGTCGCAGACTGCACCAACGCTCAGTGATGGAAAGCAGCCAACAGGTGTCGCGCCGCTAGCCATGCCGCACAACTTTTTCATAACTCGGTTGGTGTTACAAAACGCTTTGGCAAAGTCTCACCGGTGCTTTGCACTTGGGCATTAGTAGTAATTTGATAAGCCACTGTTGGTCCATTGTTGGTTCAGAGTAAGAAGTCAACATGGCAAACCTCATTGTAAATACTGTGCGGCTAAAACTAGCACTGAGTGTACAGAATGTAAATATTAGGATCATGTGTTAATCCCATCCCTTATTTATTACCTAATAAGCCGCTTCAGTCATGTCGGGGAGATGAGAGTGACTCAGGAAACTCACAAAATGTACTTTACCTTACACTATTAACTGATATCATTGATCCTTTGGTTGGTTGTTGGTCTGGGGTAGGACACCAATCCCTCATAGCTGTCATACCCATTACTCTGACAATTTCCCTTTTAACAGGAAGCCATAAAGTCAAATAATGCCATTCTTCTTTTATCCCTACTGCAGTCTTTCCGGACCGCGGTCTGCCTTCAATACTAAGTGCCTTCCAGTTCTAGCCTCCTCCTGCCGGCTAAATCCTTCACATCAACCGTTCAGTCATGTTATGTGATGATTAAAGATTCCTTTGTACCTATCCTTACTTTGCACTGCTGCACTAGTTCAAATGTCAATAATGGTTCTATGTCAGTCTTATCTACTTGAAAATGAGGGCAACCCATCCGCCGTCAAAAATTACCTCCCTTTGGTTGTCTTCCTTATCCTCTTGACCATCAGACTGTGAGCTATCTGTAGTGCATCAGTCCTTTTGTTACGCTAGTGCTGTTGTAACCTGATCAGCTCTGAGAGAAAAGAGGCCGGATGTCTGTCTAGATCAATGCTTTATTCTAGTAGATTATAGGGCATCTGGAAATGGCAGGCTGTGTGTCTTTTCCATGACAATGTGTTCAGTTTGTATGCGCTGTTGACACGTGAGATCTCAGTGTTAGTGGTTTGGGGGACTATTCCATAACCGAAAGCTCACAAGGTCGATTTCCACAACAACCGATGAGTGTCACTAGTCAGGTGACCAGTCGACACCGAACCCTGACCTGCCTCCTAACTGGAAGTCCCTCTGGATGAGAATGTCAGCTTAATGCTAAATGTAACATGTAAATGCTCGGCAGCGGGAAAGCGACCATCCAAGTTTGTTTAATATCTGTGTGTGTGTGTGTGTGTGTGTGTAACTTACACTGGGTTCACATTACGCTGAAAACCGGGGGTGACTGGTCGTTGCAGGGGCTCATCGACACATGGCTGCGGTGGAGGGGCAGACTTCCTCTTCACTTTTACCATGTTGGTCATGATCTAGATATATGTACACACACACACACACACACGCACACACACACACACGCACGCACACACGCACGCAAGCAATCAGCAACACATTGACCGTAACACAAGGACTTGTGCGTACTCCCGTTTTTGCAGAGATTGATCCTGTGTCTTCTTGAGGCTCCTTGTATTGACAGTGTCCCTCAAGCCAGGCAACTTGACATGAAATCCCCGCAATCCCCACAGGGCACACACACACACACACACACACACACACACACACACACAATCAACAATAGGAGTGTTATAATATACTATCACCAATCATAGGTGTGTGAGCAAGCCTTATTGGATCACTTTGCCTTCTTTGGCAAATTATGTTTTTGTTCAACTTCCTGTTGTGACGAGAAGATGGGTAGCGATGTCACTGCTGACTGAAGTGTTTATTTTTGATTTTTTATAGATTTTCATGTAACAATACGTCCATCATGTCCTAAATCACAAAGTGGGGCTGCAATAGAGAAAAGCATCCCATTCCCTGACTTGAGATGCTGTAGATTTGCCCTGCTTGCCAAAATGCTGTTGTCAGTATGGTCACTGGTGGGAAAATATAAAACTGTCTCCTCAACAGTAGCAAGTCCAGAGAAAGCTGGACTCACCAACGTTAGATCTTTTACCTCCCTTTGGTATCCCTTTGCTATGTTGTATGTAGTGGACAGTATGAACAAGCTTAGCATCACAAAAGCTTGACCATATGCCTCATAGAACACAAAACACTGACTACTCAGAGGTGAAGCTGCTACTGATCCTTTCGTCACACAGTGGTAATAGATCAAAATGTCAAGTCTGTTCCTTCATCATTACACAGGCTGAACTTCAGTGAATCTCTCAGCTCAGTGACTGTTGTCAGGTGTTATGCATGGTATGAATTCATATTTCTAAGCATATAGTGATTTCCTTGTGGATTTCCTTCCTTGTGCAAGCTTGTGGAGCTTTGTTACTGTTTCATAACTCCCTCTGTGTTTGTGTGACTGTGTGTGTTCTTACTCCCAGGTACTCGGTGGTGAGCAGGCTCTCCCCAGATAGCTCCCTGGGCTGCAGCTGGAGTACTTCCTCTTTATCTAGGTCTGTCTCCATCAAATCTTCCTGTCACGACACAATGTGACCAAATTAGATAACAATGAAATAATGGGAGGAGGAAGTAAGGTCTGTTGAAGAAATAGCCATGAGAGTCACAGACATACAAGGACCATCTGGGTGTGCAGCTAACTGGGCAGCGTTGCTAGCAGTCTCTTTTCATGCCTGCTAGCATTACAAAGTTAGTCATTCTTATTCTTTGACTGTAGTGGCAGTGACAATATGGACAAATCAACATAGCTAACACTATGTCAACAAACAAACACACAAAATAGCTTCAGCTTGGCATCGTGATCAGTCAAAGACGCGCTCCAACGGTGCTGATAATTCCCATAAAGCAACTAGTGCTGTATTAGTTGCTATGCCAACTGTTGTGGTAACCAAGGTGCTAGGTAGCCATCTTTCTAGTCTTGTCTGTTTTTTATTTTTATATATGTATACTACTTGTATGTATATGTATCTATATGTATACTACAGACAATACACACCGTTGTGTAAAAGCCATTTCAGTGTCCTGTAACATGCTACGATATCTAGCTAACCCATTTTCACCACACACACACACACACACACACACACCTATACACACCTATACACACCTATACACACACACACACACACACACAGACATCCAATATCTGTGTCACGTTGAGATTTCCATCTACCGCTTTGGGAAAGGTGTCAGATTTTTCTGTCATGTTTACCCTCCTCCCTCCCTCATCTTGCATCTGCTTCTCATTTTTGTTCTTTTGATTATTATTTTTATTACGTGGTAGTAAATGTGTGTGTGTGTGTGTGTGTGTGTGTGAATCATTGAGGTAGCCTTACATCATCGTCGTCCTCTTCATCTTCATCATCTGACTCTGGCCCCTCTTCCTCAGCTGGGTGGGACAACGCCACAACACAACGATTAAAGCAAATGAGTTGATTCCCCAAAATGAATGAATTGTAAGAGTTGTTGTGTCAGTTGGTGGCTACAGCACCTTGAAATAAAACTCTTCAAATAGACTCATGGTATTATTTTGATTGTAAAAACACTTTGGAGGGCATTTGGCAAAACTGAAATTCATCATTCAATATGTCAAAAACATACATGCATGTATGTACCCCCTGTACACAACTTCTCCTGAGGTTCACACACAGGTTAACACACTGGAATGAGGCCATTTCAAGTAATTGTGACTTGACTGACCTGAGCTGAGCTGTTTGATAATGAACTCAATCTGTCTGTTGAGCTCTGGGTTTTCCTCTTTGCTGTAGCAGCGCAGGATCTCCTCCACACTCTACACGCAAGTTGAACAAAACACATACAAGGTCACGCCGGAGGATTAAACTAACCGTCGGCCCCGGAGGTTAATCTACTAGGTGGCTTATACAATAGACTAATACTGAATGATTTACTAGTCACAGACAGAATATACCAACATCTGGCTGGTGGCTGTAGCGCTAATATCAAGCTGTGAAGTCAAACCATTCAATGTACTGTAACCATGGTGCGTGGTCACACACCCCCTCCCCCGCCCCT
Organism: Hoplostethus mediterraneus; assembly: GCA_034670385.1. Taxonomy (NCBI): domain Eukaryota; kingdom Metazoa; phylum Chordata; class Actinopteri; order Trachichthyiformes; family Trachichthyidae; genus Hoplostethus; species Hoplostethus mediterraneus. The sequence continues at coordinate 694,068 of JAXDDW010000074.1, forward strand.
AATTTCATCACACTGGTGACACAAAGCATGTCTGTAGAAATACAGCAGGCTGGGCCATTGTCTGAGTAGAGTCACTATGTGGTATGACTACCAACACCTGTTATTTGCCTTCCAAAATGGCCGTGTGGTGATGTAATGGAAGACTCCAGAACAAAAAACAAACCAAATCTGTTTCCTCTGAGCAAAGGAACGCATTTCTGCCATCTCACCATCTCTCTGGCTTCCTGCCGCACAGAGGGAATACACAGGATACTGTACAGGGCTCCATTCACATATGGACGAATCTGGGAAAGCAAAGTCATACACACACACAGACACACAGACACACAGACACACAGACACACACATACACACATACATACATACACACTCTATTTTAGCATCTCAAGGGCAAAAAGCAACAGCTAGGCTAAACATGCAGCAACAAGGAGCACGAAGAGGAAAAGAGAAGTTCATACAGTGGATGTAAATCAGAATTTGATTTCATGACGTGACTGAGCTGCAAACAAAAAGAGACTTATCACAACACAAGAGTCAACAGGGGCCAAAACTCCTAGGGGTTGTTAGAACAGGCTGCTAACAGATGTACAGTGCCCTCCCCGAGCATTGACACCTGTTGGTAAAGGTGAATGCAGCTAATACTGTTCATCTTTCATAGCCGTATTAGCTCATCTCTATCAAGGGTGCCTGCAGGGCACCGTGAACATTTATGGGTGCTAATGGGCAAGCCTCAACATGCCTGCTGAGGTTGAAGTTAGTGTTGCCATGGATGACTGCATAAGGAGCTTCAACTGGAAAATGCACTTGGCTCATGTCAACAATTACAGTTCTTTCCGATCGCTAACTCACATCGGTCAATACTGAAACCACATTGTCAAAACTCTTCATACAGTCTGCATTACCAACATGCATCTTGGCCAAACAGTTAATCTCACCTCCAAAACACACTCAAACCACCAAAACACTTCATACATGTCTCAAAATAAGCTCGTTCAACCACAGCACTGGAGACAGAAAGCATACAGTCACTCATAACACACTAACCTAAAAAACACTAACAACAGGGAGCATTACATAAATGATGAACTTTTATCTTTGAAGTTTGAATGTTTTTTCACATAAATCAGTATTTCATTATAGAATAAGAATAACACCTTTTACACCAACTTTATTGACTGTACTAAAGTAATGTATGGAACCAGTATGTATGGAACAAGAATGAATCAGAAATGCAGCAATTTGCTTCAAATCGTAATTTACTGCATTTGTGAAAAATAAAAAGTTGAAACAAAAACAAAATCCTGAAATTCCAGGTGGCAACCTTTGGATCCTAAAACACAAAATATATTTCAAAATGTACATGTAAAAATGTAAACATGTATTGTACTGTAATATGTAGTTCAACTGAAGGATGCACATCTCACCTGTTGTTTTGTCAGAAAATTCGTACTATTGATGCAACTGATTTGGTTGCACCCTTACAGTAAACCAGCCTCTCTCAAAGAGAGACCATGGTTTACAACATGGTCAATAATTGTGGCCCTTATTCAACTTTCAGCTGAAATTGCAATCAGCTGTGTTTGGAATGATTATTATTTCATTTCATTGTAAATCTTCTGCTAAGATTTTCTATATATTTCAATATGGTTACTGCAGAAATCATTCTGTTTTGAATGTGTTTTTAACAGTTTTGAAAACAGTGTGTTAGCGTTTGAAAAATGTGCTGCTAATACATAGGGCCGGATCTACTAAAGGTTTGCGTGTGTAAAAATGTGTGCAAACTCATAGCACGCACAAATAAATGTACAAACTGATCTACTAACAGTGCGCACTGAGGACTGCGTCTTGCAAATGTGCAAAATAACACGCCTTATCCAGTTAGTACTTTTGCCTCAATGAATATGCAAGATGGGGCGTTTACACGCTATTTAGCAAAATACTGGGAGGAGAAAATGTAAATAGATTAATGTAGCACACGCACTGTGATCTATCAAACCTGAACGCAATTTCGTTGATGGAGACTGCGTCTGTATTTAATACGTTTCAAGGGAAGGTGCAAACGCCCTGCATGCGTAATTGTGCACGAATGGCTGCCGTTATTGTAGCGAGAAGGAGACATAGAAACGATGAACGAAGACGTAGAGAACGTATTTCCCCCCCCCCCCCCGTGTGAACATTTTTGGAATCACCTGTTTTCTTTGCTGAGGTTTTATTATAAGCCAATTTTTCTTTTGTTCTTCGTCTTATATCTTGCCATCTTCTCTTAATTTCATCCGTTGTTCTTCTTGTTTTACCAACGGCATTTACTTTCTCACAGATGATCTCCCATATAGTGTTCTTTTTTGTCATATTCAGATGTTTTTGCTGTAGCTCATCCAAATGTTTATTTGCCTCTTCCACTAACACCTCTAATTCTATAGGCTCAAATTTCATTTTGCGCTTGCGGTTCTGTTGCCCATCCAAACTCTCCATGGTGCAAAACATTAAACACGCAAAACCCTCATTTAAATACTGCTGTCTCCACCACGTTTGCGCCTGTTGTCATTTACGCAATCGTTCTTAGTAAATCACCCGCAAAACGTCCATCAACCACACGCGCAAACTTTTAGAATGCACACGCAAATTAGTACCCTTTATTTGGGATCTTAGTAGATCCGCCCCATAGTGTTTTGCAGGTGGTGGAGTATGAATGAGAAAAGAGTTCATGGATTTTGGAGAATGTGGTCATTGAATGCGTTTTGTGTGAAAGCAATGAAAAATGATTCACAGTTTGGTCCACATAGACTTCTGTTTCGCTGACTGTGTTAAGAGTTTTGCACATTGAAAATCTGTTGTGCAAATTGAGTCAAAGCAATCGAAAAAAAACTGTAAGTAAGCCAGCTTACTTTTGAGTTGGGTATACAAACACCTCTTGGAGGCTAGGCTAGCTAGCTAATGTGGATAATGTAGTACGGCTAGACTGCATCTTTTAATCTCGTAGCCAGAGCGCTAGGCTTCATGATATTAGCTAGCTCCTCTCTTACCCCTTGCCTTTTTCACTGGGCTTCAGTCTAACACTACTTGTGGGCTGAGCTTCCATTGAGGTTGAAGAGGAGCTCTGCCTCTTTGTTCAGAGTAAGAAGTCAATATGGCAAACCTGATGTCATTGATTACGTGTTTGTGCTTCTATGAGTGTGTATTTTTTTGTGTATTAAATGGAATGTGCATGTGTGTGTGTATTAGATGCACCAGGCACATTTGTGAGCCTGTGTGTGTTTGTGTGTGTGTTGACAGGTGTGTGTATCACCTCGTGGTTCTCGTGTCCCAGGAGGTCAGTCAGAACCTTCAGCACATGTTTGGCGTTCTGCGCACACTTCCTTTTTCCTGGGCAAAGACAGACAGACACACACACACACACACACACACAAACACACACACTTACAACACGAGAAGCCTTTCTAGTCTCCTAGCCTGATTATTTGTTTGATTCTTAAGTGAGATGTCTGTTAGTAATAATCTAACAGACATCTAGTAATAATAATTTTCTCCTCTTTGTGTTTATCATTTTTATTTGCAAATAAATGAACTAACTAAGATTTGATTTACTTTCATATGATGTTACATCATGGCAGGGGGTGGCCTGAACAAAGACACTCTAGATATGATGTAAGAGGAAAGAAGCAAAAGGGAGAGTGCTCTATTAAAGCACTGTGTTCAGAAAAGCTAGAGAAGATGAAATTGTATTGGTTCCTGAGGCGAACCAATAATGGCCTTTACTGTGCCTTAACAGAATTATCCAACAGGAATAAAGTCAGAGGGCCTACATAGCTTTAAAAGAGATAAACTGATTTACACTGACATCATGGACTATTAACAAGTTAATATTTCACTTCCCAGAATGCATTATGCTTTTACTCTTTGACAGTTCCATAAAAGCCCAAACCCTTCATATGTATGACATTTGAGTGGACAAATGTTTCGTTCAGTATCTAAAGGGATACTGTGACAGTGAATTTGTGCTTGTTGTTTTTCCATCACACTTCATATGGTGGGGAAAGTTTCTCAATGTGGCCCTCAGGAAATCGAAGGTTCATTGAAGATTTGAAAACAGATGTCCTGTTCATAGCATGACATTAAAACAAATGATACTTTTTAAAGGACAATCCCTCACTTAAGTCCTTGGAGGCCAAAAGGAGAACACTTTTACAGTCGAGATCCTTTGGATTTGACATATCTTGAACTATGAACATCAAGAAGTGATTTTCTCCAAAATGGATGCATAGCATTTTGGATATTAGGGCCCATCCCAATGTCCTCACGGACTCACGGACTTTGAGGCACATTCCCGCTAAGGGTTTAGAGCTGTCCCAATGTCAAATCGTCAAGTGCATGAGGGCGCTCTTGCAGACTTTTTGAGCCCTTTATGCACACTTTCCATAAGTCCGCATTTCTGCAGACTTTGCCTGAGGGAATTACCCACAGTTCATAGCGTTGTGACGTTGAATACGGGGTTACCAGGGGAAGCGTTTAAAAAAACAGTAAACAAATGGAAGGGCAAATGTTTATTCATCAACCATATATTTATATTTTTGCTTGATGATTGATTATTTGACAATTACCTCCCGTCCACTCTGTAAGACAAGAGCCTGGAAGACGTTCAGATTGGGCAGTCGGTCCTTAGTGCCTTGGCCGTGAAGAAAGTAAAAAACAGAAAATACAAAGTCCCAAACCCACAATCGTACATTAAAAACGTTTGGTGTCGTCAAGGTAACGCGATATGTCTCAAAGTGCTGTCCCATTCCTATTTATACAATGTCGAGCCCTTGCAGCCTCTCGCACTCAAGCATTTACCAGGTGACATCAGTTAAGCCTGTGAGGGTTCAGGGTTCAGGGTTTAGGCCTTAGGGGGGGACATTGGGATTGGGCCTAACTCTTCACTTGGGGAAACAAAGTGTCTGGTGATGAAAAACAAGCAATCAAAATGTCAAGTTTTCATTTGAACTACAAAGGGTCATGCTCTGAGTTTTCCTTGTATGATGTAGTGTACCTTTTGTGCGCAGACACAGGTTCATGAGCAGAGCCACAGAGTACTCCAGGGTGTAGTCGCTCAGACAGTCTGAGTCCTGCAGATCATCCACTAGCCAGCCAATCAGCTCATCCGCTATCATGGCCGTCTGCTGGCTCCGCCTACCGAGACATGATGATAAACATTGACACAATAAAAGCCACATGAACAAAAGTGAACAAGAGAAATGTCACTTTGAGTGATTGAACAAACAACACACTACACCACACATTCCTAAACAATACAAACCTCCAGGGATTGAATCAACTTTATGTCTCATGGTCACAGTGACTTGTACCTTCAAACATTTCCAATATTCTACAGCCACTTTCACTATTTTACCAGTATTCTACTAGATCTTCCTAATAAAATAGGACCTCCACATGATGGTTGGTTACCTGCCATAGCAAAGTCATTTCCCAGCTTACATACAAACGTATTTGACTCTTTAGTAGTTCTTCTAAGGATACCTGAGGCTGAGTTTCTGCAGGGCTACAAGAATGTTCTCTCTGGTGACAGAGTCTTTCTCCTCCTTCCTGAGTGCCTCTGTCAGGAGTTTCAGCAGAAAGGGGATCTGGGAAAGGTAGACACGACCTGGAGATAGTAACATAACATGAGGTCAGTAATTACTGTTCAAATATTTTCCCTGTCTTCATGTGTACTGAAATTTTGACACTCTGAAATTGGGATTTAAAGATGAGAGTCAAAAGGTTTATTCACAAGATAGGTGCCATAGTGTCAATATCAACATCAGTACCTCCTTTATAGGGCAGTAATAACTTTCCATACCTTCATCAAAGAGGGGGAAAGTCTCTCTCCACACTCTGTTACCAATATCACTTCATAGAAGTTTTACCACAACCGCTTTCTGCATGATGGGTTAGGAACTGTGTCAGCACAAATGATAATATTTATCTTAGCAAAATGATTCAAAAAACTAAATGTCCTTCATTGTTACTGGCATCCTGCTGTGGAGGATCATTAGTGGTTGTCCTTCCACTATCAAGGATACTTTTTTTCCCTTATGAAAAGAGATAAGATAAAAGGCTCCAGAGCTCTTCCCTGAATCCATACTTCCGGAAATGCATCCAATTAGACCAGAACGGACCTTCCAATGTAGTACTGATGCTTAACCAAATCTAATGGCCTACAGTTGAGCACTTACCCTCTGCAAGGGAAGCAAATGCATTGATGAGACGAGCCGTGTATTGACGGACGGTCTCGTTCTGCGACCTTATCAAGTGAAGCACCGTTTTCTGTGAACACATGATATAGGTGTTTTTAAAAACATGTTTCTTGTCCTCGAATGCAGACATGTTGGCACAAGAGATATATGAAGACAGTTCTGCTGAAGCGCGCCGTTTTACAGATCCAGATTCTGAATCTGTGGCCGGAGGGGAGGAGGGTGAAACATGGGTTGAGGGGGTGTTCAGGGTCACCTCTCCAGCCTGACGACCACCGGACACACTGCCTCTCCCCTCCACCTTAATCTACCTTCAAACTTCACCCTGGAACGCCCTCCGCTATCAGCCACTTCTCCCCCTCACCACCCCCATGTTTGTCTAATAGACTCCCCTCCTGGGATTATTTGCAACATATTTGCTGTGTTTGTCTGGTTGTGTCGCCCAACTGGTGTTTCTGCAACAACACAGTGTGTACCTGTAATAGCCTGTGGTGTTACTGGGTACTTCTTACTTCAATAGCTGATTTCAAATGTTTGTCTTAATACTTAAACCTCAACTGTTGGATTTCTTTGACAAAATGTTTGCTTTCCTTTCCTTTCACAATGAACCAGTCTCTACTTGTGTTAGTCAAATGGAGGAACTACCTCCTTCACAGTTTTTCCATCTGGGCTACAGACCAAAATCACAATCTAACACACCACAAAGGCAACCGGGGCACATGACATGGGAAAGGTCATGCACTGCCCTGAGGGCATGTGTTTGGCCGTTACCAAATGCAGCCAGTTTATGTTTGTTACAAGCAATTCACACCCCACCGCTACTGTAAGGCAGAATAAAGTATTGTCAATCTCAAGATAATATCAGTGTCCCATGTGGCTCGGAGCACCATGGCGAGCGGGTACACGAACAAAGAACAAGACATGAGGAGGAACATTTAATCTTCTGAAAAGGGACGGTCTTCAACATGTTGCCCAGGGGCTGTATGCTGGATGAATGGAGTAGCTGGGGTGGCTCAGACGCAAGTAGAAAAACAATAAACAGCTTGATAAAGGCAAGTCGCTCCTGGGCTTCTGACAATCTTCTGAGGTGAAATGTGGAATCTGATCCGACGGCTCGGCTTTGACCTTTCAGGTAAATAACAAGGGAGGTTACTGAAGCCATGCAGAACTATGGTACTTCCACTTCATGTGAGGCTAGCGTGCTATTCAGAAAAACTCTTGCTTGCTGATGAAACTGAAAGTGTCTGGGGAACATACATGCTGGGCATACATCAGGCAGTGTGGCCAGTGGACAAAAAGGTTATTCTCCCAGCATGCCTCTGGTGGCTGTGTTATTCCTCTGATATATTGTAATAGGAGCTTACCCCAACCTGTTTGGTGCTGTAGCGATCCAGCAGGTCGTTGCTGATGTAGGCCTGCAGCACCGTGTCTCTCTGTTCACCATGGAATGAGCGAGTCAGCCTCTAAAATCAAGGGGAGACACACACTATTGATGAAGACTCTCTCTCTGCTTTTATATCAATACTAGCAGACCGTTCTCAATTTAAAATCTGTTATTGTCTTTTTGATTCAGAGATGGATTTGGGTTTTGACACCCGGGCCTACTCCTCACCCAGCGCAGGGCCTGAAGCAGCAGGGACCGGAGTCTGTCTGAGCCTCCTACCAGGTCCTTCTTCAGCTTCTCGTAGTCCAGAGAGGGCAGCATTGGCACCTCCGAGGGTCTCCTGGAGTTTAGTAGAAAACCACAACTCAGCCATGTTTGACAACAGTACAACACAGCACCGATGAACAACATGTATTGATCAGGAAATTGAATAGTCTCATTGAGTCTCATGGAATAGACAACCAGCTTAAATCAAAGACTCACTGTGGTGCAATGGATGCTCGTAGCATTGAGGAGGCCTGAGAGAGAGAGAGAGAGAGAGAGAGACAGCGCAAGAGTGAGAGAAAGACAAAGAAAGAGGAGTTGAACATATTTTAGAAATTGATTATTACAGGTGAAACATAGAAATTGTGGTTTCGTGCCAACTTGGAAAGCATTCATCCCTCCTGACGATCTGGTCCTCCTACTTACCCAGTAGTTTTCTCCATCTACAACAATCAAGTCAGCTGCTGTCATGGTGAGTCACTAGTGGTTTGGACATGCGTACATCATGCTTGTGGTGCATGCTGAATCCCTGGACATACTCTACTTGGCAACAGTGCCCATGCAATGATTGACAAGTACACTCGGCCAATTTGATTAGTACAACGGACCAGAGAGGGCGGGAGTTAATGAGCAACAGCCAATCCCTTTTTGCTGTGAGCATCTCACTTCACCTGAGCTGCAGGCCTTCAGAGAAAGGGACAAGGGGGCTTCTGAACAGTGGAATATAGCATGGTGGTGGGGTGGTGTGTGTGTAGGGGGGGGAGGGAGGGGGGGTGGTCAAAGGACTATCAGTGTGTTTTAGGACTGAAAAGGGATTTTGGACCCTGAAACCCAATCTGAAGACTGGATGGTCAGGCCTATAGCAGGAGTAGTGAAAGGTCAAGGGGAGTGATCCATGTCGTCTGAGGGATCATGTGCTCCGGCCACATTTTTGCTTTGGTGTGCGGAGGGTAATAAGGAAGCGGGGAAGAATGGATCCCCAGATTCCTTCCTGGATTCCTTCCTCTCTACACATTTCAGTTGCCCTGAAGCGTGGAGGAGTAACAGGTGAACATGTTCCACTGTGACATTTGACATTGGGGGGGCCTGGGCCGGGGAAACACTAACCTAGAGCGACTCCTAGCTAAGGATTTGTACTCAGGTGTATCAAGGACAACAGCTCAGCCCTGTTCTCAGGTCTCCATCAGCCTGTTAGCAACAAAGCTAGCAAGCAAAGCTGAATGTACATTAGAGGATTGTTTTAGAGATAACTTTGATTTCAAGAACATTCTCAGATTCAGCCGGCCATATATAAAAAGCAAGAGTGTGAACTGAACTCCCTTACAATGCCCAGCTTACATGAGATATGCCTTGACTATCTTCACCATCTTTCACCTATGTACTGTTTTACGTCCACGGGGAATACTAAAGGTCGTCCATTGTTGATGTTATTGTATGTTGTCACAGCATAATCCAGCTCTTTGAGTTTTGATTTCTCCCGGTAGCTAGGTGGACCAGAGAGGGATAATCGGTGAGAGCCATCTCAATATTATAGAGGGAAAGAGTCTCATAATTACACCTCAATTATGGTGTTATGTTGCGATAAGGGGAACAGCCGCTCTCTATGCAAGGACGAACATGATCCTGACGTCTGAGAACTGTAGCTCTGGGTTTTAAGACACTGGATGGGGGGAAATCTCAAATCTTAAAAAAGATAAAGTTTTAGAGTTTGGCCCTTTTTCTTAGAAATATAGCTAAATGTTGTCTATTGCTACTGTGAGTTTAGTTTTTTGAATCTCAAATGCTGTGCTCTGATTTGAGTTCAGATGCTCAAGCTTTTGACTCAAGTGTAAATAAATAAAGTCCAAGTAGAAAAGTACATTACATTACATGTCCACCAGCTCTTGGCATTCAGGGTGGGAACTCAACAGGAGCCAACAGCCAAATGCTGGTAAGTTTATCTACCAGCTCTTTGGCAGGTAACCAACCAGGTTTTGGTTTGGGTCCTGCACGGCTGGTGACTACTGAGATGTACAGCTCTTTCTCTATGACCATACCAGGACTGACCTTGACATTCCTAAACAATCGATAATTAGATTCTACTTGGATTTGGATTTTTGTGTCTGACTTAAGTGCAGCGATATCAAAAGCGTTGAGAACCACTGAGGTCATATAATGCATTCTTGCTTTTTGCCACTTTGTTTAAAAACCTGAAGGTGGGAAAGGTGCTTTTAAAGTCAAAGTGGCTTGTGTACCTTCTGCTCTCACGGGTCTGTCTGAGTTCTTTAAAAAAAAATGGTAATGTTAGAGGAGTAGTAGAGGGAGGGGAGTAAAACTGACGGCCTTTACCTGGTAAAAAGACAGGTATCCAATAAGGACAGTTGAGAGGATGACAATGACTGCCGTGTTTAGGAACAAGTGAATGTTTGATGATGAGGTACGCCTTAGAGAGATGCTCTTGTTTGGCCAAACAAGTGGCTGAACAATGGAGGCCTTTCTCACCACAAATGAGGCCATACATCCCATTAAACTAGGGCAATCTAATGGGAGCTAGAGGAAAACAGGAGGGAATATAGGCCGAGTACAAAGGCAGGCGATGAAAGGTATAGAAGTAGTAAAGGAATGGAGGCAGACGGAGAAAGACAAGGAGAGGAGGAGGAGAGACCGGCGAGGTGAGAGCAAGACGAGGAGTGTAGAGACAGTGGGGGTTGGAGTTACGACAGGAAGAAAAGATGAAAACGTATGGAACTTACATAGCCGTCATCATAGGGACTCATAGAGTAATATCCCTTTATGGACAGAGCATCACACACGCAAAAACACAAACACAAAGAAAGAAGTTGTTGAGTCAAAACAACATGAAACAAAGATCTCACAAGCCAGAGTTCAGTGCCATGATGAAGACCACTGTCAGCACATTCGGTTGTCACGGTTTTGATTTGATGTGAGAAGAGATTCCTGCTGCATCCAGGTGGGAATTACACATTTGTTTTCTTATTGCCTCTCTGTGCCATTCAGAGCTGCACAGCCGTCCAACACTGGTAACCAGGGTGGGACACAATCACCAAACAATTTCTGGTACATTTTGACTGTGGCTAATATGTTTGTCTCCTCTTCCAGCCACTGTGGCAGGTAACCAGCCCAGCATTCAGGTTTTCTATTCTAAAAATTATGAATGACAAAAGTAGCTGGTAAACGAACAATTTGATTTTGGTAATGATTTGTTTGACACCTTTGGGCGAGAATTACAGGACAGTTTGTGCCGAATCAAAGGCGTTCTACATATAGCTACTACGTATTTCAACCACATTAGAAGAGTACTGTTTCATAAGAACCCTGTGCCAATTTGAACAGCTTTGGCTATGATTTATTACTTTAAAGACAATGTTTACATAGAAGGAGTAGACAGATGGCTGTACAAGGATGACACGAGGGACGGTTTTTGACAGTAAAAAGCCTGCAGCCTAACTGAGTTAACTGTTGCATCATTCAATTAACTTACAGCTGATTTAAAAATGCTATGTCAGCGTGATTAAAGCTGTGACATAAAACCTTGACATGACAGCGTGGCCCGTGTAGGCAGTCCTTACTTGTCATTTCCCATGGTTGTTTTGAAAGAGCATCTTGCCTTAAGGCCTCATGGGAAATTCAAGTTATTCTCCTATCAGTGAGGTGTGAAAGAGAAAGAGGGAGAGGAGGGCTGTGTGTTCTCACTCACAGTGCCAGGCCTGGTGAAATCCGTACTCTGCGCCACGCTCTGCCTGGTCTGGCTGCTGAAGAGGCGAACACACACACTCTGCAGGTACTCGGGGGAGATCTGCAAAAACACAGCAGGCCCCATGAGCTTTAACACAGTTTGTGAGTGGAGGGAGGGAGAGAGGAGACGGTTGCTATTTTTGGGTCCGTGTTAAAGGACTATGTCGTCTGGTTGTCAAGTGTGTGCATGTAGAAACATTTGTATATACACACATGGGTGTAAGGTAGTCTGTCATTTTCAGTGTGTGTGTGTGTGTGTGCACACCCATTTGTGTATATTATTAAAAAAAACGACATAATAAATTGTTTTTGCGTGTCCATGTCCATGCATCAGTGTGTGCATCCTCAAATCAACCTGCCCTACCAGTTTTCCGCTGATGGTGGCCTCCAGTGAGTCGACCAACTCGGCGGTGACCCCGATCAGGTTGTAGTAGTCGGCCTGCATTTTGTTGAACTTCCGCATGTAGCTGGCGGTCCGCCGCTCTGACTCAACCAGCTGGAGCTGTAACTGCTGCATGGCCTCTGTGCAGCCACACACACAAATTACAAAACACACAAACACAAACAGGACAAATGAAAAAACTCACATCATAGTGTTTCTTCCGTAACTTAAGGCAACATTTCTGCTTGTCATAATGGTTGAAGGGTTTCATTCCAAAATGCTGTATATCCATTTTAGATGGGGAGCTTTTGTTCCAAAACAGAATACAGGCCGAAAAGAGAGTTTTGAAAGCCAGAATTTAAAAAAAAAAGCCTGGCGGAGTATTCGTACAGTGGGGCTGTAAAAAAACAAAGTCAGCAAGGTCTAACAATAACTTATAACTTAAATAGTATTTCATAATGTACTTTACTTTCTTGCCACCAGTCATTTTGTAATAGGTGTCACTTTTATCAAATATCTACTCCATCTACTCCACTTCAGGACAGACATTTACCTTTGGTGCTCCTCCCGCCCTCCTTCTATGTCATGTATGTTAAAGAAAACACACTAGCCCTGAATCATGATCAAACATTTCCATTGAGTCATTTAGCAGACATGCACGTCCAGAATGACAAACAGTGGATAGGATTCAAGGGTTCAATGTCTTGCTAAAGGTCACTCTGACAGGACACATGGCAAACACACAGTATGGGTGACATCCTGTTTGGAGTGGGCATATTCGTCATGGCAACCATATGCTTAGGGGTTAGTCTTTATGACACCAGCATCCATGTAGCATCAAAACTGTCCATCCTTTGTTTGTCTTAAAGGGAGGAATAGATTAATGTCATGGACCGACACCCTTGGGTCATCCCAATGTCCACTGGAGCAAAACGCTGGAGCTTAAGATTCTCTATAAGGGAATGCTATAGCATTAGTAAGTAAGCATATAATAAAACTCTCCACTCTCAGAGAGTGATGATCATATTAGTACAATAACCATCATTTTTCTTTAGTCACCAAGTCTTATATAATGACATTTGCAGGGATATCAACAGGAACACAAAAACATGAACACTCCTTTGGCATCAAGCCAATGGTCACAAGAGGTCTTTGATTAATGATGAATCTAAAGAGGTCCTCTAACATGTTTCCCTTCATTTGCAGGAGGAAAACAATCTGGTAAAAGCTATTTTACAGTATGTTGATGATGAAACTGAGCATTAAAATCCTGCAGCTAAGATTTGTTGTTTGCCATGTTATTCTGTATGCTTTGATCGCCAGCCAGAGAGGATAGGGTTTAATATCATGAATTTAGAAGGAAGGAAAGTCAATCTACTGGGTTTCCCATAAAAGCAACAATTGTCTTGATGTAATCCCTCACTTGCCCTTAAACTGTGAAGGCGTCAGGGTGAGGTAGTGAGATCAGGTGTTGCCATCCTTAAAAGTTTCCATTTCTAAACACCAATCAGATAGGATGTATGAAATGTCCAGGTCTGGGTGACAGTCTGAATGTTAACAACCTCTTTAGTCACTTAGAGAAAGGCTTTTTTTTTATCTTAAATGTGCATCTCAGCCAGAGGAGGGAATGGTAGCCAGTCTGTACTTGGGCTCAATTGAATCCCCTCTTGATTTTGTTGTGTTATTTCCCCACTTGCTGATTTATTATTTTAGAGCCAATTTCTAGAGACCTTTGTCTCCCCAGATGGGCTACAGGACTTGTACTTAACAGCATGAATACCAAGTCTTAGAGAGTTGACCGGTGGCCATCTGGCAAGATGACACTGCCAAGGGCCCATTTCAATAGCAATGTAAAAAGTTGAGCTCTGCATTTCATCTCTGATGGTCTTTCCACTACAGCTATTCAGCAGCAGTGGTGGTTGGGGGTCATTTATGATGCTGAAAGGTTTTGAAACCATTAGGTTTGCATATCTGCTCCTGACATTACACCACAAGATGTGAAAACATTAAGTCACCCATCAGTACTCTGAATGTCTACACTAGAAACACACAGACCCCTTTTACCTTTATTTATTGATGCTTGGTTAAATTCTACTCTTCTTTTAGTAACTGACTCCCTGCTGAAGCGTTTTGCTGCCACCTGCCCAGTACAACCAATCCTCTGCTCTTGGCCTCTCAGCAGTGCTGCTGGAGAAGTTAAAGTCATATTTTGTCTCCATCTTTGGTGCTCAGCCTCATTGCTGATGGTGGCAATCGCTATTCATGCTACCTACCCAGTTCTTCTTCTATCTATTAAAAAACAAACTGCTGTCGGTGTTGAGACAAATTCTATCACCTAAAATGTGTTTCTCATAGAAATGAAGCTTAGCGTAAGTTCAATCAGGAAGACTACCTATCCCTCACTTATTTATCATCGCTACTCCAGGTGCTCTTCTGCACCGGCCCATTCGTTATTCAATTAGCCCTTTAAGCAAGGGCACTCCCCGTCCTCCCTCAGAGGAACCAATGGCAAGCATTAATCCCCACATTTTGTGGGATTAAAAAGAACAAAAGCAGCCTACTTAGCTGCTTTGTAATGAACGGGTATCGTACTTGTTTGTGATCTTATTACCTCAAACCACAAACGTCCACTGATTCTACAAGGAAGTTGGAAAGAGCTACCCGATACCAGATGTTTAGAACAGCAAATGTAAAAGCTTTCGTAAACCTGGTATAGTTTATATCACTATTGTGTTATATCAATCGGTGATAGAGAGCAGCAACACAAAAATGGTGCTTGCCGGTCTGGAGATTTGACCCAGCAACCTTTCAGTCACAAGTACGTTTCTCCAAACCTTTCTCGAACTTACTGCCCCCTCCGTTTTCCAAAAATGAAACATGCTCTGCCAAAGGATACATATAAAGTCAGCAGCCTTGGAGTGTTGGAGGGCTTCAGTGTTACCGTCAGGAACTGATCCAGTTTCGCCTTCAGCTGTGGTATCCAGGAGTCCTAACACAAATTATAGATAGATAGATACTTTATTGATCCCCGAGGGGAAATTCTTGGGTTGCAGCAGCATAACAGTAACAAATACTGCACATAATGCACGTGCCGGGGGAGACGGCGCTACACACTGCCGTCAACGCCGGGCCGGGTTTAAGTTGTCGGGTGTAAATAAAGCGGCCCTGCTGGCCTGTTAACTCTTCCCTGCCTCATGTGTCTCTGTCTGTCACGAACCCCGGTACTGTAGCGAGTCGCTACAGGTACAAAATACAAAATCCCCAAAAACGGCCTTTTTATTATTTATAAAAAAAGAATGAATGGATGGTACATGTATACAGAGTTAAGGAATGGTAATGGGCGAATGAATGTGAAAGGGAATGAAGTAGCTAAAGTGTCTAAAATGCAGGGCAGTGAATATCCATTTTAACATCACATATCAATGAACAAATACAGTTGCGTTCATTGAGCGGGTGATTTTAGGTAACAATGTCCCATGTGTCATATATCCAGCAGGAGTAGCTGAAAAGTGACACCATTGGTCATATTCTTATGGATTATCGCTTCTCAATCAATAGCCAAAATTTTCATGTTCCCATCTCAAATGACTTCCTGTCCATAGTCAGCATTCAGGGGCTGCACAATTAAAATTAAACTTCATCGCAGTAAAAAAAGTCATTCAATGTTGCCTGTTCTTTATTGAGCATGATCTTATCAATAACAGGAAGTAATAGTTGTATTTATGAAGAACTTAAACTAGAAATCTTCACATCTTAGCTGAATTTTTGTTTTTTAAACGTGATGATGTTCCATGATAGAAGAGAAGGTTCTTCATGTTATTAGTTTGTATGGACTGTTGCGTATATAGACCTATAGACCAACTAGGGAGCCAGAGAGCTGAGATCACATTCAAATACACTGATCACTATATGCTATCGACATGAATGTGTCATGCAGAATCTGTACTTCTGAAAGGTGTTTTAGAGGGCCCCCTACAGAAGGTTTCCTGGTGTTGCTCAGAATCCCTGGCCAACAAATAAAGTTACCCCCTTTGAAAAAAATCTTTCATTATATTCAAACCGAGTAAATCCTAAACATTGCTGTCCCATTTTCACCCACAAATTCGAATTTGTAGAAAAAAGCTGTCCTCATTGCAATTCATATGACAGTCACAATAGAGTCGCAATTGGATATTGTCAGTATCGTGCAACCCTGCCTGCACTGGTATGAAAGCAAAAGATGATTTAGGTCGATTTAAAAAGTGAATGCATGGATTTCCATTGTCCCACCAGTTCCTTAATAGCACAGATAGTGATGCTATTTATGTTATATACTGTATATTACTGGTGTATTCTGTTCTGTCTCAGTGAGCAGTGCCTGGTTGTCCTTTAATCTGTGCTTTTTCTTTCTAGTGGTGCACTCTGGTAAAGGAATTTCCAATTATGGGATCAATAAAATACTAATACTTGTAGTACATCTACAAAAACAAATTTACTATATAGTGCCCTGCTCTCACAAAGAGCAACGCACTACATTGAGCTTTGTTACAGGTGAATCTGCAACAGCATACTCAATATTTTCAGATCCTAAGCTACTCAACATGAATAAACACAGGGACAATCTGCTGAAGAGCAGGAGGTTGAGCACCTGGAAGAGATCTCTGAAGGAGGGATGGACTGTGGGGTTGGGGACGAAGGGCAGGGCGTAGTAAGGCAGGAACTCTGTGGTCTGGCTCAGTGCTGCCCCACGGGTCTCCAGGTACTGCTTGAAGTGGGAGATCCTCTCGTTGAACTCAGCCCGGTCCTGGGGGACAGATTCAAAGGTTCATCCTTAGACTGTGTTTCCCATGAACTGATTCATTTGCAGCAGTTTTCCACAATATCAAACAGGCCCAAAAGCTCGGCACAGTCATATATATTTACATTAAGGTTAGGTTAGGCTTGGGACAGATGAGTGCTTGCATAGTGCAACAATGACATCTGTTAGCTGAGGGCAATTTGAAATCATGTGGTTTATAAAATATGTGGTCTTCTGTGTAAAGTAAGAATGCTTGAAGAATGCCTGTAGCACAGCTTAGTGGACGTGTAGTAAAATAGCGCCTAATACTATACACATGATATGAGACAGGTGATATCTATCAGTGTAAGTGATTGTGATGATCTGCTCAGTCCTTTTTTATCATGCCTTATCATATTTGTGATGTTCATTCCAGGACTGCCTCTTCTACTTCTACATCAGTTAGTGATATCCTACATTTCCCCGAATTCCTTTTGACACCCCCTAGAGAAGGGCCGTGAACTTGTTTTCAATCAAAGGTGGTTGTATGGGCATATAAATATAGCTAACTAGTCAACTAGTTCATGAACACTGGGGCATGTCTATGATCACAGCTGCACCATGCTGCATTGCATTGTAGTCTTTTGAGACTGCCGTCAATGGAGAAATTGGTATCTGTCTCTTCTACTATGGCTTTCTCCTTGTATGATTGTTGAACATCAGTGCATAAGAGTTTAGAAAGAAGCTCTTTGATTCTGAGGGCCTGACACAAAAGCCTGACATTTACCGTCAATGTTTTAGATCGCTGAAAAATAATTCTGCTATCAAATGTAGCTGTACTGGAAATATCCCAGTGTGATGTTACGTTGTCTACATTTGACCATACCACCAAACAACAAAAATGGATCCAGAAATGCAAGGTACATCACCAACAGCTGTTTTTTAAAAGCATTGAAGTGTTTTAGGATGGATTTTTCCTTTAAGCCTTTGGTCAGCATTACATGCAACTCCATCAGAAAAATGTAAACCACAAAAACAGACTGCTTCAAAAATTTAGTTATCTACATACTTGTCTGCCCAGGTGGTTCTTCAGGGGGTAGATGGTAAAGTGGATGTGAAGGTAGAACTCTAGTCTCTGGGCCTGGGCGTCCATGTCTTTGACCTCAGAAGTAATGTTCTCTGTCCATAGCTCAAAGAACACCTTGTGGTCCCCATCGTCAAAGGAGCTGAGGAGGTCTTTCTGCAGGGAAGAGAGGGGGTGATACAGGAGTTGGTTGGGAAAATAAAATAATTCTGTAACAGTTGTTATCCAAAACACCAACACCAGTAATGACAGTAAAAACAGTAATAGCAAAGTATTGAGTGTTTCATATAGAAGCCATTACAATAATAACATTCCTCAAACTGCTACAACAGCTAATTAAAAACACCCCACCACTACAAATAACCTAAAACCCCTGTGGGAACCACTGGTCATCAGAATATTACCATTTACCTGAATGATAAGAGTCTTCGACTCTCTGAGCGTACTTCCTTGAGGCTTCGAGACGAGTTTGCCTTTGTTTTTGCACTCTTTGTCCAAACTGCAAACTGTCTCTTCAAATTCTTCAACCTTAAGATACTGGCAAAACAAAGGAAAGATACCAAATAACTTCAAATTGAACCACAGGTGGTATCAGCACCACCTGTATCAATGCAGATTAGTACTGCATTCTGTTGCTTACCTCCTTGATCATCCCAAGAAGATCAGCTTCATTGGCCAAGATGTCCCCCATCTTGGCAAGCCTCCCTGGAACTCATGTGAGTGCCAAAGACGTTTTATAATGTCTAGTGACAACGAAGATTTGTACTCCCATTAAAGAGCTTCTGAATACCAGCAAGCACTCTTCAGAACCTACAGGGCAAGACATGCATGTTATTGTTATTATTATTATTATTATTATTAATAGTAGTAGTAGTAGTAGTAGTAGTAGTAGTAGGGTCAATGGCATGAAATGTATTTTGTGTCCAATCCATTCAATCTAGTACATCCATGATTTGCCAAAAAAGAAAAAAAAACATCATAGAAACACATGTAATATTCCACAATATCTACTTCTGAAAACCTTATTTGTCATTGACTCAGTGGTAGTAGTAGTAGTAATAGTAGTTGGGAGCAGGAGGAATGCTATTCCTGCTCAACATATGAGGTTTGAATGGCCAAGGAATGGACTTGACCATAAGAAAGCAAGCTAACAGCTAGTTAATTCAAGCCTGGCTACATTTGATTAACAACATTAGCTGGTGAACTCCGTAACGTTAAGAACGTTAATAAAAAATAAGCCAAGCTAACGTTAGCTAGTAAGCTAATCAGCTAACGTTATCTACATAACAAAGCTAATAAAACCTTAACAACAGAGTAATTGCCTCACCTTTTCGCATATCATGTATCTTCAATATCACTTTATATGCTAATACGTTAGAAAATTATCTGCAACTGGTATTTATATAATCCATATTCTGCACAGTTTTAAACTGATGTATGGCTGAAAACAACAAAAGTCTGCTAGTACATTAGCTAGCAACAGTGCATAGAAAGGACGCCAAAACACCTAGCAACCAGATTCTTGTGAAACGGAAGCTGGAAAGTGGAGACAAATGTCGCAAATTATGGTCGAAAGTTCCCAATATATTTAGAAAAACAAACGAGAGACAACTATAATCGTATTCTGAAAGACAAAAAAAATGGTTGCAGTAATATGGTTCACTTTAAATTTGCACAAGGCAAACTTCCTGGCTCATTTTTGCGTCCACAATGTATAAAGTACGATGATGTGTTTGGAAGAAAGATAGATATATCAATGCGCGGAAATGTTTGACATATTTGTATTTTTGTTTTTCAGACAAGTGTGTCCCTAAAATTTTAAGTACCGTTATTCAATCTCAGCTAATAAAAAAATCTAGAGGTACTCTGTTTCTTTGGCTATATCAACCGGAAGTGATTGCGTCAAAGGTCGAGCACATTGCTCTTACTTCTTGCTCTTACATTGCTCTTGAGTTGATTTTACTTAGGAATTAGATTTTACTCAAATAAATTATCCAGCCGCTACTTCAACACAATTTGCCACAAAGAGTATCTGCAGTGAGGTTAAAGTGTGCACAATTAATTAACTTCAACTAATGAACTATAGTATTAGGTGCTATTTTACTACATGTCCACTAAGCTGTGCTACAGACATTCTTCCAACCATGCTTACTTTACACAGTAGGCTATATTTTATAAACCACATGATTTCAAATTGTCCTCAGCTAACAGATGTCCTTCTTGCACTATGCAAGCACTCATCTGTCCCAAGCCTAACCTATGAAACTGAGCATGTCATTTCTGTCTGAACTCATGTTTTTATAGGGCGTTAATGTAATGTTGTCTGTGGTGGTAGCTGATAGGACTGTGTACATGCAACAGAAGAAGTGCTATAAATATACAATTGGTTGGTTAGTCGGTTGTTGAATATTGTGACTGTGATATGAATTCCAACGAGGACAGCTTTTTTTCTACAAATTTGAGAAAAGTCCAATTTGTGGGTGAAAATGAGACAGCAATGTTTAGGATTTACCCAGTTTGAATATATTGGGGGGGGGAATCAAATGTGTACATTTATTATTTGGCTAAATAAAACATTTCATTCTGCAAAAAGTACAGATTCTACACAGTCCCATTGCACATCCATGGCGATGAGTGTAAACATTCAGAGTACTGATGGGTGACTTTAGTTGTTTTAGGGTTTTACTTTAGTTGTTTTAGTTTCACATCTTGTGGTGTAATATCAGAAGCAGATATGCAAACCTAATGGTGTCGAACCCTTTCAGCATCAAAATGACGCCCAACCACCACTGCTGCTGAATAGCTGTAGTGGAAAGACCATCAGAGATGAATTGCAGAGCTCAACTTTTTACATTGCTATTGAAATGGGCCCTTGGCAGTGTCATCTTGCCAGATGGCCACAGGTCAACTCTCTAAGACTTGGTATTCATGCTGTTAAGTACAAGTCCTGTAGCCCATCTGGGGAGACAAAGGTCTCTAGAAATTGGCTCTAAAATAATTAATCAGCTTTATGGGAAACCCAGTAGATCGACTTTCATTCCTTTTAAATTCATGATATTAAACCCTATCCCCTCTGGCTGGCGATCAAAGCATACAGAATAACCGCAACAAATCTTAGCTGCAGGATTTTAATGCTCAGTTTCATCATCAAATACTGTAAAATAGCTTTTACCAGATTGTTTTCCTCCTGCAAATAAAGGGAAACACAGTTAGAGCATTTTGGAATGAAACCGTTCAAATATGACAAGAATAAGTGTTGCCTCAAGTTACAGAAGAAACACTGTAATGTGAGTGTATTTCATTTGCCTTGTTGGTGTTTGTGTGTTTTGTACAATTTCTCTGTGTGTGTGTCAGAGGCCACTCCAGCTGGTTGGAGTCCGGCTGGAGTCAGAGCGGCGGACCGCCAGCTACATGCGGAAATTCTACAAAATGCAGGCCGACTACTACAACCTGATCAGAGTCACCATCGAGCTAGTCGACTCACTGGAGGCTGCCGTCAGGGGGAAACTGGTAGGGCAAGTAGGGCACACACACACACACACACACACACACACACACGCACACTTGACAACCAGACAACATAGTCCTTTAACACGGTCCCAAAAATAGCAACCGTCTCCTCCCTCGCTCCCTCCACTCACACACTATGTTAAAGCTCATGGGGCCTGCTGTGTTTTTGCAGATCTCCCCCGAGTACCTGCAGAGTGTGTGTGTTTGCCTCTTCAGCAGCCAGACCAGGCAGAGCGTGGCGCAGAGTACTGATTTCACCAGGCCTGGCACTGTGAGTGAGAACACACAGCCCTCCTCTCCCTCTTTCTCTTTCACACCTCACTGCCTACACGGGCCACGCTGTCATGTCAAGGTTTTATGTCACAGCTTTAATCACGCTGACATAGCATTTTTAAATCAGCTGTAAGTTAATTGAATGATGCAACAGTTAACTCAGTTAGGCTGCAGGCTTTTTACTGTCAAACACCGTCCCTCGTGTCATCCTTGTACAGCCATCTGTCTACTCCTTCTATGTAAACATTGTCTTTAAAGTAATAAATCATAGCCAAAGCTGTTCAAATTGGCACAGGGTTCTTATGAAACAGTACTCTTCTAATGTGGTTGAAATACGTAGTAGCTATATGTAGAACGCCTTTGATTCGGCACAAACTGTCCTGTAATTCTCGCCCAAAGGTGTCAAACAAATCATTACCAAAATCAAATCGTTTGTTTACCAGCTACTTTTGTCATTCATAATTTTTAGAATAGAAAACCTGAATGCTGGGCTGGTTACCTGCCACAGTGGCTGGAAGAGGAGACAAACATATTAGCCACAGTCAAAATGTACCAGAAATTGTTTGGTGATTGTGTCCCACCCTGGTTACCAGTGTTGGACGGCTGTGCAGCTCTGAATGGCACAGAGAGGCAATAAGAAAACAAATGTGTAATTCCCACCTGGATGCAGCAGGAATCTCTTCTCACATCAAATCAAAACCGTGACAACCGAATGTGCTGACAGTGGTCTTCATCATGGCACTGAACTCTGGCTTGTGAGATCTTGTTTCATGTTGTTTTGACTCAACAACTTCTTTCTTTGTGTTTGTGTTTTTGCGTGTGTGATGCTCTGTCCATAAAGGGATATTACTCTATGAGTCCCTATGATGACGGCTATGTAAGTTCCATACGTTTTCATCTTTTCTTCCTGTCGTAACTCCAACCCCCACTGTCTCTACACTCCTCGTCTTGCTCTCACCTCGCCGGTCTCTCCTCCTCCTCTCCTTGTCTTTCTCCGTCTGCCTCCATTCCTTTACTACTTCTATACCTTTCATCGCCTGCCTTTGTACTCGGCCTATATTCCCTCCTGTTTTCCTCTAGCTCCCATTAGATTGCCCTAGTTTAATGGGATGTATGGCCTCATTTGTGGTGAGAAAGGCCTCCATTGTTCAGCCGCTTGTTTGGCCAAACAAGAGCATCTCTCTAAGGCGTACCTCATCATCAAACATTCACTTGTTCCTAAACACGGCAGTCATTGTCATCCTCTCAACTGTCCTTATTGGATACCTGTCTTTTTACCAGGTAAAGGCCGTCAGTTTTACTCCCCTCCCTCTACTACTCCTCTAACATTACCATTTTTTTTTGAAGAACTCAGACAGACCCGTGAGAGCAGAAGGTACACAAGCCACTTTGACTTTAAAAGCACCTTTCCCACCTTCAGGTTTTTAAACAAAGTGGCAAAAAGCAAGAATGCATTATATGACCTCAGTGGTTCTCAACGCTTTTGATATCGCTGTACTTAAGTCAGACACAAAAATCCAAATCCAAGTAGAATCTAATTATCGATTGTTTAGGAATGTCAGGTCAGTCCTGGTATGGTCATAGAGAAAGAGCTGTACATCTCAGTAGTCACCAGCCGTGCAGGACCCAAACCAAAACCTGGTTGGTTACCTGCCAAAGAGCTGGTAGATAAACTTACCAGCATTTGGCTGTTGGCTCCTGTTGAGTTCCCACCCTGAATGCCAAGAGCTGGTGGACATGTAATGTAATGTACTTTTCTACTTGGACTTTATTTATTTACACTTGAGTCAAAACCTTGAGCATCTGAACTCAAATCAGAGCACAGCATTTGAGATTCAAAAAACTAAACTCACAGTAGCAATAGACAACATTTAGCTATATTTCTAAGAAAAAGGGCCAAACTCTAAAACTTTATCTTTTTTAAGATTTGAGATTTCCCCCCATCCAGTGTCTTAAAACCCAGAGCTACAGTTCTCAGACGTCAGGATCATGTTCGTCCTTGCATAGAGAGCGGCTGTTCCCCTTATCGCAACATAACACCATAATTGAGGTGTAATTATGAGACTCTTTCCCTCTATAATGTTGAGATGGCTCTCACCGATTATCCCTCTCTGGTTCACCTAGCTACCGGGAGAAATCAAAACTCAAAGAGCTGGATTATGCTGTGACAACATACAATAACATCAACAATGGACGACCTTTAGTATTCCCCGTGGACGTAAAACAGTACATAGGTAAAAGATGGTGAAGATAGTCAAGGCATATCTTATGTAAGCTGGGCATTGTAAGGGAGTTCAGTCAATCAAAGTTATCTCTAAAACAATCCTCTAATGTACATTCAGCTTTGCTTGCTAGCTTTGTTGCTAACAGGCTGATGGAGACCTGAGAACAGGGCTGAGCTGTTGTCCTTGATACACCTGAGTACAAATCCTTAGCTAGGAGTCGCTCTAGGTTAGTGTTTCCCCGGCCCAGGCCCCCCCAATGTCAAATGTCACAGTGGAACATGTTCACCTGTTACTCCTCCACGCTTCAGGGCAACTGAAATGTGTAGAGAGGAAGGAATCCAGGAAGGAATCTGGGGATCCATTCTTCCCCGCTTCCTTATTACCCTCCGCACACCAAAGCAAAAATGTGGCCGGAGCACATGATCCCTCAGACGACATGGATCACTCCCCTGACCTTTCACTACTCCTGCTATAGGCCTGACCATCCAGTCTTCAGATTGGGTTTCAGGGTCCAAAATCCCTTTTCAGTCCTAAGACACACTGATAGTCCTCTGTTGCCAAGTAGAGTATGTCCAGGGATTCAGCATGCACCACAAGCATGATGTACGCATGTCCAAACCACTAGTGACTCACCATGACAGCAGCTGACTTGATTGTTGTAGATGGAGAAAACTACTGGGTAAGTAGGAGGACCAGATCGTCAGGAGGGATGAATGCTTTCCGAGTTGGCACGAAACCACAATGTTTATGTTTCACCTGTAATAATCAATTTCTAAAATATGTTCAACTCCTCTTTCTTTGTCTTTCTCTCACTCTTGCGCTGTCTCTCTCTCTCTCTCTCTCTCTCAGGCCTCCTCAATGCTACGAGCATCCATTGCACCACAGTGAGTCTTTGATTTAAGCTGGTTGTCAATTCAATTTCCTGATCAATACATGTTGTTCATCGGTGCTGTGTTGTACTGTTGTCAAACATGGCTGAGTTGTGGTTTTCTACTAAACTCCAGGAGACCCTCGGAGGTGCCAATGCTGCCCTCTCTGGACTACGAGAAGCTGAAGAAGGACCTGGTAGGAGGCTCAGACAGACTCCGGTCCCTGCTGCTTCAGGCCCTGCGCTGGGTGAGGAGTAGGCCCGGGTGTCAAAACCCAAATCCATCTCTGAATCAAAAAGACAATAACAGATTTTAAATTGAGAACGGTCTGCTAGTATTGATATAAAAGCAGAGAGAGAGTCTTCATCAATAGTGTGTGTCTCCCCTTGATTTTAGAGGCTGACTCGCTCATTCCATGGTGAACAGAGAGACACGGTGCTGCAGGCCTACATCAGCAACGATCTGCTGGATCGCTACAGCACCAAACAGGTTGGGGTAAGCTCCTATTACAATATATCAGAGGAATAACACAGCCACCAGAGGCATGCTGGGAGAATAACCTTTTTGTCCACTGGCCACACTGCCTGATGTATGCCCAGTATGTATGTTCCCCAGACACTTTCAGTTTCATCAGCAAGCAAGAGTTTTTCTGAATAGCACGCTAGCCTCACATGAAGTGGAAGTACCATAGTTGGCTTCGCATGGCTTCAGTAACCTCCCTTGTTATTTACTGAAAGGTCAAAGCCGAGCCGTCGGATCAGATTCCACATTTCACCTCAGAAGATTGTCAGAAGCCCAGGAGCGACTTGCCTTTATCAAGCTGTTTATTGTTTTTCTACTTGCGTCTGAGCCACCCCAGCTACTCCATTCATCCAGCATACAGCCCCTGGGCAACATGTTGAAGACCGTCCCTTTTCAGAAGATTAAATGTTCCTCCTCATGTCTTGTTCTTTGTTCGTGTACCCGCTCGCCATGGTGCTCCGAGCCACATGGGACACTGATATTATCTTGAGATTGACAATACTTTATTCTGCCTTACAGTAGCGGTGGGGTGTGAATTGCTTGTAACAAACATAAACTGGCTGCATTTGGTAACGGCCAAACACATGCCCTCAGGGCAGTGCATGACCTTTCCCATGTCATGTGCCCCGGTTGCCTTTGTGGTGTGTTAGATTGTGATTTTGGTCTGTAGCCCAGAAGGAGGTAGTTCCTCCATTTGACTAACACAAGTAGAGACTGGTTCATTGTGAAAGGAAAGGAAAGCAAACATTTTGTCAAAGAAATCCAACAGTTGAGGTTTAAGTATTAAGACAAACATTTAAAATCAGCTATTGAAGTAAGAAGTACCCAGTAACACCACAGGCTATTACAGGTACACAATGTGTTGTTGCAGAAACACCAGTTGGGTGACACAACCAGACAAACACAGCAAATATGTTGCAAATAATCCCAGGAGGGGAGTCTATTAGACAAACATGGGGGTGGTGAGGGGGAGAAGTGGCTGATAGCGGAGGGCGTTCCAGGGTGAAGTTTGAAGGTAGATTAAGGTGGAGGGGAGAGGCAGTGTGTCCGGTGGTCGTCAGGCTGGAGAGGTGACCCTGAACACCCCCTCAACCCATGTTTCACCCTCCTCCCCTCCGGCCACAGATTCAGAATCTGGATCTGTAAAACGGCGCGCTTCAGCAGAACTGTCTTCATATATCTCTTGTGCCAACATGTCTGCATTCGAGGACAAGAAACATGTTTTTAAAAACACCTATATCATGTGTTCACAGAAAACGGTGCTTCACTTGATAAGGTCGCAGAACGAGACCGTCCGTCAATACACGGCTCGTCTCATCAATGCATTTGCTTCCCTTGCAGAGGGTAAGTGCTCAACTGTAGGCCATTAGATTTGGTTAAGCATCAGTACTACGTTGGAAGGTCCGTTCTGGTCTAATTGGATGCATTTCCGGAAGTATGGATTCAGGGAAGAGCTCTGGAGCCTTTTATCTTATCTCTTTTCATAAGGGAAAAAAAGTATCCTTGATAGTGGAAGGACAACCACTAATGATCCTCCACAGCAGGATGCCAGTAACAATGAAGGACATTTAGTTTTTTGAATCATTTTGCTAAGACAAATATTATCATTTGTGCTGACACAGTTCCTAACCCATCATGCAGAAAGCGGTTGTGGTAAAACTTCTATGAAGTGATATTGGTAACAGAGTGTGGAGAGAGACTTTCCCCCTCTTTGATGAAGGCATGGAAAGTTATTACTGCCCTATAAAGGAGGTACTGATGTTGATATTGACACTATGGCACCTATCTTGTGAATAAACATTTTGACTCTCATCTTTAAATCCCAATTTCAGAGTGTCAAAATTTCAGTACACATGAAGACAGGGAAAATATTTGAACAGTAATTACTGACCTCATGTTATGTTACTATCTCCAGGTCGTGTCTACCTTTCCCAGATCCCCTTTCTGCTGAAACTCCTGACAGAGGCACTCAGGAAGGAGGAGAAAGACTCTGTCACCAGAGAGAACATTCTTGTAGCCCTGCAGAAACTCAGCCTCAGGTATCCTTAGAAGAACTACTAAAGAGTCAAATACGTTTGTATGTAAGCTGGGAAATGACTTTGCTATGGCAGGTAACCAACCATCATGTGGAGGTCCTATTTTATTAGGAAGATCTAGTAGAATACTGGTAAAATAGTGAAAGTGGCTGTAGAATATTGGAAATGTTTGAAGGTACAAGTCACTGTGACCATGAGACATAAAAGTTGATTCAATCCCTGGAGGTTTGTATTGTTTAGGAATGTGTGGTGTAGCGTGTTGTTTGTTCAATCACCAATCTCAAAGTGACATTTCTCTTGTTCACTTTTGTTCATGTGGCTTTTATTGTGTCAATGTTTATCATCATGTCTCGGTAGGCGGAGCCAGCAGATGGCCATGATAGCGGATGAGCTGATTGGCTGGCTAGTGGATGATCTGCAGGACTCAGACTGTCTGAGCGACTACACCCTGGAGTACTCTGTGGCTCTGCTCATGAACCTGTGTCTGCGCACAAAAGGTACACTACATCATACAAGGAAAACTCAGAGCATGACCCTTTGTAGTTCAAATGAAAACTTGACATTTTGATTGCTTGTTTTTCATCACCAGACACTTTGTTTCCCCAAGTGAAGAGTTAATATCCAAAATGCTATGCATCCATTTTGGAAAAAATCACTTCTTGATGTTCATAGTTCAAGATATGTCAAATCCAAAGGATCTCGACTGTAAAAGTGTTCTCCTTTTGGCCTCCAAGGACTTAAGTGAGGGATTGCCCTTTAAAAAGTATCATAAATATGTTTTAACGTCATGCTATGAATCACTTTTTCAAATGGAGGACATCTGTTTTCAAATCTTCAATGATCCTTCGGTTTCCTGAGGGCCACATTCAGAAACTTTCCCCACCATATGAAGTGTGATGGAAAAACAACAAGCACAAATTCACTGTCACAGTATCCCTTTAGATACTGAACGAAACATTTGTCCACACATATGAAGGGTTTGGGTTTTATGGAACTGTCAAAGAGTAAAAGCATAATGCATTCTGGGAAGTGAAATATTAACTTGTTAATAGTCCATGATGTCAGTGTAAATCAGTTTATCTCTTTCAAAGCTATGTAGGCCCTCTGACTTTATTTGAATAGTTTTACGTCAAGGTGCTGTAGCCACCAACTGACACCAACTCTTACAAAACGGTTCATTTTGGGGAATCAACTCATTTGCTGTAATCGTTGTGTTGTGGCTGTCATGGCCCCGACCCCAGGTCTTCCCTGTGTTTTTACCTCCCTTGTGTGTCCACCTCCCCTGTATGTCTCTCTGTCTGTCTGTCTGTGTGTGTGTGTGTGTGGCGTGGGTGTGGCTTCCTCTCCCGGCCCTGCCTCTCCTCCACACCTGCCGCCTATCAATCCATCAGCCCAGCAGCATTTATACCCCGGCTTTCCATCCACTTGTTGCCAGATTGTTCCGCCAACTACCGTGGTAGTCACTCTCTCGGCCGCTCTAGACTTACTCTTAGAGTATATTCCTTTGTGTGCCTCCGGGCTGTCCTAACTGTCTGTTCTTGTCTCCCAAGATCCCCTGTACGCCTCGTTCCTCGCGTCTCCTCGCCGAAACCCACCAGCCTGCCTGCTCCCCTCGCTCCTGCCTCACCTGCTTGCCCCCAGCTCCTGCCTGCTCCTGCCTCACCTGCTTGCCCCCAGCTCCTGCCTGCTCCTGCCTCACCTGCTTGCCCCAGCTCCTGCCTGCTCCCCTCGATCCTGCCTCACCTGCTTGCCCCAGCTCCTGCCTGCTCCCCTCGATCCTGCCTCACCTGCTTGCCCCAGCTCCTGCCTGCTCCCCTCGATCCTGCCTCACCTGCTTGCCCCAGCTCCTGCCTGCTCCCCTCGCTCCCGCCTCACCTGCTTGCCCCCAGCTCCATACAGCCCAGCCTCTGCACCCCCCCCACCTTCCCTTCACCAGCTTCATCATTTAAAAACTGCTTATTTTCTACTTCGTCGTCCTGGTCTGCATTTCTGGGTCCTATACAAACTGCTATCCCTGACAGTGGCGTTGTCCCACCCAGCTGAGGAAGAGGGGCCAGAGTCAGATGATGAAGATGAAGAGGACGACGACGATGATGATTTACTACCACTTCATATCAAATCAATTGAACAAAAATGAGAAGCAGATGCAAGATGAGGGAGGGAGGAGGGTAAACATGACAGAAAAACACCCACATCTGACACCTTTCCCAAACCGGTAGATGGAAATCTCAACGTGACACAGATATTGGATGTCTGTGTGTGTGTGTGTGTGTGTGTGTGTGTGTATTTGTGTGGTGATGAGGTTGGGGTGAAATGGCTTTTACACACGGTGTATATTGTCTGAAAGTTTTTTTTTAAAAAGTAGCATACATATATAAAAATACTAGAAAAGACTAGAAAGATGGCTACCTAGCACCTTGGTTACCACAACAGTGGTACCAACACAGAGGGAGTTATGAAACAGTTACCAAATAGTAGTAACAGTAACAAAGCTCCACAAGCTTGCACGCTGTAGGAAATCACTATATGCTTAGAAATATGAATTCAGCTGAGAGATTCACTGAAGTTCAGCCTGTGTAATGATGAAGGAACAGACTTGACATTTTGATCTATTACCACTGTGTGACGAAAGGATCAGTAGCAGCTTCACCTCTGAGTAGTCAGTGTTTTGTGTTCTATGAGGCATATGGTCAAGCTTTTGTGATGCTAAGCTTGTTCATACTGTCCACTACATACAACATAGCAAAGGGATACCAAAGGGATACCAAAGGGAGGCAAAAGATCTAACGTTGGTGAGTCCAGCTTTCTCTGGACTTGCTACTGTTGAGGAGACAGTTTTATATTTTCCCACCAGTGACCATACTGACAACAGCATTTTGGCAAGCAGGGCAAATCTACAGCATCTCAAGTCAGGGAATGGGATGCTTTTCTCTATTGCAGCCCCACTTTGTGATTTAGGCTGACATGATGGACGTATTGTTACATGAAAATCTATAAAAAAAACAAAAATAAACACTTCAGTCAGCAGTGACATCACTACCCATCTTCTCGTCACAACAGGAAGTTGAACAAAAACATAATTTGCCAAAGAAGGCAAAGTGATCCAATAAGGCTCGCTCACACACCTATGATTGGTTGATTGGTGATAGTATATTATAACACTCCTATTGTTGATTGTGTGTGTGTGTGTGTGTGTGTGTGTGTGTGTGTGTGCCCTGTGGGGATTGCGGGGATTTCATGTCAAGTTGCCTGGCTTGAGGGACACTGTCAATACAAGGAGCCTCAAGAAGACACAGGATCAATCTCTGCAAAAACGGGAGTACGCACAAGTCCTTGTGTTACGGTCAATGTGTTGCTGATTGCTTGCGTGCGTGTGTGCGTGCATGTGTGTGTGTGTGTGTGTATATATCTAGATCATGACCAACATGGTAAAAGTGAAGAGGAAGTCTGCCCCTCCACCGCAGCCATGTGTCGATGAGCCCCTACAACGACCAGTCACCCCCGGTTTTCAGCGTAATGTGAACCCAGTGTAAGTCACACACACACACACACACACACACACAGATATTAAACAAACTTGGATGGTCGCTCTCCCGCTGCCGAGCATTTACATGTTACATTTAGCATTAAGCTGACATTCTCATCCAGAGGGACTTCCAGTTAGGAGGCAGGTCAGGGTTCGGTGTCGACTGGTCACCTGACTAGTGACACACTCATAATACATTTCTGGTTAATGTGCCCAAAGGTAAACTCACAATTTGTAAAGTGATTTGTTCCTAAAGTGCCAAAACAGATTTTTTTAAATTCTGAACTGAAACAAGCAGCTGGTGAGTTAAATTCAAACTCGAGGTGCAAAAAAAGAGTTTAGTTTGTGTGTGAGTCAATGTGACTACCGTGAGCAGAAACAATGTGTTTCACTGGAATCCATCTTGGATCTATTATGGTATAGGATAGCTCCATTGTGTCTCCAGCCTGAGGGCATTGTCAGAGTAAAGTGTACTGTACTTTTCCACAGCTTATACGAAGGACTTAGAGTAAAGCCAGTGTATAGTTTTACCACCGTTTCTTTTTTTATCCTCTTCATTCCTTTAAATCTACACACTCATCACTAGATATGTCCGCTGTAGGCTTTGGGGAATACTGGGTATCTGGGAAGTATCGATGGAAACGGTCTGTGCTGGGTATTGTATCACCAGAAATGGAGGATATCAGCTGAAACTAGTGAAATGGATGCTATCGAGTGTTCAGGGCAGGAGGCTTGTGCAAGGTTAAAGTCGTAGCCAGGCTGGGTGCTGTTCACTCTGCCTATGAAGGCATGTCTGGCAGGGGAGCAGTTTGTGGTGGATCAGAGAGCTTTGGTGCTGTTGTGAAATGAAATCTGTTCATGGCTGTTGTGTCTCATGGCTGTTAAGCAGCCCATCAGATAAAAGGCAGCCTTCATTTTGAGCGAACCCTCTCACCGGAAGCAGGCAAGAAACGAGAGAGTATCTGTAATCAAAGCAGGGTTTAAAAAAAGAACAGGAAAAAGTCTGTCTTGGTTGATTTACTTTGCATTCAGTTATGACTCGTATGACACTTATAACTCATTTTAACACTCACTTCTCCCATCTGGGCTGTTTCATTTAGTCCCCCTCTTCATTTGATGCTGTTTTCTTGTGTCTTTTAGATTCTGTTATCCAGTTCACTCGTATGTTCGCTTGTCTTTTGTTTTTTCTTTGTTTGATCAAATGTTTCTATTTTTGTGCATTTTTTTATGCACAAATTGTCTTTTTTCAGTTTTTTGTCATTTCACTTCCGTTTCATCCTTGTGCAAATAAATGAACTTCACATCTAAATGAATAAACTTCACATCACTAATTATTGATCACTATTAGGAATGTTAGGAAATCAACACTTCATTTGTAAGTTGTAAAAATACCAAAACTGATTTGCTGAACTAGAATCCATCATTCATGTGCTGAATCATTTCCCTTTCTTCTTCTTCTTCTTCTCCTCCTCCTCATCCTCAGCAGTAAACATATCCCTGCATTTGCCAGCCGGCCTAAGATTCCCCGTACGCCTGAGACCGACACAGCAGCCGGCCAGAGCAGCGCTCGGCGGGGTCGAGGTCCGGCGCTGGCCCCCCAGTTTTCCCAGTCGGAGCCCCAGCAGAGCAGCCGGCTGGCCTCCGCCAGCTCCACCAGAGGCGGGGGACGATAAAGTGGGTGTAAACATCTGTTCGGGGAAACGCCGGCCACCAGCCACATGCTGGTAAATTCTGGCTCTAGCTTGTTAGTTTGTCTACTCTGCCAGCCACTTTGGCAGCTCACCAACCATGCTCCAAGGTCCAATTCTATTCCAAAAACCAAAGTTGGCTGGTGACGGTGTAACGTAATGTGAGCTGTACCAACCAATGTGGACAAGTTAGTTTATTATTTTTCCAAGAGCTCAAAGGACATAAAGAGTATTACATCATCTTCATCTTGCAACACAAACTGTGACAACATCCTCTGAAACGGTGGATACATGACATCCTCCTAGAGAGCGTCATCATCTCATCCAAGAGCTCTGCCTAGATAGTGCCTGTTTTAAGGGATATTGCTGCATTGACATCATGTGCAGCGCAGCTAAGGAGACATGTTCATCTTGGAGCATCCCAAAACACACTGCGCCCAACGTGAGGCGACACTAAGGACATTGAGTTACTGGCTATTGGCATTCGGCCTTATTACATCCCGAGGGAGTTTTCGCACGTTATTGTTGTGAATGTGTACATCCCTCCCTCGGCCGATGCAGCTGCCGCATGTGAGCTGCTACACAGTACGGTGGCCAGAATGCAGACCCAGCACCCACAGTCCTTCATGCTTATCAGCGGAGATTTCAATCACGCCTCTCTGTCTTCCACTCTCCCCACATTCACACAGTATGTGGAATGCCACACCAGGGGCAACAGGACGCTGGACCTTTGCTATGCAAATGTCAAGGACGCATACACCTCCGCCCCCCTCCCCCCGCTCGGACGCTCTGATCACTGTCTCGTTCATCTGCTCCCTGAATACACACCCAGGGTGAGAAGAGAGCCTGCACAGAAGAAGTCTGTGAAAGTGTGGACTGATGAGGCCAGTGAGAGACTGAGAGACTGTTTCCAAACCACTGACTGGGAGACACTCTACAGCTCTCATGGAGAGGACATCGATGGCCTGACCCACTGCATCACAGACTACATCAGCTTCTGTGTGGATAACACTGTGCCAACCCGGAGGGTACGGTGTTTCTCTAACAACAAGCCCTGGGTTACCCCTGAACTTAAAGCCCTGCTGAACCAGAAGAAGAGGGCCTACAGTTCAGGAGACAGAGGGGAGCAGAAGAGAGTTCAGCGCGATCTGAAGTATTCGATCAGGCGGGCCAAGGACAGCTACAGGAAGAAGCTGGAGGAGCGGATGGCGCAGAACAACACACGAGATGTGTGGAGGGCCCTGAAGACCATCTCAGGACAAGGACAGAGTGGAACCGGAGGGACAGCTGATGGAGACCAGAGCTGGGCAGACGAATTGAATCTGTTCTTCAACAGATTTAATTCCAACCCCCCCCCCCTCTGCCACCCCTCCCCACCCCCCCTTCACACATCTCCAGGCCAGCGGACTCTTCCACCATCCCCCGACCATCACCATCCACATCCCCACCCCCCAGCACCCCCCTGTCACGCCTACTCACCCCATCCCCCTCCACTGCCCCCCCACAGCCCCCCACCCCCCACTGTCCACCCCCTTCCTCTTCCCCTCCCAACTCCCCCCTCTCCTTAACATCGGACCAGGTGAGGAGTGAATTAAGGCGGCTGAAGGGCAGGAAAGCCGCAGGACCAGACGGGATCAGCCCCAGACTGCTCAGGGACTGTGCTGACCAGCTCTGTGAGGTGGTCATGTACATCTTCAACCTGAGCCTTAGTCTGGAGAGGGTCCCTGTCCTGTGGAAGACCTCCTGTGTGGTTCCAGTTCCAAAGATCACACATCCCAAGGAACCAAACCACTACAGACCGGTCGCCTTGACCTCCCACCTGATGAAGACCATGGAGAGGCTCATCCTCAGCCACCTTCGCTCTGTGGTGAGCACAGCGATGGACGCGCTGCAGTTCGCCTACAGGCAGAACATCGGGGTGGATGACGCTGTCATCTACCTCCTGCACCGATCACTGTCCCACCTGGAGAGTGCTGGGAGCGCTGTGAGAATCATGTTTTTTGATTTCTCCAGCGCATTCAACACAATTCAACCGACGCTGCTGCGAGGGAAGATGATGAGTGCAGGAGTGGATGAACAGCTGACTGCTTGGACCATCAACTACCTCACCGACAGGCCACAGTATGTGAGACTGCGCAACTGTGTGTCGGAGGGGGTAGTCTGCAGCACTGGGGCCCCCCAAGGAACGGTCCTCTCTCCCTTCCTCTTCTCCCTCTACACATCAGACTTCACCCACAACACCAGCAGCTGTCATCTCCAGAAGTTCTCTGACGACTCAGCCATTGTTGGCTGTGTGTCTGAGGGGAATGAGCTGGAGTACAGGTCAGTCATCATGGACTTTGTGGACTGGTGTGAGCGTAACCACCTGTGCTTAAACACCAGTAAGACGAAGGAGATGGTGATTGACCCCCGGAGGAAGGCACCACCCCTCACACCGGTGAACATCCAGGGCTTGGACATAGAGATGGTGGACAGTTTTAAGTACCTGGGTGTTCACCTCAACAATAAACTGGACTGGTCACACAACACTAATGCCCTGTACAAGAAGGGCCAAAGTCGCCTCCACCTTCTGAGGAGACTGAGGTCCTTTGGAGTACGCAGGCCCCTGCTACGGACCTGTTATGACTCTGTGGTAGCTTCTGCTATCCACTACGCTGTGGTCTGCTGGGGAGCGGGCAGCACTGACCGGGACAGGAAGAGACTGAACAAGCTGGTCAGGAGGGCCAGCTCTGTCCTGGGCTGCCCACTGCCCTCTGTGGAGGAGGTGGGTGAGAGGAGGATGTTAGCCAAGCTGACCTCCATCAGGGACAACACCTCTCACCCACTGCACCTGACAGTGGAGGCCCTGAGCAGCTCCTTCAGCGGCAGACTCCGTCACCCACAGTGTAGGAAGGAGCGCTACCGCAGGTCCTTCATCCCCACCGCTGTTAGGCTGTTCAACCCAACAGTCTAGTCAACAGTCTAATCTTTCCTCTCTTATATGGACCTGTGCAATACCCCCCCCCCCAACAACCAGTCAATCATCTCCCCCTCCACCACCTTGTAAATATATTTAATATTTAATTTGTTAATACTACTTGTCTATCTTTTTGCTTTTTCTTATGGCACTCTATTGTTTGCACACTTGTTTTTTTTGCACTATATTGTTTATTGTATATTCTATTATATTCTATATTCTGTTTTTCTATTGTTGTGAGCTGCTGTAACGTGAATTTCCCCACGGCGGGATTAATAAAGTCTCTCTTCTCTTCTTCTTCTCTTCACACACTTGTGCCTGTTTTCAGCCCCTGTCAGTAGCTCAGCCTCATAATTCCAGTTGTAATGCCAATACTGGAAAGTGAAAATGATTTTCCATCCCTTCTCCCCTCCCCCCTCTCTTCGCTCCTCCAGGCAGCCAGTCGGAGGAGGTGTGGAGGGAGCTGTCACCAAGGAGCAGCTCTATCTGCCCAGGAGCATCCAGCTTCCTGTAACATCATCCTCCCCAGGTTGTGATCAGGGTCAGGGCAACAGTGATGGTAGGGTCCGGCTGGAGAAGAGAGGGAGAGCAGCAGCAGCAGGAGGAGGAGGAGGAGGAGGGAAGAGGAGGTGGAACAATGCGCAGGATTGTGGCTCCTTTTTTTTTTTCAGCTCCAGCACAGACTTCTTGGTGTAGCGAAACATGAGGTCAGGCAATAAGCACAACGAGCCCCCTGCCGGCCAGCCCTGTGCACCCTGCACCTCCCCTGGCCCCGAGCCTCTCTCCTCTCAAGATAATCTATCAGTGGATATCTCTTGATGCCTGGCGTCACTTATCTTGCCTGCCTCCGGGCCCCAAAATCTCTAAATCTGTCCTTGTGTCAGGGTATAGGCTTCTAGCTACAGCATCCTCACTTTCAGTAGTATAAGATGCACACTCTGTCTCAGCCAGAGCTACAAGGGTTAAACCTGAAAATTTGGGCTTCCCATGCTTATACCAGCAGTCTGCATCATTGGCAGCGTTCCTCTCCATCCTGTGACATCCATTACCATTGACTCTGAGCGGTGTCACACACACACAAGCCGCCTCTTTCAGCTCCGTCTTTAATTCAATTGAAGCCTAGTGAGCATCCACATTTTAGTTTGCTACCTTCCAAGGCAAGTATAGAATGTTTGCCTCAGACATGCTGAGCAGTTAATAAAAACATATTCCCTGAAATACTTGCCAGAGCTTTTAGCCATCATCAAGAACTTCAAAGGTTTTAACTTCCAGCATTCAGAGGCTGTTTTAGCTAGGGTGTCACTGTTCAAATTAGATTAAGGAAAAAAAGTTCAGTGTGAGAAAAAAGAAAATAATGGCAAATAAAACGACAAATGAGCCAGACCCAATTTGATTTCAGGAGAAAGACTGACCACAAAAACAGATCCCAGTACAGACTGTGGCTACCATGTATTTAAAAATGGTTTCAACTGTTCCAAGTTTGAGATGCACTTCATTTGTTATCTGTAACACCTGAACTCTGGCACACAGACCCACTCTTGCTGATGAAAAGAAACTACTGTGCTAGAGATTTCTAGCTGCAAAAGTAGAGTGAGTGAACTACACCGACTGAAAATCACTGAACATGTTTAATTCATGCACTGACTTGGTGATTTTCTAACTGCAGTGTCTGAGTTACTTCCTGGATTGTGAACCTGGTTTCCACCGTACTGCCTGGTGGACGAGCCACACTGGATTTCCCTGCAGGACTCTTGAGCTCTGGAGGCCTGAAGAGCAGAGACTGTAATTCCCCTGAGCACCGTACCATCCACCAACCAACCAACATACTGAGCCTGGCTCTTCTAGAGGTGCTCCTGACCTCCTGACTTGAAATGGGTGAAACAGCAGTGGAGTACTTGCAGATGAACATGGTGGGAGAAAGAATAAATGTGCAGAAAATATTGGAAGTCTTACAGGTATGATCCAAGATGACTGACCATCCCACACTCATTTTGTATATAAAAAAAACATCTTTATTTACAGTTTACCAGCAGATGGAGGTTGCTGTGGTTCTTAGTCAGCAGTTCACCTCCTCTGAAGAACCTTTTTGTAACCAAGAATAAAAAACAAAATCTGTATTCTACAGTTTCCACGTCCTCTCTGAGCTTCCTTTGGAAATGGCCATGTGCTCCATACTCAGGAGTATAGATGTCTTCAGTTCAGTGTGATTGCAGGGTTGACTGTGGCAGTGGAAGAACCGGGCTGAGGTGGTGGTGGGGCACAGTTGGGTTTTAGAAGGCCAGTTTCTTCATGAGGAGGTAGACCCTGGAGTCCACCTCAAAGCCATGGAGGTTGTTGGCGTCTCCTTGTAGCCTCATGAGGAGACCCCCATAAGACACGTAGGCAGAGCTGAAAGGAGGAGCACATTCACCATGAGAACAGAGAACAGAAGAATGAGAGAGACTACAAAGAAAAAGAAAGAAAGAAATAACTAATAATTAACAACAAAAAACCCTCATTCTCTTTCAAACAAAAACACACTCAAGGTAAGACCAGAAAGCCAGATACAAACCAGATTATTTGTAGCTGCAACTATTGATTAGTCTCATTTTTGAATTATCTATAATCAAGAACACACTTTAATATTTCAGTATCAAGATTTATAAAAACTAAAAAAAAAAAAAAAAGTTTCATTTTGACAGTGTAATCTAAATATGACATCCCAATGAAATATGAGAAAATTATAAATGAAATTAAATAGAATGAACAGAACTATGTGCCATTGTTTGCATTACACTGACACATATACATAATGACATGATTTAGACATCTAGATGGATGCAGTGGCACCATGGTGTTTTAGCTTCAAATGCTCTTTCATCAAGTGGCTGAACCGGGCCAGGACAACACAGCACAAACAGTCCCAAACTTGAGAAGACTTTGTTCCGTTTGAGCAACCTCTTCTTTGGCCATTTTTCTGCTGCCAGAAAGATGCGACCAGACTGAGCATGGAGGTGGATGTACATGAACACATTGGTGCACTCATGTGGTAGAACTGCAAAATGCACATGTCATTGCACAGTTCAGTCCACGCTACCGTTATCATGTGTACAGAAACTAACTTGGCTGCTGGCTACCGTTCTCATTGCAGCCAAGGAGTGCATGGAGGAGATACTTCTAACTCTCCATGTTAACATTGGGTTACCCATGGAGGCAAATGGTGAAAAATCTGGAAATGAAGCTTATATAAAAACATTTTCATTGCAGCCCTGTTATTTCTATAAATTCCAAATCTACAAAAGTCATACAGGCTGATGCTGGGGGGGGTGAAAACCAAGAGAACCCCAAAGGTTGCGGACACGTCTCCTCCACGTTCACTCTCTGACACTCACGAAAGCAAAGTTACATCACTCACAGGCGTGTGGCAGCTTCTGTCGAAGTCTCATCACCCTCGATCTTGTAAACCTTCCCATACATCACGTAGTCAAACTGGTCCGCTCTGAAAAATTGGGCAAAGTGAAATGAGAAAAGAATGTAAACCAACAACGCTCAACAGGAATCCCTGCTAAGACTGTACACCCTCATGGTACTATAAGGTGCTTTGAAAAAGAGTGTGCACCAAATGTTATGTTTGTTGGGTTATGAGACAGCATGAAGGTCAATCATCAGTACCGAGAGGGCCGGTCGTCCTGAGGATTGTACTCTCCATCATCAGGTGTTCCATCTTCATATAACGTACTGGCGATGACCAGTCTGAACTTGTCGCCTTGATGAGGGGAACACATAAGAACATATTGGGTCCAGAACCGTGTGAGACGTCTGAGGCGTTTGAACCCCTTTTTTAAGGGTTTGATCACGCCCAGTTTGTTTTCTTGGTCCGAACTACAGTGGAAAAATATACTTTTTGTATTTGGTTCGTTTAGGTTCACACTGCCCCATTACAAGCCAACCAGAGCTTGGAAATAAAAGTCACATGGACTCAAAAGCAGCTTGTTTCTTGGACATTTCCCCCCACCATATCTTGTCTTGTCTCCAAATTTTCCCTTGGATCATCTTGTTATGCTCGGCTTTCCAAGCATGAGGAACTGCTGGCTATCAGATGCCAACATCCACCTCCTGAAACCCATGAACCCTTGTCTTTTGGAGTGTTTCTGTAGTTTCTTCGGATTACGTTGTCATGTCTAATGAACCTCGCCACAGTTGCCTTGGAAGAGAACCGAGACCCTGCATCGTCAGGCCTTTTTCACCCGACTTCACAATCGATATTAAATGACTTGTCAGTAAAGTGTTGTTCCCATCTGTAACAATTAAATATATACAAAGATAAGAGATCTGTTTCTTACCAAGATCCACAGGATAGATCTGAATGTTCACATCCAAGATAAGGTCCATCTTGAAGGACTCACTCTCACAGTGTAGACGAGAAACTGTAGCAAATAATCAACCAAAGCATAGTTGAATTTAGCTTTTTGCACAGTTTTAAAACACAGAAGTGAAATTATTTAAAAAATAAATAAAAAAAACTGAAAACAGATATAAATGACTAATTTGT
The DNA here is from genome assembly GCA_034670385.1 of Hoplostethus mediterraneus. Classification (NCBI taxonomy): domain Eukaryota; kingdom Metazoa; phylum Chordata; class Actinopteri; order Trachichthyiformes; family Trachichthyidae; genus Hoplostethus; species Hoplostethus mediterraneus. The sequence continues at coordinate 734,036 of JAXDDW010000074.1, forward strand.
GCAGGTGAGAAAAAAATGTCAAGAGGCTTAAAAACATTTCAAATAAAAAAACACACATTTTTTTTCCCCGGTGGCCAGGTAGGTGTTTTTAGAAACAGATGTATAAAAGGATTTAAAATCAGGGCAAGAGACTTTCACCCACCAGTAGCTGATGAATTCAATCAAAATCAACCAACCACTTTCAAAATTTTAACTGTCAAAAATGATTTTTAGAAAAGATTAGGGCCTCTGAACATGTAGCTGGTTACCTGTAGAAGTGGCCGATTGACTCGTATACACATTTATCATCTACTGCTAAAGTTTATCAGCATTTGGCTGGTGTCAACTTCCAAACATTCTGTTAACGAATACTACACAGTCTCACCTCTGTCAAACTTCTTGCCATCTGGATCGATGTCTTTCACGTCAAAGATGTCCTCAAACAGAATTCCAGCCATGTTTCTCCTCGTCTACGGTCTGTCTCAGGAAGAAACAGGAAAAAGGATATCAACTCTGCAGTCTTTGTAAAAATGTTAAAATACAGACAACTGGCTTGGATGGGTAGCTGTTGACAGACAGGTACACGAGTGGGTTTATCCTGTGCTGGACAAGCCACTTTGAAAGTCTAGCTTTACCACCTAACACTTACTTTACACTGGAAGAAGTTGAATGACAGCAAAAATACTTGCAAGTTATATAGAAAAGTAGTTCAGACTACGTTGTTTATATCTAGATTATATCTGCAAGGTCATATAATTCAAAATCACTTGACTGCACTGCAAAACATAGCACTGATTATGTTAACAAAAAAGTATTGTGAAATAAAGTGCAAGGAATGGAAACTGAAGGAATTCATACTGGCCACACTCAAACAGCTGCATGACAGAAAGAGGTAATGGATGTCAACACAAAGAAAGCAATGACATTTGGGCTCTTCACAGGAAAAAAGTGAAAAGTTGTTAAATGTTTCTGTTGTATAAAAACTTAAATATTTCTGACTGGTAGAACTGTAACAATTAAAGAAATAAATAAAATAAAAAATGTTCTGTCCTAAACTTTTACCAACTAGGCCATAACAATGGTCTGGACAGTAAACTGAGTTGTCACAGTAGAATCTGATTTATTATTGTTCTTTTATATCCACAAATATTGCAGTGTGTACTGTTGCAGTGTTAACTATGTTTAAACGTGAAAATGTTATAAATGAACTATAAAACTAATAAAAGCACTAATCAAGTTTGAATTTAGGTTTATCTGACGATTGGAGAGTTTGATCCTTCTGCATGGCATCCGTTCATCCATCACGTCAAGTCTCAGGTTGTAAATTGCAATGAAGATTACCAGCAGTTCACGATTTAAAACCAATATTAGTTAGTTAATCACAGACAACGACTCAACTTCAAATCAATACTGCCTGGCAGGTTAATGGCGTTAGCTAACAATACACCGTCTGCTGGTTAGCTGTTGGCATTAGATTATTTTGCTCGTAAAAAATCCTCCAACTTACCACAAATGAGATGAAGTTCTTTAATTGTGCACACTTAACCCTCGCCGCAGTTACTCTTTGTGGCAAAATGTGTTGAAGTAGCGGCTAGATAACTTATTTCAGTACCATCTCATTCATTACTATGTGAAATAAACTACCGCGCAGGAGCAATGTGCTCAACCTTTGACACGGGAACTGCATCTCTTCTTCTTCTTTAGTTTGTATCAGCGGTTGGCAACCAATGTTAAAGGTGCAATTACCGCCACCTACTGAACTGGAGTGTGAACCAGAGATTTCAAGCATTTCATTCATTAAACGTCAACTACGCCAGCCTGTTATTTGTGTTCAGGAAACTTGGTTGAAGCCACTTTGTTATTTAAGGATATACAATGATTTGAAGGGACAGTAGTGGTGGCTGAGATGTGTATAGCTGAGGTGGATATTACAGGGGATGTGGATAGTGTAAATCATAAGCTCAGTAATCATTATGGCTTCATCAAAATCAATTCCCAAGAGCAGTGGAAGAATGAGGAGGAAAGCTATGCCATGGTGGACAGAGGAATGTAGCGAGGCAGTGATGAACAGGAAAAGAGCTTTCAAATAATTAAAAAAGTCTTATAATCAAGATTTGATCCACTTCGGTAGAGCTTTTTTTTTTAATGCAAGGAATAGCTTGGTCCACACTCCGGAGCAGTAGGGGGTGATACAGTCACAAAGAAGAACTCAGCAGTGGGCGGTAGTGCACCAATGCATAGAGCAAAACATACATAGGAGAGAGAGACAGCGAGAGAGAGAGAGAGAGAGCAAGAGTTATGGAGAGAGTTAAGTGAAGTGTTTGAAGTGTTTACAGTTCTCACCTATTTGTATTTATATTTTTTAACTGCAATGTCCACAATTTTTCTATTTTTATTTTAAGTTATTTTTACTTACCTGTTTGTATTTCTAAGTAAAGTTTACCCACTCTTATTTATATATTTGATTGCAATGCTGCAATGTTACACAGCTCTGTTTACACATTTCTCTATTCTATTATATCTTTAATTGTACATACAGTGGTGGCCAAAATTATTAGAACACTTGGCATACATTTAAGAGGTTTCAGTTGTTTTTGTTCAATTGGCCATTAAAATACCCATAAAATGAATGAAATATATACAAAGTCATCATTATGCTCTATAAACCATAGAATAGAGCCATCATAAGGAGATTTACATCATTTTCCTTACAAAAAACAAGCTAGGCCTATTTCACTGTCAATGTCACACAATCATGTTCCATTCAAAGGAAAGCCTTTGGCTTGAGTTGCAGAAGGCGGGATAACATTAGTGTTCAAGTTCTCAGGAAATATATTGACACTATGCCAGAGAGATGTGCTGCTGTAATTGCTGCAAAAGGTGGACATACCAAATATTAAAGTTAAAAGTGGATAAAAACAGTAGGACTCACTTCATCTGATATTTGTGCTCAGAGCAACCATCTGCATGTTTCATGAACATTATGAAATGAAATCATGTTTTGGAGGCAAGAAAAGGTCAATATTTTCAGATCTGTCAGGTGTTCTAATAATTTTGGCCACCACTGTACATCTTTTGGTTTTTATTTCACACTTACTTTGGCAATGTAAACATATGTTTCCCATGCCAATAAAGCCCCTTTGAATTGAATAGAGAGAGAGAGAGAGAGAGAGAGAGAGAGAGAGAGAGAGAGAGAGAGAGAGAGAGAGAGAGAGAGAGAGAGAGAGAGAGAGAGAGAGAATAAAGAGAGAGTAAATAAAAGGTCCTGAGGTTTTGGTCCCCTCCTAATAGTGATAGAAGGTTTTTGGTCCCTCTGCAGGTTGAAAATATACGTCCTGGCACCTACTAGGCGTGGGTAAGGGGAGTTGGAGGTGGGGTGTTCAAAGCCTCAACTTTGTTTTGACTCAGTAGCCCCCTCTAGTGGCAAGAAAAATCGCTTATTGCACCTTTTGCTATTTCTTTCTTCCTGTTGCTTTTTATCTTCTGCCATCCTCTTTACATTTACAGGGTGACAACTACAGACATGGGTTACTGATATTACAGAATCTAACTGAAGAGAGAAAAAGTTGAAGAGTCAGTGATGTGCAGGACAGAGAGCCTCCTCCTCACCAATGAAACCAGAGAGAGACAGAAAGAGGATGCACTGGACCAGAATAGGAGGAGGCCCTACACTGTCCCTACTCTGTCCTACACTACACATTATTATTGACGTCAAACCAGATACATTATTGACAACACATTATGAACAATATTATTGACATCAAGCCATAGACATTATTGACAACACATTGTGAACATTATTATTGACATCAAACCATAGACATATTAGTTCCTTATTTCACATCTCATCACATGATGGGTTAAAACATGCTTGTCATGTGGGGACCCAGCCGGAGGTTGGGTTTAGAAGACGGTGGCCTTGTCCTCACTAACTGAGACATCTAAAGTGTGTTTGACATGTCAACTCCACAGATTGGTTGGATCAGTCATTGTCCCCACCATTGATCAAAATGGATTTGAGGTTTCCAACATAGAAACCAGGCCCTACATGACTGAAGACCACATAGTCATCCATGCACTCACTTACACAGGAGGAGTCATTAGCATGGTATTGGATTTTTTCATTGAAATAATTGTAATTACTCTATTAGTTGTATAAAATCTCTTTATGGATATTATTCACTATTTTGAACACTCATCATTAATGATGTTTTGCAGCACATCTATCATCCCATCCATTTGGTATAGTGGCAGCAAAAAGTCACCCACCACCACACCCCATCCACTTTGTGCATTTTTTCCTCAATTCTATTAAAGTGAAACGTTATTTTTCTTAATTTATCAGAGAGTACATAGATCACTCCATTATTATTGGACTTAATGTGATCTTGGTGTGAGGATGCTGTCTTGTTGGATTTTCAAATCAAAACAACAGTGCTTGGTGACATCATAAAGGTCCTGGAACTCGTGTTGAGCTTCATAATGCGTGCTAGATGTGGATTTTGGTCATTGCACTACTGCAACTGGACGAAGAACGACGTGATTTAGGTAAGTCAGTGGTTTTCCTCTTTAATGTTTAAGTGTTTGAGGTCCAGTGATGCTGGAACTTCCAACCAGAGGTGGAAAGAGGAGTGAAAGATTTGTTTAGTCAGGTACCACTTTGATTTGACTTGAGCAGGTTTCTAGACAAGTATATTCTCTCTTCAAACTCCGACTTGAGGAAAGGTCAGGAAAATGATTTGACTCAATTAAAAGTAGCCGCCTTCTGTAATGTACTGTGTTCACACTAACATGACCTTCATGTAGTGTTACATCGTCTTCAGTGTTTCAGCCATTTCTACTCTGCACGGTAAATATTGGGAAAGTATCTAAGTTAATATGTGTAGCAGTAAAAGTGCAGAATACATTTACCAACTTGATGTTAAACATTGACACCAGATAGGAATACGCTCAATGTTGAATGACAAGTTAACATTGAGAGGTTAACTGTTGTGTTAAATGGATATTTAAAGGGATTGAAGTAACTATTTTCTCTTTATTCTCTCCATGTCTCCATTTTCCTTTCAGGTTTTCCTCCATAGCAAACATGACAAGTTGTCTCCCCTGGCTCTGTCGACCCAAGAAGTCCAGTAATGTCCAGTATAAGATACTGGATTTGATTGGACAGGGGGGCTTTGGTACTGTAGCCCAGTGTAAGAAACTGGACACCGGGGAGATTCTGGCCATAAAGATTCCAAACTGTGGTAAATCTAACTATCTGGCCAAAAAGGAGGTGGGTGACTTCACTGTCATGCAAAAGATTGTGTTACATCTGCTCTGTTGGTCAGATTTAGTCTGTGTATCACGTAAACTACCTGTTGATAACATCACCATGTCAAACTTGTCATGTATCCCTAGTTGTCCATGTTGAACCATCTCAGATGTCTGGATCCGGATGAGACCAACATCGTGAAGTTCTATCAGGACGTCAAGATGAACAGTCAAACCTGTCTGGTGTTTGAGATGTTGGACATCTCCTTATTAGGGTACATGGAGAGGAAGTTCAACCCTCTGCCTCTAAACGTCATAAGGTCCATCATCCAACAGGTACAGATGCCATCAGACAGGAAGTAAATTCAAAGCTTCAGAATGTTCCACTGTAGTTCATGCTCTATATTCTAAGACCGACTTTGTCCCTGCAGATGGCCACAGCATTCAAGGCCCTGAAGAGCATCGGAGTGATCCATGCAGATCTGAAGATGGACAACATCATGCTGGTGGATCATCTGGGAGAGCCCTTGAGGGTAAAGCTGATAGACTTTGGCTTGGCCCTTCTGAGGACTAAAGCTAAGCAAGGCTCTAGACTTCAGCCCCTTAAATACAGGTGAGATCTACTGGAGAGGGTTTGCAGTTTCTCACTTCTACTGTAAATTTTTCCTGTCCATACCTGTGAGGAAGTCTCAGCTGTTGTGACATTCTCCTACTGATGCCTCCTTTTTTCATTTCTACCATGTTTCCCCATGTTGTATTATTATTCCTCAAAGCATGACAATGTTTCTGATTTGGTGTGCTGCTGTTCTTCCACACTCAGGTCTCCAGAAATCCTTTTGGGGCTCCCATTTTCTGAGGCTGTGGACATGTGGTCACTGGGCTGCGTGATGTCGGACTTGTTCATCTGTAAACTCTTCCCTGGGTGGAGTGAACATGACGTGGTCAGTACCTTACTATAACTGGACTCTGCTCCCTTTCTACACTAACCCTTAATTATTGATAGCAGTAGCTACTCTAAGACCAGCAGATGATGATCACAGCAAGTAAGTAAGTAATAAAACCATATGGAGACCTGATAGTCTAGACTGATGTGATCCTGTGTTTTGCCTCCAGATGCGATTCATCATCGACCTCCTGGGTCAGCCAGCGGACCACCTCCTGAATGCTGGCTGTAGAACAAAGAAGTTATTCAGCTTCACGAGGGCTGGAGGCTGGAGACTCATGGTACCACAACACCGCTTTATTGACCAAATATATTTTTCTCTTGAACATTTTCTTCTCTATTTGAGGATATTTATTGTCAGTATCAATCAGTGATTCATCTAAAGTGATAAGATGTTTCAAATACATATTACCTTCTTTTAGACACAAGAGGCGTATGAACGTAGAACACACATCTGGTGCGCAGGCAGGAGGTGCTACACATTCAGATCTCTGGAGGGGCTGACAGAGGTAGGTAGTCCAGTAGGTGGTAGCTGCTGAAGACATGGAATTGGTTGAATTCATGACCTCCATCAACCTTTTTGTGAGTCAGGAAGATGATTCCACTGATTTCCTGTTGGACTTTTCTCATCATTTGGTAATTTAGTTCAAACTGCAGGACAGGGCTGAGCTCGCTGATAGGAGGCAGTGTGTTGACCTCCTGAAACGAATGCTCCAGATGGATGCCAGTGAGAGGATCACACCAAGTGAAATCCTCGTTCATCCATTCATTGCAATGAGCGACCTCGCCAGCAGCTCCCACCACAGCTCTCAGTAAGTGTGTGTGTTTGGATGTGTGGCGTGGGTCCTTATATTGCTGCTTTGCACATAGGTTATCAGACAAGGGTAGGCGCTGTAGGTGAATGATTCATCAATTGATCAACTGATTGATTGATTGGCATGCTTGTCCAGTGGGAAGTCTTGCTTCCTGGCTATGAGCATAACTGAGTTTGACCTTTTGGAAGGTACCTGAATGTACCTGAATGTTGAGCTAGCAGTATATGTTAACTGCATGCGTTCTCATTCAGCATCGCTAGGGGAACTTCCACTCCAGGTGTCATCTTGGTTCACCCAATGCCAGACATGGCCTCCAATGAGAAAGTGTCTAGCCTCAAGGCTGTTCTGGACCCCAGGTCCCAGTCCATCTATGAACTCGCACAGCCGGCTGTGACACCTGAAGAGACTCCATCGCTGGACACCTCAAAGGTAGGAATCACTGTTTGCTCAGTGTCAATTATATATTAGCAATAATGTACAGTTGAAAATTCACTCAACCAGGAATTAATGTGATTATTGTTAATAGTACTAATCGTCTCCTCACAGGATGGAGCTCCAGCAGCAAGCCCCGCTGTGGACTCTGCTGTTGTGGCCACCCCTTCAGTTCCCCTGAGCAGCCCCACTGTGGATTCTGCTGTTGTGGCCACCCCTTCAGTTCCCCTGAGCAGCCCCACTGTGGATTCTGCTGTTGTGGCCACCCCTTCAGTTCCTCTGAGCAGCCCCACTGTGGACTCTGCTGTTGTGGCCACCCCTTTAGTTCCCCAGAGCAGCTCTGTTGCTGACCCCGCCATTGCTGTGAACCAGGTTGTCATGGATAACACCAACCTGGTTGACACAAACGCTGCTCACACCACATCTGGTAAGACATTCACCTCCACTTGTGTCTGAATTGTCAAGTCCTTCCACACTGTAGTTGATTCCATCAAGGTCACTTGAGGCATTGACTGTCCTCTTTCGGTTTTTAGAGGTCAGCAAGAAGAAGAAGAAAAAGAAGGGAGTCAGACGCTTCTTCTCCTGGTTGAGGAAGGCATTTTGCTGCTGCGGTGCGGCCACGGCCTCACCTGGGGAGTGAGACCTGTGGCCTCACCTGGGGAGTGAGACCTGTGGTCCCTATGTAGGTTTTTTTCTAGCAAAACACCTGAGAACTACGCTCATAAAATATTCACCTATTCACTCACCTACAACAAATCTGAGGTATCAGTATATGTTAACTGCATGTGTCCTCATTCACCAGCGCTAAGGGAACTTCCACTGAAGCACAGCCAGGTGCCATCTTGGTTCACCCTAACTCAGACATGGCCCCCAATCTGAGTGATGGGGAACCTGAACAGGACAGGAACTGCCCCCAAATTAGGTAAGATTATTTCCTCCGCAGCTCCACTGCCCCCTCCGATGGTGTGTGTGTGTGTGCGTGTGCGTGCGTGTGTGTGTTTATCCCCAGGCTGTTCTGGACTCCTGGATAAAAACACCTGGCTGTGATAACTGAGGGGACTCCATCACTGGACACCACAGAGGTAGGAATCTCTGAATGAAAAATGAAAAATTGACTCAACCAGGAATGAATGTGATTCTTGTTAATAGTACTAATGGTCTCCTCACAGGTTGGAGCTCCAGCAGCAAGCCCCACTGTGGACTCTGCCACTGTGGCTACCCCTTCGGTTCCCCTGAGCAGCCCTGCAGGTCCTCCCTTGAACAATGACCTGGTCCACTCCACATCTGGTAGGACATTCACCTCCACTTGTGTCTGAATTGTCAAGTCCTTCCACACTGTAGTTGATTCCAACAAGGTCGCTTTATTGTCCTCTTTTGATTTTTAGAGGTCAGCAAGCCCTAGACGAAGCAGAAGAAGATGGATGAGGACATTCTGCTGCTGTGCGACCAAAGCCGAAGATGTGGAGTGAAGTTTCCTATGGAGGTTTTCTAGCCAAACACCTGAGAACCACTGTCAGAAAATATCCACCCATGCATGATCGAAGACAGAAAACATTTACAGATGTACAAGTGAACATCTGAATGAATGTGGTAGCAGCCGCACTTGAAACTTGCACTTGGCAGAACAAATTGAATCTGCCACTGCGACTTCTCAGATGGCGTCTTGGGCATCACAAATGTTCAATCTGCACGTAAAATTGTTGCAGAGAATTTGATGCCCAAGTGATTAAATCTGAGCAAATATATTTCAAGTGTGCAGCTGCTTCTCTGACTTCAGATTAACGGGTGGGTGAATATTCGAGTGTAAAAGCCATCATCAAGTTCTCAGGTGTTTGGCTAGCAGAAACCTTCATAGGTCTCCCTGTGGGCGACACGGCGGCCCAGTGGTTAGCACTGTGGCCTCACAGCAAGAAGGACACAGGTCCTCTCTGTGTGGAGTCTGCATGTTCTCCCCTGTGTTGGCGTGGGTTTCCTCCGGGTCCTCCGGTTTCCTCCCACAGTCCAAAGACATGCAGGTTAGGTGGATTGGAGACTCTAAATTGCCCTGAAAGTGATTGACAGTCGATCTGTGTTGGCCTTGTGATGGATTGTGACCTGTCCAGGGTCTTTCTCTGTCTTTCACTAAATAAACCCAGTTGCTCAAAAAACCAATTCACTGTTGTCAGTTGTGTGTTTTAGCAGTAGTATATATTCACTTTTATTTTAGCTTTTATTCAGATGTAGTTAGTAGAAGTGGAATGTTTCTTTCCAACAGCAGATACGGAGACAGACTCTCTTGCCATCAAACTATGGAAGCGTATAGTTAACTTAATCCAAATGTAAATGCAAAGTGGAACATGAAGATGCAATCCAATAGCATTTTAATTTTCCACTTTTGCATGCATCATTTGAGTCAGTGAGTCAATATTCATTCAGAGAATGACTGACAGGTTGGTAGACCATGGAAATGTTATGCAAAAGGGGGCGTTGCTTCTCACTTTTCACATTTGAATTAACATTTGAAATTTTATTTTCATCTTCCTTTCATTTTCATTTTCCAATCTGCACTAACCTTTGGATTAAGTTAATTATACGCTTCCATATCAAACATGCATGCACATCCAACACACACACACACACACACACACACACACACACACACACACACACACACACACACACACACACACACACCTGGAATAAAGTTAAAGACACCCAACTTTTCCAGTTATTCTCTATTTTATTCTTTTTGACACTGGTCTAGTCAAGCTTGTTCTTTTCCAGCTTTCCTCAGCTTATCAATTGATTGCTTCAGGCTACAGCTACTCAGCAGGGAGTGTGTCTTTACTAGATCAGAAGATGTGTAAGGTTACCGTGACACGAATGACAATGGTCGCAAAATCCAAAAAATGATGAAAAGTGATACATTACCGTTGTTCAGGGTAAAAGGGTAGTTCCCATACCGGGAGTCTAATCCACGCCACCTGGGTAAAAACAACACAATAAATGTCCTTTGTATGCCTATGATATGTGTCCTATAAACAGTCGTTTTGGAGCCAGAGGGACAGAGGTTGTTTCTTCCATAGACATATATACGTATACATATATATGTATACATATCATATATATACAGTATATATGTCTATGGTGCAACATTTCTACATGCCAACCGCTGTAAAAAGAAGAGAAGAAGAAGAAGGACTTTCCAGCATGGGCTTCACAACAATGTGGTTGCTAGGTGTTTTGGCATCCTTTCTATGCGCTGTTGCTAGCTAATGTACTAACTGATTTTTGTTGTTTTCAGCCACAGTTAAACTTAAACTGTGCAGAATATGGATTGCAGATCATCATATCTAACGTATTAGAATATGAACTGATATTCAAGATACATATGTGAAAATTGTGAGGCAAAATGCTCTCTGTTGTTAAGCTTTTTTTTTACCTTTGTTATGTAGATAACGTTAGGTGATTAGCTTACTAGCTAACGTCAGCTCAGCAAATTTCGGTCTTCAGCAGCTAATGTTATTAATCAGATACAGCCGGGTTTATCTTAGCTAGCTGTTAGCTTGCTTTGTTGTCGTCAAATCTATTGATTGTCCATTCAAACCTCATATGTTGAGCAGGAATAGTATTATGATATGATATAATATAATACAATAGTATTCCTCCTGCTCCCACTACTACTACTAACCACAATTACTACTACTACCTACTGAGTCAATGACAAATACGTTTTTCAAAAGTAGATATCGTAGAATATTTTGTTATATTAAATGTGTTTCTTTGACCACCACCACCTCAGCCTGGTTCTTTCACTGCCAGTCAACCCTGCAGTCACACTGAACTGAAGACATCTATACTCCTGAGTATGGAGTGCATGGCCATTTCCAAAGGAAGCTCAGAGAGGACGTGGAAGCTGTAGAATACAGATGTAGTTTTTTATTTTTTAGTTACAAAAAGGTTCAGAGGAGGTGAACTGCTGACTAAGAACCGCAGCAACCTCCATCTGCTGGCAAACTGTAAATAAAGATGTTTTCTTTTACAAATGAGTGTGGGATGGTCAGTCATCTGGGATCGTACCTGTACGACTTTTCCAATATTTTCTGCATTTTTATTCTTTTACGCTTTCTCCCACCATGTTCATCTGTAAGTACCCTGCTGCTGTTTGACCCATTTCAAGAAGATTAGAAGAACCAGGCTTCTATCCACTAATCCATTTTGAATATTTGATTAAAGAGGAGGAACATTTCATTTGTGTTTTTGGATGTGTAATCTGTCTGTGTGCAAGAGTTTAAGTGTTGTTAACAAATGAAGTGCATCTCAAACTTCCTAAAACTTGAAATAGTTAAAACCATATTTAATACATACATGATAGCCACAGCCTATACTGGGATCTTGTTTTTGTCGTCACTAGGCTTAAATTGAATTAAAGATGGAGCTGAAAGAGGCAGCATGTGTGTGACATTGGTTTCTCAGAGTCAATGGTAATGGATGTCACAGGACGGAGAGGAACGCTGCCAATGATGCAGACTGCTGGTATATGCATGGGAAGCCCAAATCTTCAGGTTTAACCCTTGTAGCTCTGGCTGAGACAGAGTGTGCATCTTATACTACAAGGAAGGATTTAGACATTTTGGGGCCCTCACTCTTTTCAATCCATCCTTTCTATTCATTACTCTCAAGCAGGGGCTGAGCAAAAAGGCTAGAGCTCACTAGAGCTTGTTGAGCTTGGAGGCAGTGGTAATATTGCCAACAACAAACACTAGATAGGTTGGTACTTTATTAATCCCAGGGGGGATATTTCTTTGCTACAGCAGCCAAACACAGATCATCAACACAATAAGTACTACAATAGCAGCAGTTGATTCTTTCATTAAAAAAAGTAGTTTAAAAAAGTCCAAAGACACACTAATAGGCCTATAAGAATATTATACAAATTAGGGTTCAACTGATATGGGCAGATATCAATATTTTTGTATTGAAGCTGCTGATAGATAGCTGATATTCAATACCTTTAAATTTGGCCATGCAAGTATTCAGTGTTTCCCCAAGAATTGTATTCTTGTCAGGGAGGAAAAGCTTCAGAAACAGTATTTAGACCAGCATGGGACACTAAAACTCTCCACTGAAACCAGACTAATGATGGATGACATGACTGACCGATATCTGATATTTCATAAAAGGCCAATATCAGCATGATGAATTGGCAAATTAATATATCGGTCTAACTCTAATAGGAATATTCTAGTGATTTTGTATTAGGGTAGGTTGTGGAGATCACGTTACATTTGACTCACATTTTATTTTATTATTAGGGACCTTGTCTTTGGTACTCAGTGGTGTTTATAGTGACCTTGATTTCCTGTGGTATAATTTTGGACCTATTGCATCTTCATGACATTTTAATGACTTCCTGCCATGAGGAGTGATGGTTATTAGAGAATACGTGGATTTGTTTTTCTATTGTGTGTGTATTATAAACCAGGCAATGTATCATGATGCAGTACACTGGTTTGTACGAAATTCTGGCAGTATTCCTGGTAAAGTGATGACCAGAGGCTTTGCAGTTACGTCACAAATCTCCTAGCAACCAAGTCTGGCGCCATGCAGGAGATCCAGTGGAGAATGGGCTGTTGGTTAATGTCTAAATATATACCGACCAGCCTAGAAAAAGAGCTTACGTTAACTGAAAAAAATTGTTCTGATGTAGGGGTAGGTCCATTCGGTAACGTTACGTTATGTCAAAGTAAAACTGGATAGTCTAATAAGGTAATTTGTGTCTAAACTGACACAGTAACTTTACACTTAACTGTAACGTGAGCTCTAGTCTCTAACGTTACTCTCACTGAGTTAACCTGATCAAAAAGCTAGCACGGAAGCTAATTGGACTCCTAGATACGTTAGCTAGTGTACAAATCAGTTGATAAGACAGTGATGGTTAGCTGACCAGAGACTATGGTTAGGTAGTGTAGCTAACAAGCTGACATCATCCAGTCAGTATCGGTTCCTATTAAAAAACCGCGCAGTAACCAAGTCTATTAAAGTCTGTTGAGACGACAAAATTATCTAAGGGTAGAAACACGGTTTTGCAGATTTAATAATGTTATTTTACCGTAGGCTATGAAAGTAACGTTACGCCTACATTTGACGACCGGAAGTGATCTACTCCTTGCATTTAATTGCGTGACGGAGAAGCACTGTGCGTCCCGTGCGGCACTAATCGCTACGCTCGGGCCGTGCTGCGTGTGGTAATATTCTGTTTATTGTGGCAGATCGCTACCCTCTGCTTCGCTGTTGGTTGTGCAACGTTTGAAAATGGGAGCGGCGAAAATGTAGTTATTACTTGGGACAAGGGCTTCTAGCATTACCTTCTCGGTGAACGTGTTTGTACTGCGAGTCGGACCTTCACATATTTGACTTTCAATGCACAGCGGGACTGTGGACACGTCGGAGATATTTGCAACGTTGTGCTTTACTGTTTTATGCATGTGAAACAATATAGTTGTCCCAAACCGGTTGCAGGATGACCCTGCGTTGGAGTTTAATTGGACGCACTGTCGCCTGGATTAAGTCAGCTGTACTGTCTGGCATTGACTAGAATACAAATTGAGAATGATGGTGGTTTAGTTTAAGAGAAAAATAACCTTGCAATAAGAACGATGGACTATCGACGGAAAAAGAAGTTGACGTACATCACCATTGGTCTCATGTTTCTTCTTAGTGGTGTCGAATATGGTGAGATACGAGTGTTTTTATTGTCCCTCTAGAGCAAGTTGGCAGTAATATGGAGCAAAATGAGACAGAACGACAAATAATCATCAATGACAAATAATGTCAACAAACATCCTTTTCATTTGGTTGTTACACGCCCCTGTAATAATAATAATTATGATTATAATAAGGCCTATTTCATAATAACAAGGGAGATTTGAGATGATCTGCCATATCTGATAAATCATGACCAGTAAAAATCTATATACCTTGTGACCGAGCTTGAGTTATATGCTGAATGACATAGGGAGGGTATATACTGTACTTTCTTCCTACTATAACTGCCATAAAGTCAGTATGAGTGACGAGCAGCTACTGGGATTAAGGGAGATTAATCTGATGGAAATAGTTGATGGTTTGATTGAGTTCATTGTTTCAAGAATACACCGCTCTTTTTTTTCTTTTTTTTTTTTTCTTATCTTCTCTCCAACTTTTCTACTGGAACAGGTTATTCTATGATAACTTGTCAGCTGACGAGGAGAGCGCACACTCATTCTACTGTCTGTATATGAGCCTTTATGTAAAAGTACTTCACCATGCTGTAAACCCTGTAATCTTTGACTCAACTTTGAGGTTGGCACATTCTTTACGCCTTGGGGGGGCGGGGGCGCAAACAAGCAAGCATTTTAATTCAGGGCTACACAAAATAGTATTGTTATGGAGGATGAGCTGTTGGGCCTGTTGTGTATAACCAACTTCATTAAGAGGTTTAAGGCCTGGCATGAATTGTCCTGCTGTTTTCAATGCCCAAAGAAACAAGGCATAATAGCTAAATTGCCTGTTCAATATTAGACAATTTGGGAACCCTGGAAACTGTTGGTCACTAGTGCTGTTGTAAACTCAATACACACACACACACACACACACACACACACACACACACACACACACACACACACACACACACACACACACACGGTCTCTGTCAGTATAGAGAAACTGGCATTCCCTAACTGAGAAGAAATTCGGAACAATGATTCCCTCCCAGGAATTTAATGGCAGCCTTTATTTCCCTAATTGTGTCTGCTGACAGGGAAATTGAATTTGGATTGTATTGAGTCAGCACTGTGCTTTGCCTGCCTAATAATGAACTTGAATAAGGAGGCATTGAGGGTAAAAAATAGCTTCCACTGCAGTCAAAGTCCAACTTCAGTTTGTTCAGCCAGTGTCTGTCAGCTTTGGCATGATGCAGGTTCAAAGCTGCACAAGGCAACATTTTTTTAAATGTAGAAACACACCTGTCTTATCAGCCCGATCCACAAAGTTACATAGGGCTACAATAGGGAAGAGCGTCCCATTCCTGCTAATTGAGACCCTGTAAATTAAATTCTGGTGTTGGGTATGGGAGTGATAAACTGTCTCAGCAGGCGCTCCGTCCAGATAAAACTGGACTCAACAACAATCGTTAAATTGAATGTATTTGAAGACCAATTCCTCGCAGGCTATCCTGTTCAAATGTTAACTGGCCTGATTTCTGAAACTGATGGTCTCTATAGAAGGATGGATTTTTGAAAATTCAGTACCTACTGGCTGACAGAGCTCAGCCTCTGTGCTAAACATCTTTGTAGACCACAGGGGAAGGGATGAAATAAACATTGCTGACATAATAGAAGACAAGGATGCCATGGGGATGCAGCCTAGGTGATTAGGCATAGGCACAACCAGCCCAACAGAGATTTGGTTAAGATGACTCAGTGTCACGGGGGTTGGAAGCTGCAGGTTCAGCAGAAGCCGAAATGTGGACAATGCTGATCGTGAATAATGTGATATTGTGTAATACGTTCTCCTCCCTTCTGCTGTCTGTCACCTCAGCTGTGATATTGCCCACAATATGGAGGTACCTGCAGACTCTAGGGGCTGCGCCCTACTTCCTGGGTCTGGCCCTATCAGCATTCAGCCTGAGTGGCCTCCTAGCAGGACCGCTGTTTGGCCAATGGTCCGACAGAACGCGAACCACCAAGAAGGTCATCCTGTTTGCCAACATCTTCGAGATAGTTGGTGAGTCGCGTCCAGAGTAGACCCACCTAAACTCCCATTATCCAGCTTTTGACTCGTAGAATAGAGTCAAAAGTCACTCATCATGTTGAGTATATGAGGATAGGGGTTTAAGGATAAGGGAGAACAGGACAGAAATAAGACTTCTTTTAAAAATAAGGTTCTCTTCTGTGATTGATTTTTGTTCATATTTGTTTCATTCCAAAAATGAGAGATCCACTTTTACAGAGATATAATAATTAACTTCAGATAATGTTTTTTTTTGTTTTTTTTTAATGCAAAATGCATGCATTGGTTTTGGTTTTAACTAAACTGTCACTGATCTATTCTCATTGCTGTTCTGTTCTGGCTCCATTCTGTACTTGTCTGTCTTTCTATCTCTCTGTCCACTCTCTAGGTAATATCATGTACTTCATGGGCTACTCCAAGTGGCTCTTACTGTCAAGCAGACTAGTGGCAGGTGAGTCTGTACAAAATGACACTGGGACTGAAGACCCATTTGGCAGCTGTCAAGCCTGTAGTACAGACCTGTCATACCAACCGTCACTGCTGTCATATAACCTAATTTAAAGCTGCACTAGTCAAGATTCACACATAAAACCTGTCTTATTAGTCTAAATCCCAAGTTGAGGCTGCAACAGACAAGAGCATCCATCCCCATGAATTGAGATGCTGTAGATTTAATTGTCCAAATGAATTTCAGGTTTCAGATATGGTCACTGGGGGGAATTGTACATATAAAACTCCTAAATGACAACAAGCGAGCTCTCCATTTAGAGAAGGCTGAACTCGCAAAACCACAGTTGAACCTGATGCAAAAAAAGTAGGTCCAAGGAGTCTTCAGTTTACTGCCATTGTGTAACATGATTTCTGGGTAATGAAGTCCTTCAAAATTCAGTTATCTTCCGCTGCAACTTCGGGTCTCCGGGGCGCCAAGTTGCCTAGTGCAGGTTTAGATGCATGTTTGAATGATTCTGGATTCTGTTATGCTGACGTTTCTCACAGTAAATATAGTGAACAACCTGTGTAGTGAACGGACAACTTCCTGCTTCATTCACCCTGAGAGCACTGCCCTCCCTCAAAAACTATCCTGGATTGTCTTTTGGCAAAGCACTTAATCCACCGCAGCTCAGTGGCACCTACGGCATGTTAACTGAGTGAACTTGAAGTAGACACGGCTCAGTCCACCTGTTCTGTGGAAATAAACATTTCAGAGTGAGAAACCTTTCTTGTGAGTTCAGGATAGAAGAGTTTTCAGTCTATTGCATCTTGATCATTTTACTGATGATGGTCTGATGGACCAAAGCTCCAAGAGCACAGTGTGCCAGTCCCCTATATCTCCTCTGTCGGACTTTGATCGTTCTTACTTGTATACATAAGATTATTGTGTATGCAAAGGACTCACCCCAGGGAGCCAGGGAGCCAGGGAGCCAGGGAGCCATGTTTACACAGTTGCTGTTGCTGATAGGGTTTGACCAATATGAGTTTTGGAAGTCCGATACTGATATTTTTATATTGATATTGAAGCCGCCAACAGCTCATAAAGATATTTGACCGTGATCTTTATACCTCTGTGTTTCCCCCAGAAATGGATTCTAGTCCGGATGGAAAAGTCTCTGAAACAGCATTGGGATCATCATGGGGCACTAAACCTCACTATTGAAACCCAGACCCAATGAAGTTCTTTTAGGGTTAGCCGCTCTTTAATGTAGTGTGGCAGGAAAACTGTGGGATAGATTATTACCTTTTTAAATGAAAAATTTGCTTACAAAAAATATCATTAAATAATAATAATAATTCAATCACTAACTAAAAAGTTTTCTAGTTTTCATGCAGCTCTGGTCAGGGAGGAACCTTCATGATATCGGCAGTGGACGATATTGACTGGCCAATAGCCGATATTTAATAAAGGGCCAATATCAGACCGACCCTATTCTTAGATACATTTGGGACACATGGTGAGATATGATATGATCGGGTCGGATAGGATAGGATGTGATCATTGCAGTTCATATCCCTTTCAAATGACGCGGGGCTGAAGTCTCCATGGTGTCGTTTACTTCTACTTTCTTTAGGGATTGGCACCGGTGCTGGCTCATCCATCTTTGGCTTCCTGACCAGAAGCACTGCCCCAGAGGACAGGTCCACTGTATTTGCTGCTGTCATGGCATGTCGGCAAGCTGGCCTTCTGATAGGTCAGTGCTCGATCACATCTGTCAAATACTCTCTTTTTGCCTTGTCTGAGATGTTTGTCACGCTGCTGATAAGTGGAAGTGGTTTGGAGCGGTTTAGTCAAACTCAACTGTTGTTATTTATATGGATGCCATTCAAGTTGCTTTTTAAAACATTGTTTGCCCCGTATGTGGATTGGCTTTACACAAAACTGTAAACTGTGCCGTCAGGTCGTAACGTCGCCATTGTCTTCCACAGGTCCAGCGTTCAACATTTTCCTGAGGCTGTGTGACTTCCAAGTGGGTCCTTTTGTGGTCAATAAATTCACTGCACCCGGGGTAAGGACCAAAAACACTGTAACACGTACAGTACAAGATATTGATTGGTGAACTTTTTCTTCCATATTGTATTTCTGGTAGTGAGCTGTCTGTGGAGCAGAGGTTCTCAATGTGCCATGGAGGCCCCGGTCTGCAGGTTTTCATTCCAACCAAACAGGCTGTGCAAGTCAGTGGAATAGCTGCTGTAGTGTTTTCTGGAATGAAACCTGTAGAGCCCGACCGATGCCAGATTTTTGGGTCCGATGCCGATCCCGATTTAGGAGAGTCCTAGCCCACCGATTACAAATGTTTTGACCGATATTTTGTCAAAAAGTGCAACATTTTCAAATAAATTAGAAAAATTTCGATTTTATATTCTATATTTGAGAACATTGAACAATAAATAAAAATAAACACAGAAAGAACTTTTTGATAGATAAAAAAAGATTGTATTACAGAAGTAGCACGTCAGCTGCTCACACTTGTATTAGAGTTCCCTCTCCTGGATAATACTAGTAAATAGCAATTACAACGTTCAAAGTACAGGATAAATAATCAATGTTTTTTTGTTTATTATACTTATTTAAAAATCGGGACACATCGGTCGTTAACTACCGATCCCGATGTCGTCAAAAAAGTCAAAAAATGGCCGAAACCGATATATAGCGCTCGGACTCTAGAAACCTGCATCCTGTTGTTCCTCCATGTCTCACTCTCTCTCTCTCTCTCTCTCTCCCCCCCCCCCCCCACCAGTTGTTCATGTGCCTGCTATGGATTCTCGTCCAACTGGCTGTGGTCTTCATGTACTGGGACTTACCACCTCTGGAGAGGGCGGACACCAAGGAGAACTCAGCAAGCGGGGTCAGGGAGGTAGAGGGGGAGAAGGGGCCGGAGGAGGAGAAGGAGGACGAGGACGAGGACGAGAACGGGGATGCGGACGAGGGCAAACCGCTAATGGGGCCCCATGAGCTGCTGGGGTCCTACGGCTCGGTAGTTACGCCCGACCCACTCGGGGACCAGGCCTCCGCCGTCTCCAATGGCAACCTGCCTAACGCCGCACCACCCCCCTCCCCCCCACCATCAGAGTCAGACGAGTCCTCCAGCCCCTTCAAGAATTTCAGCATGAGCAGAGGTAGGTGGTCGGGCGTCAATATGTTGATTTAAAAACTCTCTTTTTATTTATTTGTTTCTTTTTTGAGTGTCCATTGGCCCATTGAAGTGAAGCAATAGTTGATCTTTGTCAGAATCGATTGGTATGATGGTTCCAGGTCGAAAGATGTCACAAATTATGCGTTAAAAAGTCTGAAAAGGTAATGTAAATGTAAGGCCCTAAAAAGAACTAAAATGTGTTGAATCCAGTTATTATAGGTCTTATGTTTCACTAGGCAATGTTTTCTTAGATAGAACAGTGTTACAGTGTAGTAGTACAATGTTTTTTCTATTCTCTGGTTTACTAAACACAGTAGGACTTCATATCCCTTAACAATACATTTACTGTTTACCTTTACCTTTTTCTTATACTGTCCCTTTATAGTTTCAGAATGGTCATTATACGTTCATTTGGAAATAGGCTGGTTTGCCATCTTTGTTTCTACATTTTCTCTTTTAAATTGGTCCTAAATTAACTTCCACTTCTAAAACGTGGCTTTGGGAAACGTGCAGAAACCCTGAATACAGACCATTACTGGATATTCCAGTGCAAGGCTCACTTTGTCGTTTCCTCCTCCCCTCCCTTTTTCCTTTCCCTCTGGACTCCCTGTGGGTCTTGTACTCTTTCTTCTGTCTTTTCTCGCGTTCTGTCGACCTCCATCTTTCTCTGTCTGAACTCTGTCTGCAGAGTTCCTGAGAGAAGAAGTGGTTGTGCTGCTGGCTGCTCAGTTCATCACACTCTTCAATCAGACAGCACTGGAGGTGCAGTGAAGACACACACACACACACACACACACACACACACACACACACACACACACACACACACACACACACACACACACACACACACACACACACACACACACACACTGAATGAGGCACTTTCAATCACAGTTCCTTTCCGCTTAATGTCAGAGAAGACACCAGTATTTAGTTCCACGGAAAACCAACGACATCTTGACTCAAATTTCAGTTTGTTTTCAGTATAACACCACAAAAAAACTGCATCTTCATTTAATGTGTTATTTTATCTAGTAATAACTATATTTATCTATTAAAAAAAATCTCCAAGAGGTGCGAGAGAATTCCACCACAATGTAAATCATCATATTTCTAGAAATGTGTCAATTTCTTGATACTAGTTGAGTTCAGTTTTCTTCCAGACAATTCCTGAAGCAATAGAAAATGCGTTGGAATTACTGTATCTCACCGCATTGGCAGAATGTTTTGCTTGTTTTAAGAAAAATAAAATTTTAACATTAAATGAGACAAAATGGATATGTTTGCCGTGTATCAACTTCTCCACCCATTCCCTCCTCAGACGATGGTGACCCCACTGACGCAGAAGTACTTCAACTTCGGGGAGCTGGAGAACAGCATTATGTACTGCATCTGCGGCGTGGAGGTGATCGCCGGTTTCCTGTTCGTGCGCTGGCTGAGCCAACGCGTGGCCGAGCGGGTGGTCCTGGCCATCGGTCTGATCACCTGCAACATCTCCTGCGTCTGGTGCCTCATCTTCCTGGCTAATCCTCTAGGTCAGACCACGCTGCACTTGATCACAGCTTCACTTTTGCTATTGCTCATCTGTATCTGAATGGTTTAAAGCTTCAATAGGCAAGCTTTCTGTGTAAAAATACCCCTGTCCTATTCACCTCAATCACAAAATGGGGCTGCATCAGAAGAAGATTTCACACTTTGGTATGAAATGATCACGGACTGGCTGGTTTGTAAACATGAGTGTGCTGTGTGCAGTTTACTCACGGCACATTACAGGATTTCTGGGTATTGAAGTTCAAACAGTTTTCCAACAGTTACCTCTCGCTGCCATTGACAACATGCACAAGTTGCCTCGTGCATCTTTAAAATGACAATCAAAATGCCATCCCTTTGAAGCAGTCACTGACAGTTTTTGTGTTTTGTGCTTTTGCACTGTATGCGTTCTGTAGGCGGCTTCCCATGGCAGCTGACGGAGTTCATCATCGGGGTGTTCCTGCAGGTCTTGGGGTTGCCATTTGTAGCCGTGGCCCAGATCTCCCTCTTCTCCAAAGTCACTGCTGAGAGAACACAAGGTGAGAAACAGCACCATCGAGTGGACAGGACAAGGCATTGCTGCAGGTTGCTTGGCGTTACATCTATTTTTATTACATTTTCAGCATTTAGCTGACATTCAAATCCAGAGTGACTTGAAATAAGTAGCTATGGGTTTAGTGTCATAGCTGACAACGCTCATCCATCTTCCAATCAGTGAGCAGGTAGGGGCTCAGTGTCTTGCTCAAGGATATTTCAACAGGACTTGGCTGCTGATGGACACATCGGCTGCTGCAGAGATTGAACCTTTTGAATTTTCACTTACAGGCCTCTCGAAACACTAGTAGCATGGAACAAAAAACATCAGCGTCAAATGTTGAAACATCAGCGTCAAATGTTGACTCAGTGAATTTCTGTAAAACTGATAAGAAATAAGCTTATAGTACTTGATATTATTGTCTTTTGTGGGGCCCTCTGGCTGCCGGGCCTAAGGCAATCACCTCTTGTTTTAATCTAAACATTAGAACAGCCAATAGGGACCTCTTGTTTTAATCTAGACCTTGAACAGCCGATAGGAAGTAAACCTGTAGCTGTGAGGTACACCGAGACTTCCTGTAGCTTCCTGTAGTGTTTTGAGTCCCTAACTGTTGTTGATGTGTGTCTTACTGCTCTCGCAGGTTTCAGTCAGGGGGTGCGTCGCTCGGTGGGGGGTCTAGCCACCATCCTGGGCCCCCTGTGGGCCGGGGGCCTTACCGATAACATGTACATCATGCTGGGGGTGATGATGGCACTGCTGGCACTGCTAACGGTAAGCGAGAGGAACTGAGACTTGAGGAAGAGAATGAGATGGAGAGAGAGAGAGAAAGAGAGACTGAGTTTCTGTTACAGTGTGAGGGCACGTGCACACTAAGCATGTTTGGAGCGCTTTGATTGAACTCTGGAGCGTTTCCTCCTTTAGTTTGGTTCGGTTGGTCTGGTGACAACAACGCCATTCTCACAAACTGCAGTGCTGCTCGTCAGGAGTGAGAACGTGATCCAAAACAACTACTGGAAACGACCCCAAAACGCAAGGGATTATGGGTATAAGGAGATGGATGTTGACATCTGATAGCCAGCAGCTCCTCATGCTTAGCCTAGCATAACAAAATGAAGCGAGGGCAAACCTCAGTCTGGACTGATGCTCATGTTCAGATGTTTCTTCATGTGATCTTAACTGGTATGACAGAGAAAGAAAATTACGGCAAAGACTGCAGACAAGTCTATCATGTTGAGATAAAGTTAGAGGGACCCCCCCCCCCCCCCAGCCTGGTGAGATGACAGGTTACTAAAACTCTGTCCAATAAACAGCCTACATGTGACTTTTGTCTCCAAGCCCTGCTTCACTTGTAATTGGGCGATGTGACCCTAAATGAACCAAATACAGCAATGCAACAAAGTACAGTTTTTGTGTGTGTGTGCGTGCGTGTGTGCGTGTGTGCGTGTGTGCGTGTGTGCGTGTGTGTGTGTGTGTGTGTGTGTGTGTGTGTGTGTGTGTGTGTGTGTGTCAGTGAGTCGGCATGCACACTTTCAGACAGAGGTGAAAGGAGCTCCACTTTGCATTTCTGTCTCCAAATTGGGTCCACTGGGAGCCTCCCTTCACCTCCCTCCACAGCCTGGCTTCTCTTTCTCATTATTCTGAATGTAAAGGACATGCTGTTGTACATTTCTGACAGCGCTGAAAGCTTAGTGCGTTTTCAGGGCTCAGAGCACCGAACGCTAGAAGTTAAAAATATTTCAACTTCTAGCAAGAGTGCTGTGCTGAGTTTTCTGTGGCTTGCCAGCAACAGGAGCCAAGACCAATGCTTCCCCCAAAGCACCGATTTAACGCTGCTAGATAACAAACCTAAGAGATGTTCAGGGGCCCCAGGGGCCGACTATGGCAGACCAACTATCAGGCATATGATATGATTTGATTAGGTTTTTTTGATCCAGGATATCAGCTTTTTTGGACATGAAAATGTTTTTATGTTCATGATCATCTCCCCGAACTAGAGAAGCCCTGAGAGGCAAGAGGGGGGAAAAATCTGGATTCTTTTAGTTGGAATCCAATTTCTCAAATCGTCAAATTTTATGTCTATTATCTCAATAAATAACAGGTTTGGCAGAACATAGAAAAAAGATCCTGGTGGGTTTTTTCACCTGTTCACGATCCATTATATATAGAGAGAAAAGGACAAAACTATTTGTAGAACTTAGAAAAAGGATCCTGTTATTGAGATAAGCACGGAAAATAGACTCAACAGATGAAACCACTTTTTTCCGTCCCGTTGTCCTCTTGCCTCTCCAGGCTTCCGTACAGAATATCCAACACATTTAGTGTTCAGTGTGTTAACGTTGGTGTTATATTGTCTTGCAGATGATGATGTTCTTCTCCTATGACCGGCTAGTGGAACCGGCCGTGGTGGAACATGGTGACACCGACGACGACTGTGGTTAAACCACCAGGTGGATGCAGGAAGGATGGATACGCAAGGTAGCTTTTTACATGTAACATAACATGTTGTATAGGCAGAGCTGGTTAGGATACTTATGAAATACTAGCCAATACTCAGCCACATGTTTCCAAACACTTTCTCAAGTTTAATAAAAAGAAGAACCCTGTCTGAGCGACCTTCCATGATTTCCCAACACATTTCAAGGCTAGAACTGTATCCTCATTCCAGTTCAACACCTCAGAGACCTGTAACTGCACCACGTTGTCAAATAATGTCTTATTGATGCTCAGGAGTGTTGAAAGACTATGAGGTATTTCTGATGTGAAAATCTTACTCTCTGACCTTGGAACCAGAGAGCATTAATTATCTTCCAGAAACATCAAATGGGGATGTTTGACATGATCTGGCAACCCACAGTGGCCGATTCCTTTTGTACATTCTGCTGTTAAATTGTTGTTTTTCTGAGTGTGAGTGTGAGTTACAAACTTAACCCATTGTAGTTTTAAATTAAATGAAGTACCTTTGAAAACCGATAGGATGGCATATTAATATTTGTTTGGGCTGTTGAAAATGATTCTTGGTGGGTAATGTTTTTGAGTTCTCAGCTCTTGGCAGGTTTCGGACGCTGGGTATGGGGTACAGCTCTCTTAGCAGCCTTGTACACCAGTAGGCATTTCAACTTCCTGCTTCTCATCCTATACGTCTTTCTCTCTCCGTCAGTGTAAAGTGGGAGGTTCCTGTCCAGCACCAAGTCCCTCCACCGAGTCTGGGGCCCCGCGGGACCGAAACCCACCGAAACACCCAACAACACACACCTCTCCTCTCGCGAACCCCCCCCCCCCCCCCCCCCTCTCTTTCCCGACACTGCTCAGCTTTGTGCTCAGAAGACTGTATGTACAGATCAAGTGTGTGTATATATATTTCCCATGGAAATATAGGATCCTGCTGACGCTGCACGCATGCGGCGGATGAAATCCTTTCCCTTCCTTTTGTGTAATGCACTGAATACCAAATAGAGGTAACACAAATTCTACGAGTGTATCGGTGGATGCACTATAACACACTAAATTAACTAACGCGTCATTCGATCGATGCCTCAATGAACTATGTCTTTGTGCTGGAGGCAAAAAGATCAGCTGTTTGGGAGCAGTCATACCTCACATCCATCTTGTGCAAAGGTTGGCATTCGTCTGTTGACCAAGCAGAACCAGGTCGGTGAAATGACCAACAGTAACATAGGGACGGTATAGTTTGAGGCTGGTAAGTTTGTCTCCTCCACTTCGGCAGAAACCTGACCAGGTTTTGTTCTGATCTGAAGTACAGTTTGTCTGGAGAATATTGAAAGTAGGGTTAGACCGATTTATCTGGCCAATATTGGCCTGTTATGAAATATCTGATATCAGCCAGTGCTGCTGTCCTCACGATAGCGGTTTCTCCCTGACCACAGCTACATAAAAACAGTCTGTAAAACTCGCAGTGACGTTGTCTTAGCATGCAGGCCTAATGTATCCCAGAGTTCCCCTACCGCTGAATCGGTGCGGTGGGTCACCAGGCCTTAAGAGCTGCTAACCACCCTAAAAGGCTTTTCAAGGGTTTCAAGAGTCTTGGTGTCACATGATGGTCTAATTGCCGTTTCAGAGGCTTTTCCACGCTGAAAAGAATACAATTCTGAACACTTGTAATGGATACTGAATACTATTGAATAGTTGTAAAATGGTCAAATTTTCATGTCAAAGATCCTGGGTATTAGCGCAAAATATTGACTATCAGCAGACTTGAGTTTAAAAATATTGGTATTTGTATCGGCATTGAAAGACCCATATGGGTCAAACCCTTATTGAAAGATGCTGTTTAATTTTGAGATCTGCTTGTCGCTGGCCAGTGGATGAGTTTCCTCTCTTGAACAGATCTGAAGGGGCAGATTTGTGATGATTGGTGCTGATGTAGTTCCTATTTCCAACACTGGTGGGCGCCCTTACTCTTTCTCCTGAAGTACCTCATCATCATCATCATCATCATTGCTGAACCTAATCTGTGTTGGAATCCTAGTCAGCAGAGAACTCAATCAGTCAAAGTGCACTATTACAAAAGATATTAGTGGAAAAAAACGACAACCATCGGCTTTACACAGCAGTGGAGCAAATAGTACGATTGTTAAAACAGACATGTTGGTTTCTCTGTTGCAGTGAGGTACACAAATTCCCCAGTTGTAATTACTTGCATTTGTAGAACCCCATGTGGAATGAAGTGCGTTATTCCCACAGGACATTTAGAGAACGCATTGTACCTCTTGATAATGTTTTAGTGTTCGATACAGGCAAGTACAAAGAATGTCTCTGTTATCATCTTGACTTAATTATTTATTTCCTATTTATCTGTAAATGCTGTGAGAGCCTAACATGTCAAATAACAATGATTTTTGTATTCCCGGGCCCTGAGTAAAAGCTTCGTCATTAGATACCAGAGAAAAGATAAGATGGGCTGAATAAAGTTGACAGCTACCACCCTATCCCATCTGGTTGTGTTTTATTCTTCCCCTTCTTGAGAACAGTAAAGTGTGTGTGTGTGAATCAAACTGTCCAGTATGCACAGCACTAATGTTGTTCCTTGTCTATAAATTCCCATGGTAAAAATGCCTCAATATATATTAAAAAAGTAATTGTATTATTCTAAAATAAATGTTTCAATTATTTCATTATTTCCATTATTTTATTTTAGAATGTTTTATTTTTGGAGGAATGAACCTATCAGAAAAGTACTTTTAGCAATTTCAATAAAATATGTCTAAGTAAGAGGTATAGTCCATATTTCTTATTAGACTGCTAGTAAAAATATTAATGTGATGAAGAAAATGTTTTTCTTCAGAAAATCTAATAGCCATTTAGTCTGTGGGAAATTACTAAAATTGTAATTTATTAGAAATTGTATTTAATTTATACATTTTTCACCTTTGAAAAAAATAATTGAACAAAAACAAAGAACAAAAATCTAAATGCACGAGCAATGTCTCAGAAATTATCAAGCCTGAAATTGGGATTATTTCCCTTGCAGATGACTATGTACCATTAAAATAAAATTATATACATATATATTATTGAATATTATATAATAACTTGTGATGATGTGATGTTCAAAACCATGAAAACGATGTATCTACGTTGTTTTCATTCATCTGAATAACACATTTCTATCTTTTTTTTTTTTTAAGGTCCTGCTTATATTCTTTAGTAGATTCACTTGTTTTATTGTGTGTATTATATGTACTATATGTAAAATGATAAACACTGAAAAGACAGACAAGAATTCTTATTAAACTATTAAATGTTTTTTATATAGTGTGGTGTAATGTGGCAAAACGAAAAGAAAATTTGAACACACCAAAACTATTTCAAAATAGTAGTGTTGTATTTTCTATGAATGAAAATAAAAATAATACAAAATCACCAGTATTTTATTTGTTTTGTAACTGATGAACTAAAGGGAATGTATAATGAATCATATAAAAAGTTCAATAACTAATATTTGTAACCAATAGGGTCAGCTAATAAACAATTTGATCAAATAATAATAATTCAAATCAAATAATTTGAGCCGAGGACTCATCATCTTCAGTATCCTGTTCTACTGTGGATTACAAGGTTATGCTTCTTCAACATTTTACAAAACCTCTGAAAACACCTCAAGTTACAGTTCATAACTTTTACAGTAAGTTTGGAAGTGGCCCCACTTCGCCCGGCGGGGGTCGCTGTGACCTCGCCGACTGAGAAGCAGGCTCACATAGTAAGGCGGAGTCAACGCGTTCCTCATGACGGCATGACGTCTGCTAGGTGACGTGCTGGCGAAGGGGCGGGGCCTCTGCTGTGAACTCTAGATGAACCCGTTTCATGTCGGGCGGGGCTGGCATAGAAATGTTATGGCACGGGGCCGGTGGCAGAGATATTTTCGGTTGTTTCTTTTTTACTGAACCCCCCCCCCCACACACACACACACCACAACCACCCTAGGCCTGCAGCAGCAGTCTGACCGAACAGCGACCCTGCATATTGGGGTCAGAAGTTTGCAACGCCTTATGTGTCATATGTGAGGAAAAGTAGTTGTCGGTGTCAGATTGGTACGCCGCCCCTCCTCCTCCTTCCCTTCCTATCAGTGGGAAAGGTTACGAGACGCAAACAGCCAAATGCGACTATGATTTTGGACGTGAACTTTCGGTGAACTGTGTTTTTCCTCCTCTAGAGGGGCAATGAGGGCAGTTGGGGGTCGGGCGGGACTTATATCATTAGGGGACACAAATTTGCAGAGTTGTTTTTTTATTGCAATCCCCAGGCGTGACCGCTGATTGACCTGCCCTGGTCTGGTCTGGTCGGGTTGGCGTAGCTTAGGGATAAGCGCCGAATTTGGAGGATGCACTGTGACACTGGGGTTTGTGTGACAGCGCAGCCTAGCCCAGTAGAGACGTCTCAGACATGGGAGTAGTGGAGGGAGCCTGTTACCACTTTGGCCACACATCCCTTCATTCTTGCCCTCTCGCACTTTACAAGACTCCATCCCTGTTCGCAGGACAGTTTAGGAATAATACCCTCAACCGCGTCATGATCAGACTTTCATGAAGGTAGTTGAGAAGGGGAATAAATGGATAGAAGTGCTCTCAGGTCTGCTCCCGGGCAAATCAAATATTTAGTCTGCACACTGGTGTCAGGGATTATTAATGTTTTTGCAAAAACGGCTCCAGCCGCAGTCAAATCAAAATGGTGGCACCTTTGGAAACCTGTGAAAGTCTGTGAGTGTCCCTGCATGGGTAACACTTGAATCCTGTTTTAATAATACATGTGTCACTCCTAAGAGGTGCGACATCTTGAAAGCAAGACTGTTATGGAGAAAAAGGAGAGCTAGAGATATAGAGAGTGCTTGAGTTGTGATTTCAAAAACAACACATTGCGTCACACAAAATCTCAGCAATATGCAATATCCTAACTGCCAGAGAAAAAAGGGTCAAAACGATCGCATGGCAAACAAAGTTACAACTTTAGCCTACTTTTGATAGGCTGAAAGGTCATCTGGCAAGCCTGGCTTTGTTTGTTTGCAGTGAGAATAGTGCTTCCTGTCACACAAAATTAAGCTCCATAGCCTCCTTCTGTCACCGCAGGGTGTATGACATGTAATTCTTGGAGTTTTCTTCTTCTTTGGTCCTATATCAGTGAAGCGCAGTTGTGTGGTCCATACATTTCTGACTCAATGAATGATTAAGTCCACGTATAGCCGAGGCACCCTGGGCTGTGTTGCGCAAGCTAGCGAGCTGCTAGCGCACAGATGGTCCTGCTTTGCCAAATGGGTCACGCTTCAGTCATCTCCAGTACTGGAAGTTTTCTTCTAACAACATCCCTCCCCCTCTCTCTTCGCCGGCAATGCATCACCGGGTTGCCGCTGCTTTGGATTGCAATCCCGATGGTCTGATGCTTCCCCCTAACACACGATTTACACCCAACCTTATCCCACCGCCAGCTCTGTTACGAGCTTCCCGGGGCGTCCCGAGGAGTCGCAGCGCTTCACCTGCGCGGCTCACGTATCAGTGTCAGCAACAGCAGCACGGGAAGGATCAAGCATATTCGGGGTCACCTTTCAAAACCTTTAATTTGGTCATCTTTCAAATGCTTTGAGAAAGAACTGTCTGCGAGCACAGCGATCCTCTCCCTCCCCGCCTCGCAACACATTTTAAATCCTCACCCCCGAGTTCTGCAGATTGGAGTTTTAGTTATACAAACATTTCTTGGAAGGCAGAGCTGCTCTGGAGGAAGAAATAATCTCTTTGGTTGAGTTGAACTTCAATAGGCGGGGCCAAAGAATCAGTTTTTCTGGCTAAGTAAGATTAGACTGAAGCCCAGTGAAAAAGGCAAAGGGTAAGAGAGGGGCTAGCCAATATTATGAAGCCTATAGCGCTCTGCTGCTAACTGGAAAAATGCATTCTTTTCCTTCTTTACCATCCAAGCTTCTGAGTTAGCTGACTTGCTCTCTGAACAATGTCTTTCTGTGGCTTCACCCAGATTTATCTCGTCAATAAGATTAGCAGTTTAACATTTGTGTAACTAAAACTTAACCAATCCGCCCCATTTCTACCGGCAGGCCCACACTGTGTGTCTGACCACCATCACCATCCCACAACCACCCACCCACCCACCCGCCTCCGCCCTCATCCATCCCCTACGCACCCAGGACGGAGATTACTAGCCCATCTGTATCGCGGGAGCCAGGCCACGCTAAGCCGATGGGAGCCCTGCTCAGCGAGGCACCGACGCGATTGTTAACCCTGATTAACTTGATGTGGCGTTCAGTAGAGGGAACAGTGTGAAAATCAAGCCAGTGCCCTGACCTAGTGCCCTGCCGCTGAACCGAGGGGGAATCGGGTAAACTTTGGGGAGGGAGGACGAGAGTGGGGGAGAGAGAGAGAGAGAGAGAGAGAGAGAGAGAGCTGCAGTCAAAGTAAAGAGAGATGCCAGAGAGATAAGCCTGGAGACAGTTTGAGGCTTCCACTAAAGATTGCACAAGGAGAACACAGACAGATATATGCACGTAAACGTCTTTGTCTGTTTTATTGCAGTAAAAGTGTCAGCAATGATGCATATTCCAACGGTAAGACGTAAACCGGTATGACTTCCAGTGCCTCTGTGATGGGATGCTGGGGAGCCTCTACGGTGCTTCAGAGGACGCCCAAGATTCAGTAATGACGACTGCGGTGAGATTGAGTTTACGCGGGGAACGCATCGTAGATCTTTGCTGCACAGTGTGAACTGGAGCGTGGTTTAAAGACGGGAACATAAGGAACATCTGCTCACTTTACCTGAATGGACATTTCATTCATATCTAGTCTCCATGCTGTTTTGAACACAGCGAGGCAGACTTGGACTGAATCTCCATCTGTATGTGATAAAGTGCGTGGGCCGTCTGTCAGTCAAACTGGCATATTTGTATGTAATGCATGAAATAATTAAATACAGTGGAATTGCTTTCCAAATGACCTCTTTGAACCTTTTATAATAACTTGAACTCGATATAACATTTAATATTAAATCATTGCGACGACGTCGTAGTAGAAGTAGTCTTCACAGATGAGCCTGACGTCAACTCTGATTTGATATAACTCCTGGACATGGAGGTGCACTTATGAATCTAGTTTTGCACGCATCTGTGCCAGCGTATCAGTGGGAAGGTCAAATTAGACCTGATGTCAAAAGTAATTCCAGCTTTGATGTTTTAGTTTTGACATATTGTTGGAACAAGCTGGCAGGCTGCTTGTCTGCTATGATTTAATTTGGTGCGTTCAAAGTCCAGTTTAATGGGAAAATACTGCAGGCACATACCACAGAACCACGATGTACTGGGTTTGAATCCGGCCCGGGACCTTTGTCCCATGTCATCCCTCCTCTCTCACCCAGTCTTTCCTGTCTCTCTGCTGACAAATAAAGACAAAAAAATACAAGCCCAGTCTGAGCAGTTTAGGGAATTTAAGAAAAGTTATAATGCCATTTCTGAACACATACAGTCATTCCTAGGTCACTTATAGTTCATATGTTTTTAATAATAATGTATATAATAATAATAATTATATATATATATCTGTTCATCCCTATCCAAAATGTAAAGACCCTATTTTAATCTCAAGCTTGGCCTTGCCAAAGAAAACCAAATGGAGACATTTTTTCACTGGCATTCACTGAATTGATAGACACTCCCATGATATTGACACTATGTGGAGTTTCCTGTCAAAGCTGTATTAGATTATAAGATTTTTTTTTTTTACATTTGTATTGGTTGTAAAAGCTGTATTTTGAGTGTTGGTGTCAGAACGTTTTGTTCCCCTGCGAGTGCTAAAATCTTTCAAAAAATCTATACATAATTGAATAAACAGATTGATACATCAAACTAACTTACATGTAGTAAGAATGTCACTGATAACCTGATAGTCTTATGAAATATAGGGTGCAATACTGTTTAAGAAATGTATTGTGGCAACGTGGCCGCCTATGTGGCGGGGCAGCCATGTTGTTGCTTTAGGATTAGGAAGGTTTAAAAAAACAAACTCCTTTGTGCATTCGCAACGATACCTCGAAACAAATGGCGAGATAATAACATGTTGAACCTCCAGCAGGCCCACCCCCCCTTCTCATCCCGTGGGCCCTTTCTCCTTTGACCTAATAATTAAGCTGCTTTTGGCTTCACAAGTTGAGAAGCAGCTTTGCCAACCTGCAGCGACAAAGCTGCCTCAGTCGAACCACTGCTTTCTGGGGGCCCTCCTCCTTTCCTTGCAATGCATGGATGCTTCCTCCCTCGCGCCACCACTCCAAAAGCTTTTATCATCCCGTTGAGAAAATAATCCCACATTTGGAATCTGTGGGAAATAATAGAAAAAAACCCATCAAAAACAGCCCAGGGCATTTCATAACCTGACCTTTTAGATTTATCGTCATAAGTGTGAGGAATTGAATGAGGAAAAATTGAGCTTTGGCCTTTTGTATCAATGAGCTATCTGTTGCTCTATAAGGGTCTCGTATCCACTGGAATAAAAAGAGGGGGAAAGGCGAGAGACGTCTGGGGGAGATGGACATGTCCTGCATGAGAGGGTTCCCATGTTTGTGTCAATGCCATGTGTCCTCTTCAGGTGTCCTTGAGCAAGATGCTGAATCAGTAGCTTTTCACTTTGGATAAGAGCATCAGCTAAATGGCTGAAATGTCAAATGTAAACGTAAACTATCGTAACATGTTTGCAGTGGTTTATTCAAACTCTGGAGATTTTACTGGTGAGAATGATGCCATTTGAACTCAGGCTGGCACCAAATACCCATACCAAGACATCTGATAATGCGGGTCTGGGTTTTCCAAGAGAACCGCGGTGCAGTTCGTTAGGAGTGAGAACGTAATCCAAACCAACTACAGCAACCAACCCCAAAGCACAAGGGATTATGGGTATAAGGAGACAGACGATGACATCTAATAGCCAGCAGCTCCTCATAGCATAACAAAATGAAGCGAGAGCAAACTGCAGTCTGGACTGATGCTCATATTGAGGTATTTCTTCATGTCATCTTAACTGGTATGAACACCAGAGAAAGAAAATTATGGCAAAGAGTGCAGACAAAGATGAAGTTGCAGGGACTGCAATCAGATTTGTTTTGTCTCCCCTCCCAACGCCAAAAATCTCTAACCTGACGGGACGACCAAAACTAATAAACAAGGTACTTGTGAGTCAATGTGACTTTTAGTTTGAAGCCCTGGTTCACGTGTAATTGGGCAGTGTGAACCTAAATGAACCAAATACAATATATTTTTTTCACTATGGTTCAGACCAAATCAAATTAACTGTAGGCGCCGTAGCACCCCTAGCTCTGAAACCAGTGATTGCATTGGCAGCTTAGTCAGGGGAGCCGTTGGACATGGGGGTTTTCTCGGCCAGGCTTGGGTGGACAGGGTGGACGGTAACAGGAACAGACAGCAGGGTAGGGGAGGAGGGAGAGAATGTGTGAGGACGGGGCACGTAGGAGGTGCAAGGAGCCCTGGCGAGAGGAGGGTCCTTGGACACGCTAGCATTACAAACCAGTGACCCGGGATTAAGCGCCGTGGACAGTAGCAGTTTGATTTGATCGGGCAGTGCTGTGTTGTTAAATCGCTCATTAAATCCAATTAGGGGGAGGCTCAGGGAGACGGGGGTAGGCTAAGGGGGAGTACAGCTCCGGTCTTGCTGCTCCTGAGGAACATTGCGTGCCGGGGCGAGCAGACGACAAGGCCCGTTTCTCCAACTCTGACCTCCTCACCTAGCCGTGGGACAACTCCCCAACTCCTCTCCTCTTTATTTTCTCAGCTCCCCCCCTCACAGCTTCCTCCTCCCTCCCTCCCTCCCTCTCTCTCTCTCTCTCTCTCTCTCGCTGTATTGCCACAGTCAGGTGTGAGGCTGCCGGGCATCCTGTGACACAACTGACAAGGCAAAGAGCAATCACTCTGACCGACCCCACTTTTAAAAATAGTCATGCCAATTAATGTCTCACCAGATAAAAAAAAACAGCGGCTTGAGTGTTGCTCTCATGTGGTGCAAACATTTCGCGGGCCAGACCGGAGCAGTGCCAAAACAAATGGCACGCAATCACACAGCACAACACCAACCCCGCCTCGGCCTCCCAATAACCTCCCTACAAAAATACACCACAGACAAATGCAATGCCCACGAACCTCCTTCATGTAATAATCCAGATATCATTTCCATGGTCTCCGTTTCTTCTCCTCTTCATCTTTTCCTCCAGTTTTCACGGTGCATAATGTTATTAAGGCTGTATCACAAATGGAGCGCGGTGGTTCGAGCCACGAACAAACAGGGACAGATTATAAAAGACTTTGACAATTTGTTCATTCCTCTCACGCGTTCTACTTCCTGTTGGTGATCTGTGAGTTCATGCTTGTTTATTTCCCCAACTGTCACAATACTGCTACTGGAACGCACTTTGTTTCTCCACTGTTGTTTCACTGGGTTTTGCCTGTGATGATGATGTATGTGTCATCTCCGCGTCCTTTTTAATCCAGCTCCCCTGCCCTCTTGTCAAAGTTTCTTTTATTTACCGCATCCACTACAAAATATTTTTTCTTACCTGACCTGCCTGGCTGAATAAATAATAGCTATATAATAAAAAATGAGAATTAAATGGACAGTGGCATCTCACAGCATATTGTGGGGTGGATAATCCAAAATATTTCCCTATAAAATTGCCTGAGAATCTAATGATCTTCTGTTAAATTTGAGGTGTTTAACATCAGTAATAAATAACATGACGCCACCGGGGATCATTAAAGTTTAATCTCATGCTGTTGCTCCTGGACATGTTTTCTCCTCTAGCTTACAATAAGCAATGAAAATACAACATTGTAGGTCCTGGAAAATTACAACAGATTTTTTTTAATATGCACTTCATCTTATATAAGTGCCAGTTTTAGGCAACTTCATTTCAGAAGCACAGCAGGCAAAAGGTCATTTCTTGACACAGGTGCAGAGGAGTGGAACTGGCTACTGAACTGAAATCTATTTCCTCTACAGCCTGTTTCAAGAGTCATTTGAAAATAAAAGGTCTCCAGTAAAATACAGTAGGAATGTAGTTGGAGGGCTATTTTAAAACAACCCATTGTGATGGATGGTGTATTTATTTTTAATACTAATAGATACTGTTTAATATGTGCTGCTGAGTGTATCAGCGGCCACTTGCCTGCCAAACAATTTAATGACCACTAGAATAAATCAAGTGAGTTCATTACTGTATAGTTATGATCATCTTGGTATATCGAGCAAATAAATATTTAATCAATCTACAAGATACAGACACATTTATGGAAAGGGATTGTTTAATAAACTCCCTCTGACTTCTAGCTGCCCAACAGAAATTCCTACTGTCATAAGGAAATAGCAGCACACCTGTTTAGCAACAGTACAGTCATTGTATTTTATTTCATTTAAACTGGTCAGCTAACAGGTATGGCCCTAAGCATCAATTCGTGCAACTTTTCAGTTCAGCAGTCTGCCAGTTTTTGTGCAATAAGTTGAATGGAGGCTACACTGAGGTGTGAATTTACGTGCACGTCAGTAAACCTAATAGAGGATAGATTAGACTTAACCACTACTCGCCAAAGATGACAACTGTACAGCCAGTGAATCCCCCTGATAATCATCAATCTGCAGTTGAGGTAATAACTGTACCGTGCAAATGACTGAGTAATTTAACTGCTATAATTAGTGATTGAATAATTTTCCAGATGTTTGCCTTAGATAGATGGAAATTTTGCTGAGGTTCTGCTAATCAATCCAAAGTTAAAACAACCTATTGGGAAAATAGCTGTCATTTATATGGATGGTTGTTGATACATGTTTCTTGAATATTGTGCCAGTTTGCCAGTATTAACGGCAGAATTAAAACTTTGAGATCGACATGACAAGACTTAATTTTACTTTAAATGCTGTTTTTCTTCCCCCGGCAATTGTAACTTCATGGCAAGGTTTCTACATTTGTCCATTGTCCTTAAGCTATCCTGAAAACAGCCTGTTAGCATTGTTAGCATTCCTCACTGCAGGCAGTGGGTGCCGTTAGCTCCAAGCTAACGAGCTAGCAAGCTGCTAGAATTACCCATTATATTTGAATTGGATACCTTTTGGTTTGATGCACTGATATACATTAAAAGCTTCTCCTAAATGTTCTCCATGCTGGAAAAAAAAATCGAAAATTAAAGTTTTAATTAAACTTTAATAAAACTTAATCAATCTTATTGTCAACCTCTTATTCCTTCATATACAGACCAACTGGACCAACATCTGTTGTGTGTTTTGGGTTTTATATATTTGTAGCTATGGAGGGTAAGTCTTAAGTTTGTAAAGTCACACATAAATGTTGCAGCCAGTTCAAGAATAAAATTCATATGGCAAATAATCATTAGGTTGGATTCAAGAGATCCTGAAAGCCCTGGACCACAGCGACTACTTCTTCTTTTTGTCACTGGAAATACCTACAGTTTTCACTTGCCAGCTAAAAATGTGCTCTACTTTCTAGTCAAATATACATTTTATATGTGCAAGTCATATCAATTAACTTATAGGGCCAAGAGTAGAGCCTTGAGGAACACCTCGGTACTCTGTGGTATGGTCTGGAGATCCATTTGAATGAAAAGTGCATGAACTTATGATATCCCTGATACACACAGGCTGTCTGAGAAAATAAATTTCCGGCTGAGACCGCATGCATCGCTACGCTTCTACTGTAGTGCTGTTGTAAATATTTGAACTTCATCAGATGCAACAATGAAATGGAGTGCAACCAGGCTAAAACGCTAACTGAAGTCAAGTGAACTTGACAACAGAGAAGTTCTATGTGACAGAATTTGTTAGAACAGTAAGATTATTGCATTAAAATTCATACAAGATTTCTTTGTAAAGCAAACAAGCACTTATTGCAGCAAACAATTAGTTACTTAATAGGTTTATGTTCTTGTGCTGTGAGGAAAGAGTTTCTTTGGGATTCAATTTAAAGTTTTCATGAATCAGGATGAACCGACAGATTCTGCTTCATCACAATTAATAACCTTTGTGATGTAAAAGGTATATTATGTATAACACGATTTAAATAATATGGTATTATGGCAAGTTACAGTGTTCTGTGTGTCATCTTGTCTTCGTTAGTGTATCATAGAGTATTAATGTTTATCACTGACTGTAAAGGTCTCACTCATCATTGTGCTTATATGATCAGATTGACCAGCCTGACCTTTCCACTTATCGACTCTTTCATTGGTGCATTTGTATCTATAGGGCCTTTCTGGGTCCTGATTATTTTGGCTCTTATTTCTCTAAAACATTTGGTGTAAATGACGCTTATGGTCTCAGGAATCTGTCCCTTAGGTCGGACTGAATTAGACAAAATTGCTTTCAGGTACTCTCCTCCCTCTTATTAGGACTTACTGTGAAATGATATAAAGCTGAAGTGCTGGTCTCTCTCGATGAATTTAAAGTGGTAATGGAGGATCTCGTGGTAGACTCAGAAGGAGCTGTCTTTGCTTTGTTTATTAAAGATTCAAATATATTTGTCCTGTGAGCCTGCTGCTGCTTTGATTAGGACTATTGCCTTCTGGAGCGCTTCAACATCACAAGTTACTTTGTTCTCTCTTTTATGTGACTTTGACTGTATTTTCATTGTGTGTGTCTTTTTACTTTGCTGTTTCCTTCATGTGACTTTGACTGGATATTGATTTTATAAGTTGTTGTATGTTGTTGGTCTGCAGCTTTTATGTTTTCTGTATTTTTTTTTAAATATAATAATTATTATTTTAGAATAGAATAAGTCATAATTATGTTTTCTTGACCAGATCCCCCCTGACAATGAACTTCTTAATCTCAATGAGACTTCCTGATTAAATAAAGGTTTCATGAAATCATAAAATAATAATAATGGCAAAGGAAAGCAGCATCATCCTCTCTCACAAATTGCTTTTGCTGAGAAATATTGAAAATAAAAATCTTTCACATCGGAAAAAATGTTTGATGAAAATACTTTCGCCTTGATCTTGAGTCAAAAAATTAGTCACTGAAATATGGCAGATTTAAAAATAATTATTCTATAAAGATATTTAGATGTATATATTATGCTGTGTCATGAGCACTATTAGCAGATATAAAACTTGATATTTACTACACAAATTTAGATAGAAAAAGTTTTTATGTAATGTTTTGGATAAATTGCAATATCATATTTGATGTAATTATACACAGTTTATTTTATGAGATGTATTTACAACTTTACTCATGACTTTGGGAGAGTTAAAATGTAATCCAAATTAAAAGCCAATTTAATGTAATAATAAAGTGGGTATACTCTGGGAACTGGAGATGACTCTTCATATTTGTCAAGGGTGAATTATTATGTGACTGGACATTCCTGCAATAGTAGCATGCAGCTCTTCTCTTCTTTTCAAAAGACATGTGTGTTTAGCAAATATGCTAAATGCTAATATGCTAAATTTGTTAAATAGTGTGAGTTTTTCACCACATGTATTTTTGTTACGTGTTTTTATCTGTCACCAAACTGTGTACACGTTTCTGCTCACAGCATTTGCACAATGATTTTCAAGCAGCACAGCGCTGACGTAGGCATGCCAGCTCATCTTCCATTTCATGTATCTTTACGTTTACATTGCATGGTGACTTGCCAACACATGGGTATCTCTCACATATCACAAAGTCTCAAGTGACCTACTAGGCTTTCATTTTGTGCTCTGTGTCTCTTCTCTGTAATAGTATTTGTCACTTTTTTCAAACGGTGGCTCTCTCAGTTTGGAATGAATCTCCATTTTCTAAGACCCATTCAGGCTATAATGCTGTGCTGTATGTCTCAGGCAGTCCCTGGCCGTGCAGCTGTAAAGAAAATTAAATCCTACAGCAAAACAGTCAAGCGATGCCACTCTGAGACCAATGGGCCTGTACGGGACATCGCAATCGTATTGGGTGGCTGAAAAGAGTTTGAGAGCCTCCACACGTTTCTGTTCATACACTCTCACTGCAAAGCTGATGGGTTTCAGACGGCGTTACACCCACCACTGTCTGTACTCAATTATGATACTAAACGAAAGTGTTCACAGGGTTTTTTCCTTGTGCCTTGTGGTTAAAATTTCACTTAGTAGAGAAGGAGGAGGGATTTTACAGCACCCACGCTGCCTTCCTTCAGAGGGCGTTAGTGTAAACACAGAGAGCAAAGACTCTAAATGCCGACTGAACTTTTCACCTGGCATTTTCTCTGACAGTGGTTAGGCCATGTTCTGTAAGATGGCTGCCAGCGGGCAAGTCACAGGAAAAGGAGGCAGGGGATCAGTGGGCAGCCGGGTCATGGTGTAAGAGGCGACTCGTATGTAAGTAAAGAGGTCTAAGCTCTTTCTGCTTCAAATGCATGACTTAGTGCCCTAGTTACATCGGTGCTCTTTTCTTGGGGCACCTGCAG
Organism: Hoplostethus mediterraneus; assembly: GCA_034670385.1. Taxonomy (NCBI): domain Eukaryota; kingdom Metazoa; phylum Chordata; class Actinopteri; order Trachichthyiformes; family Trachichthyidae; genus Hoplostethus; species Hoplostethus mediterraneus. The sequence goes on from JAXDDW010000074.1 coordinate 773,843, forward strand.
GCTGAAGAAGTCCATCAGCCCTCGGAGTCACCATAAAACCAATGGCGCCTCAAGAACCTTCTCATGACCTCCCATCCTCCCCTCCGTTCACTGGGCTCTTGATCCTCTCTCTGACTTTTACAAGCCCAGAAGACCTCTGGCTGACACGACATTTGACAAACTCCTGTTAATGTGTATAATCAAAAACTACCAGGCGGTTGGCTCAGTGGAGTTTACACAAAGAAAAGGATCATAACCTACTCGTGTATTTTTTGTGTCGCTTTACATCCCGGAAAACATCAGGGGGACCTCATAATGCCCAATCTATTTGTCAATTCCTAAAAAAATGTGAAAGGCTATTTTTCCATGGATCTTTTCTGACAGGCTGTTAGTCCCAGAATAGATGACATCTTTGACACTGATGTGTCATGTCTCAGCAGCTCAGACATGGAAGGCAGCCTGTCTAGGCTTGATGCAGTGCAGGCAGGGAGCCAACAGAGGTACAGGGGGAATGTAGTGGAGACCTATTTAAAACCAATCCTATCTGTAGATCCACTGTGGGCTAAACAAAGGATTGGGCCTCATTATAGAAAGATAAGAGCGGACCAGTTGTTATGTGAAAATGCCATCAGGGAGGCCGCCAAGAGACTGTGGCCCGTCTTTTATCTTTTTTCCTAAATATCTATGCGTCTTTCCAGTGCATTGTATGCTTTCGCTTGTACCAAGCGTGCTCATCAGCGTCTCCCTCCATCCCCCCATATCACTCCATGTTGCTGCCGGTCATGTGTGTATGTCATGAGTGGGAAAACGATGATAAACACTGACAAATACGCCCGGCTATTTCCCTGTGCCACAGAGCAGAAGTAATCCCTAGAAGTTGTGTAGGAAGAACGACTGCAGAAAGCTTGTTCCTGCAAATTCAGAAATGAAAACAGACATTTCTGCTTTCTGGGTCAGCTCAGTCAGGAGTGCAATGTAGCTGTAAAACCACATTCCCTTGTTAGTTGTAATTTTGATATTTTGATGCCATGTTAGTGTATCTATTTTAGTAATGTAATAATCTTCTCAGTTGTTTCCACTGCTGGTTTCTATTCTGAATTAATATATATTGAATGTTGATTGTGATATATTGAATATTTTACATAAGCAAACATCATGAAATTGCTATTTATTTTTTTACAATTATTTTAAATAAATATTTGTAATAAAATGCCTCATCGGGTAATAATGTATTAATAAAATCTATAAAATATTGGAAAAGTCTTTGAATTTAGTCTTTGAATGAGAAAAACCTCAACTCAACTTTTGAGAGGATTTGTGTAAATAAGTTATTACCAGTTTGATGTGCTCAAAGCGTTCAGCTCCAGGGCTGTAATGCACTACAATGTTCAGATAAATAATTTAGGGTAATTTTATACAGTAGGAGCATCTGAATGGTAAACTCTGTGTACCAGAGGGAATATTATCAGTTAACCTATCCTGAGTATTGAAATCCATCAATTCCCAAGACCATTAATCATTGAAAAGCTGTTCTGAGGTCAGTTTTATACAGTGGTGATGTACAAAATATCACAGCTTAGTTTTGATTACAATTTTTGCTACATATTATCGCTAAAATGAAACTGGGTTTAGATTATATATTGCATCTAAATAGCTTCTTTTTTTTTTTAGTTTTAATGATAATCTATACTGGCCGACATTTAAATAACTTTATTTTATTTTATGTTTTTTTTCAAAAGTTTTTTCCAAATCGTTTTTCATAGAAAAAATGGTGTAGTTTTTTTTTCTTATGAATAAATTAAGGAGTGCAATACGACCTATTTTCACAAAAATATGCAAGACAAGTAATGTATCATTAATCTCTTTCAATTCTTAGCATTATTTATACCAAAAATATAAATATCTCTATATTTCAAAATGAAACTAACTGAATCTGCTGTCATTGGAAAAAATAAAGCACGGAAACAAGATTTAACCTCATAATAAATATTAATCAAAGGACACTACTTCAAAATGGATCATGAAAATAATAGTAAAAAAAATGATCTACTGTATGCAAGAACAAAATCAAACTTTGACATAAACCTGAATGACGATATGACAGGATACAATCTACTACTGGCCCTGTTGGTTTTTAAAACGTAGACAGCCATACTGTAGATGAAAATGTGATATATGGTCTTGTCTAATTAAGGCTGTCTGGTGGCTTTAGAGTGTATTGATTTTTCTGTTTCTTTAAACAAGCAACCAGCTACACTTTGACCCAGCATGCCTTCCATGACGGCGTAAATAGCAGCTTCATGGCTGCTAAGAAATTCACTACCTTCATAAGGCCTGTAGATATTTCCTGTTGTGAATTAGCTGCTAGAATTTCCCCCCAGAAAGGTTTTTGATCTATTGAGGGTGCTACTTTTTATAGAGGCCAATAGGAATAAAATACAATTTTGCGTCAATATGATGAAGGTTCAAAAAGAGATGACATCTAGTATCCTTGTTAGTTGATTTTCCTTGTTACTTTCCATCCAGCTACAGCTGCCCCTGACGGCTCAGCCAGCTGCCATTATAGTGTCGTTTTTCAGCGGCGCCTATATATCTGTATAAGCCATGCTTGTGATTACTATTACTATAGTTACTAGAACTATTTTATTTTGTGCCAACAGGCTGTACAATGTTACCTCCAACGTCAACCCCTGAGCCTGCTGCTTTCTTCTTGACCCCCCCATACAAACACACACCTACAGTCAGACCTTCTCAGAAATTATTATTTCTTGCACTACCTTGTACATTTTTTTGGTATATTTTTTGTATTTTTTATACAACCTTTAACCTTACACTTGTTTATTGTGTAGTGATGTGTGCCTCTATCTTGATTTGTTCTGCTGCAAAACTGCAAAGGGACAATAAAGAGCCATCTATCTATCTATCTGTCTATCTGTCTGTCTGTCTATCTATCTATCCATCTATCTATCTATTACTATCCTCTCACCTGTTCTCTGTTGGTGAGTGGCGACAGGTGGTCAAGTACGGACCAACTGTATCAGCTAAATATGGAAATGATATAACTGCTATTGTACGCTGTGAAAGAAGGGAGACCTTATCCTCCGTTGCCCCCACTGGTGCCCTTGGCTAACCTGGCCTGATTTGCAAAGGCAGCCATTTGCATTTCCTGCCAGCATCACATCCACACACACATCCACACACACACACACACACACACACACACACACACACACACACACACACACATAGGAATACAGTCTATTATCACTTGAAGTGCATACACAAAGGCTGCAGCTCTGTCCACTCACAAGTTTTCCACTCCATACACCAGGCGGATCCCCCACAGGCTATCCCCCATTGCCCTGGATATGTTAGCGCTGTGCCAGACAACGTAAACTGGCACACACATGCACAGATAGCCTATAGAAACAGAGGCACTCCACACTCTCATCCCAGACATGTGCATAAGCTTTGATATCGCAGAATAAAAGAAGCTTAGCTATCAACTTAGACACAGTGAACTCTGGGTGACACGGGGTTCACCACGAGGTTATTGGTTTAAATTAGCTGATTGATCTCCTGGACTGAGGGAGGGGGTCTGTCCTGTTGTTATCGATTTGCTCCACTAGGGGCCAGTGTAATACCTAGTTTTGGGTGATTCTGATTGAGGAGGGTGTAATGAATGAATAGTGAGAGAGAGTAAGAGAGGTATGACCCTTTGATGAACTGCAAATCTGCTGGGAGCTCAGCGGGGTACTGCTGACTGGTTAAATGCCAACCCTCCACCTGCAGGAAAACAATGACATTCATGCATCTGTGTGCGTGTGAGTGACTGAGGGTCTTTGTTTGTCCATGTGCCTGTATTTGCATTTGTCTGTTAGTGCTTACATGAGCACTTGTTTGTGAGTGTGTGGGTGTTTTAATGTTTGGCATGTGGCAAATCACGCTAACATGTGGCCAGCGATGCAGCACACAAGGTCCCGTGTCCCCGTTTCCCCAGCGGCTTCACCCTAGCTGTGTCCACTCCCCGTCAAACCCCTACAGCGCTTCGAGACAGCGGTCCACTTGCAAATGAAGCCCGGCGAACATTTTCCTCACAGCTTCAATCAAGACGTTTCAAGTCTCCGCTGCCAGATCACTTCTCCAAACAATCCCCCTGGCCGGTTGTCTCCACTTTCTGGACTTTCTCCACCTCCCTTTTGTCCTCCTCCCACTCCTTCTCCTTTCCCCATCTCTTTATTTTGTTTCCTAACACAAGCCAGGACCGGGAGGCACATGATTAGGCCGCCGCTAATTGGTATCAGATTCGCAGGTTTGGATCAGCACCACATTGGCTGGAGCCAAAGCACTACTCACATCTACATGGAGAGAGGGTCGCTAGGATCCCAAGCCTGTTGGCCCATTTGGCCAACCATCAGTTTCCCCTTACAGAGTCACAGGCCTGCCATCACGCACAGTGCTCCGGGGCCAGAGAAACCCCATGCACACACATGTATGACAGCTTTCATGTGCAAGCCAAACTGTGATCAGAGGGCCCTCCGTATTGACACCTTTCACGGTTTATTAGCACCTTGACGGTGAGAGAGCAGGACAGCTGAGAAGTTTGTAGTGTGACGGGCAGAACCGACCAGCCTGGAGAGAGGGCTGTGGTGAAGGGAGGCGAGGTGAAGATGGGGATCTGGGAATGGGGTCTGCCTGCCACATTTTCTGCCTTTGTGGCCCCCAGACACAGAAACCTTCATGCACAAGCACATGCAAAATATATACACACAGAACGAAGACACACACTTGCTCTTGTCATTGATAATACACTTTGTCAGTGTGTGTGTGTGTGTGTGTTTTCTTTGGGTTTTTTAAATGAAGGCTTTTGTGATTGGCCTACAGACACTGCCACTGGATTTGTTTTGGCACAGTATGCAGTATACACAGTGTTTCGACTTTATCGCAGTGACATGAGTTGTCAGACGGAGGAGCGACTGCGATGCTTTGCAGAGATAATGGTGGTACCAAGGGAAGCAGATTGAAACAAAAAAAAAACAACTAAGCTAGACAGAGTGGGACACCTGCATGCTACCATAACATGTCCGCCTTCCCCCAGGGATATTCCTGACCCAGAAAGCAAAGCACCCAGCAGGCTGTCAGTGGCTAAAGGATGGTTTGTGGCCATTAAGCTAGTGGCGGCATAGTACACCGACAACAGCGCACAGACTCACCAGCAGCAAACACTTGGGATGCTGCCACTGAATATGAGACAGCAGCCACTAGGGGTTTGCTGCCAATACTCCGACAGGGCACCAACAACGTCAAACACTTGGCAGCTTCACCACCTTACGGTTAACCCCTTATTTAACCTGACAAGTTGACGAAAAACACATGCTTGTTTACAACAAAAGTCCGGGGGAGCAGTCTACTTCCCACTCACACCTGAGCTTCCTGGACCTTTTAGCCACCGAGCTAACACAATCGAGGGTCCAGTGCTTTGCTCGAGGACCCTTCAAAAGTATCAGTTAAATTTGATCAAATTTGCCAATTTGAATTTTTTTACTTCCCTATAGCACAAATTGCTGGGGGGTTGACAGATGTTGAGATGTTGGCTTTCAAAACGAACTTTCCTCCCTGTACTTTGGAACCGAAACGCCCCATTTTCCAAACAACCGGCATTGCAACACATTTCAGCAACAAAGCCAAAAAGCCTCGTCCTCTATACTGGCTTCTCAATTCCAGTATTTTGTATGGTGATGTTTTACCTCTTCACATTTCTGTCGGATCTCTGCTCTAATTAGCTAGCTTACTTGTCTCTGCTGTGAAAAAATGTATTGTTTGTGTCAATTACAGGCCACCGTATATCAAGGGGAGCAGCGGGAGGTCTGCAGAGGGGTGTCTGGTACAGTCAACCTCCCCCACCCCTCTGCAGACCACCTACTGCTCCTGTGCTGCTTCACTGCTGCTTTCCCACTGCTACGCTGTCAGCCTCCTACTGCTCCTCTACCAGCTACTTGCCACTCCTCTGTCAGTAGGTGATGGCAGCCACCATCACCACGGGGAGCAGAGGTTGCAAGTGACTTTCAGGTGGGTTGAGGAGAGAAGGGTTTCAGACGGGTTTGGCAGGGGCTTGCTGTGTGGCAGTGTGTGCAAGTTTTTGTTTGAAAAGTTTCCTAACTTTTGGCAACCATCGTCCTGAGTGTTACGCCAGTACTTGTGTGAGAATCGGAGGTGCGGCATTCGTCAGAGCTGAGTCCTCCTGACCAGCTGATGTTGCGTCATTGTACAGATTGCCTGCATTGCATAGAGACGGAAAAATAATCCAGTTTATTTTACATTTTGATTTCCATCCTCAGATTTTCAAAGGGCCTAAATACCACCAGCAAGTACAGATAGAGGCATATGGTTACTGCTGACAGTAACCCACCCCAGACTAGTATTGGCTTGCCTTTTCTTGGCTCAGGCTTTTCATTCTGACCCACCATCAGATAAGAGAACAATATGAATCAAGGATTTTGATTGGAAGGGAAAATTTCCCCACTGCCTTTTGCATGACACCAGCAAAGGCAGGAGAGTGAGGAAAAAATGAGAGCCTTTCAAAATGGATCAACATTTCCATTTGTTTTGGATGATAAGCAATCTCTCTTACTCTTTAATTAAAGCAGGATTGGGGTCGGCTCGATTGTTATGGCACTTTTTAAAAGCTTTTTGTGGAAATACAATCCTGTGACCATTTCGCTAAGCTAGAGCCCCCCCTATCCACTTTCTCCCGTCTCTCTGTGCCCCATGGCAAGTCCTCTCATACTCCGAATCCCTGCCAAACACAACAACCAGGGACCGTCCACAGCACGAAGAGAAACTGATAAAGCACGATCTCCGTCTCGTTTTTGTTGTCCCGCCTTCTCTCCCATTGTCAATCTACCCCTCTCCCCGGCTGGCACATCCAATCGAATTAAAACATAATGGAAGGCATAGAGAAGGGAGGTCGCGGGGCCCCCGTGTCCCTAAAGTCAGTGAGGGCGAAGGAGAGAGGAGATGGGAGTCGATAGCTGCCCCTTCACCCCACCCTCCCCCCCTTACCTCTCGTAATCCCGTCTTGAAACCAAAGAGAGGAAGAAAGGGGCAGCATCTGCCACCCAAAGAAGTTACAATAACAGAGAGGAAACCGACCAGCCTCGGACACCAAAACCCTTCCATAATCTAGGCAATAGAGGAAGGCCTATGGAACAAGTGACACGGTTGGGGTGTGCGTGTGTGTGTGTGTGTGTGTGTGTGGACGGCCAACCAGATCGACTCATGGGTAACAGATGGTGCCTTATCATTGGCCAGGATCGGCCGTACAGCACACATTCCTAGACATGCCGGTAATGCCCTTTGTGTTGTTCAGCTAATGCTAACTTCACGTAAGATTACACGCTAAATTACTGTCAGAGTGCGCTCATTACTCTATACGTTAGCTCTCCGCTCCTCAAACAGAGCACCCCGGGGTGGGGGGGGGGGGGGGGGGGGCGCCTGTTCATCGGCTAAGATAATTGTTGTCCGATGATTGGACAAGCTATTACACCTTCCTGTGTGCTTCTCCTTTAATTAGACATCCAAGCATCCAGGCTGGTGTTGCATTACAACCGGCACCGCCCATGTGTGTGCCTCGGACGCTCCACCAAAGCCACGCTTCCTCACCTGGCCACCCTTAAAGCCGTCCTTTTAGCATCCCTCCTCCTTCGCCCCTTTTAATAACGCCCTTTTATTCTTGAACACATTATTAAACGCTGTCACTCAGGCTAAATACCAGGCATAGTTGGGTTAGAGTCTAAACGGTGATGGGGGGTGGGGGGGGGGTTGGGGTATGGAGACCTCTGAATGATGGATCTGTTTGAGTCCATTAAATGCCGGTGTTGTGAATAGAGAGAGAAAGGTAAAAGCTGGGAGGCTGAAAGAAGGCTGGAGGGAGGCCAAGTGCATCGCGGCAAGGGGTGAGGAGTTCATGCTGGGGTGCAGCAGGGGGGCTGGTTTTCACCCTGGCTGGACACTGTGAGGGCTGGTCAGTGAAAAAGATGATTGACAACTGGTCTAACGGACCGGATGATTGACAAATGCAGTTGGCATGTCATGCTGAGTCGAGGGTGGAGTGATTGTATTGGTGTGTGTGTGTGTGTGTGTCCGTGCATGCGTGTGTGAGTACATGTGTGTGAGCATGTGTGTGGGTGTATGAACATGAGTTTGAGTGTATGCATGAGTCTGTGTGCAGCTACTATTATATTATGCCAGTAGTTAATTTCTAAACTTTTCTAAACAATTTCTAAACATACAAGCCAGCTGTTTTAGCAGAACTGAATAGATCTGGTAACTTTCTGACTGTGATCATTTCATCTCCGATACCTCCGATCAATTTTGTGTTTAGCAGCTTGCTAGCTAGCTAACCATAGTGTACAGTCAGCTAACCATCACTGTCTCGTAAACACATCTGGTTTGCACACTAGCTAACGTATCCAGTAGAGGCTAGCGTTAGCAGTGGCTAGTAGTCCCATGTTAACAGTAACTAAGCTAGCCTGCTGGCTAGTTAGCTAGCCACCAGTGTGTTCAGGTTAACTGAGCTGACTCTTCTCCAGCTCCAACTCAAGAGTGTTTTGGAGTAGAGACTAGGGCTGAAGACAAGACCGTTTACTGAGTCACAGTAACCTACATGTGGAGACAAATCACACTGTTCATTTTTACTTAGAACAGTACTGGATGGATTTACACTCACATTTCTGGTATCTGTTTTTCTAGCCTAGTTGTTACATGTTTTGTCATTATTGATGCACAGCCATAATGGGCCTCCATGATTGGGTCAGCCGTGGTTGCTGGGAGATTTGTGACATAACTGCAAAATCTCTACATAGCAATAACTATACTACTAATACTAGTAACTGACACACTGACCCATGTCAGTAGCTGGAGTAAAACGGTCTTGTTTTGATATTGAATAGCCCTAGTGCCCCCACAGTGAGAGACAAAGCTCATGATAAGGCTTAACCGCGGGCTGTGATGGGCCTATTGGTTACATTGAGGAGTGACAGGCTGATGGGAAAATGAGTTTGCAAAGCGTCCTGAGAGTGGTCATGCAGTGGTGATGTCAGAGTGTGGCTCGACACAAACAGACACACACACGCACGCACACACACACACACACACACACATAAACAAGGATCACCTGCCTGGAGACAGGGTGGATTATGGGGAATTAGGGGGGCACTGTGTAACTTGGCACTGGAGCTGGAGGTCCTGTTGTTGATCGTCCGCCAAAATACATAGACACACTCTTACAATAGAAAGCACACAGATGCCTAAAGACACGATGAAATGAACACATGTACGAGTCAGAGAAAGACGTGCTTGTACCCGCATGCTTATATTGACACTTGCAGACAATGCACACTGTACAGGCACACACACACACACGCACACACACACACACACACACACTCTCTCCAGCTCCCAACAGTATGTGTGTGTGTCCTATCCAACAGTAGCAACTGTAACAATGACAAGGCTTAGCGGTGCAACAGTAGCCCCCCTGTAGATTGACATACGAGACCTCTGTTCATACAGTGCGACCATTCACAGCCTCGGAGCTCCATAACACGCACTTAGCCACCGCTAACCTGCAGCTGTGCACTGTCGTAATTAAAAGTGCGGCCTTTACATGAAATGTCAATCTTTATTTAGGCTACTAACGACAAGCATAATTCTTGCTAATGTAAACTGTGAGGAGGCGTAGCGGGCACTGGGTATCATTTGGTGTACAGTACAAGAACCTGTTTGATTATGGGCTCCATCAGCCACACCTCAAACGTTGCCTCTTTCACTTTCAGCAAATGAAAACTATTCTTTTACAGATGTGGTTTTCATCAGATACATTTCATTCCAAAATGAAATGTAGAGATATTGAGAGATATTGAATGAAACTTCAGCCCACCAAGCACAAAATTGGGCCTTGTTTAATCCGTCTGATTTGGTCCAAATTTAGCCCAATGTGATCTGTTTCAGACCACATATAGCCCCAATACAGCCATGAAAATAAGATCACATTGCAGCAAGTGGGGAAATATATCTTTTCAACGACCTGAACCAAACTTCTTTTCACCTTTTCACCACTTTTCAACCAAATCTCAACGTTGTTTAGACGTCTGGCAAGTTGTCTTTTCAACGTCTTTTCAACAGATTTTTGCTGGGTGGGAGGTAGTGATTTTTCCTAATGGATATACATTCTGAGATGCAGCTCGACAAACAGACTTCCTCCAATTAAAGAGCTAACTATTGCTTTGATGCTATCACACACGTTGCACCATTGGGGAACTTGAGGCTCAGCATGAAACATTGTCCCTCCAAATCGGTGCAATTAACTGGTTCACGGACTAAGTGACATTGAAAACACACTGCCAGATGTCAGTTACCATACACACACACATACACACACACGCACACAAATCTGAAACACACATGCACAAATAAGAACATACACACACACATATGCGAACACAATCGTTACAGTACAGCTACACATGCATTCAATTGTGAAATAATAAACTGCTGCTGGATGTAAATTATATAGAAACACACACACACACACACGCACGTGCACACGCAGGCAGCAACACACATTCATATGTGCATGTATGCTCATACATACTAAACACACTGACCCAATGCTCTGACATGCAAGCTTACTGTACATCAGGTAGCAAGTATCAGCATGACACACACACTGACACACACACACAGACACACACACACACACACACACACACACACACACACACACACATACAAACCTACAGTATTGCTACACATGCATATCTCTCACACCCCCTGCCAGTTGTCAGTCAGTCACTGCCTTTGAGCACAAGGCCTTTGGGACTAGATTAAATCCTTCTGGAGACAGGATGACGGGTACAGAGGCCTGCAGTGAACACACACACCCCACACACACACACACACACCCCACACACACACACACACACTGTGAATGATGGCATGTCCTCTGCTAACTATCTCGACATGATGAAACCCAGTGTTCTTTGCTAACTTGCCAGTGGAAGAAACTTTTTCTGATAAAACAGATTACCTGTCATTCCAGTATTTCACCTCCTAATAGAGAAGGTCTCTGTGTGTCTGTGAACAGAAATAATGTTTTATCATCTCCAGAGAGGGAACGATTCCTCAAACAGTTAAAGGTATCAGGCAAAGGAAAATGTGTTTAAACTTTAAGTCGACTGCTGCTGGAACGAGGCAGGAAATTAAAAGCCAGCCAGTAAATATTTTGTGATTGCCTGCAAATAATGAGACAAAATAACATGTACTTGTAAATGTTTTATTGCCTCAGCCTGCGGGTGTAATACAACCAAACAGACGATTTACTCTTTATCAGTGTAATATAACAAACCGCAAATTAGTGGCTCATTGTTGTGCGCTGCCGTGGTTGACAGAACCTTTTCTCCTCGGTTAATGACATCTTGACAAAAAGCAATTTCTGCCTTTTTTTCATTTCCAACTTCTTGAATTGCATTACCTGCATGAGATGAATGCAATTTGAAAGCAATAGGCCAGCGTGGCAGGGGGATTGCCGGGTGGGTTGAGGTAGCCGTGGATATCCAAGATGCTTCAAATTGCCCCAGGCATTGTGTTGTGATTCGCGCAGGGTTTCCTCATTGGCTGCTGACAAGGTGTTGGCAGCTGTAACCAACAGCGGATGAGTTATGGGCATATTTCAGAAGATTCTTTGTTTTCACTGGTCGCATTGTGAGGCGGCGGCAGCTAGGCAACCAGCGGTAAAATTCACAGTCTTCAGGCTCGAGAATGAAAGTTATGCAGAGGCGAAACAGATGGGGATGAAGTTTTTGGCACGGCGCTTTGCCATTTTTGATGTGCTCTTTTGTCGTTCTTGAACGCCAACGTCAACTGTCTTCCCTGGCCCCCGCTGCAAGTGGCCACAGCAGCTGTAATAATACACTAGTGACAGAGTGATGTCGGGTTTATGACCCAGTTCCTCCAGTGAAATGAGACGCCTTACAGTATGTGTGTGTGTGTGCCATACCTGCACCGTGTGTCCACAGATGAACTATTCACGCGACTCCTTTTACGACTTATCGTACGCAATGACACAAAATGCTGTTGATATCCGCTGAAGGGGCGTATTCACTGCCACGTACTCTTTGCATTATGGGTAAGATGATACGTGTATTAATCTGGTCAAAACTGGAAGGTGCGTATATATGTGTGCGTATGTGTCGGCTGGTGGTGTGTGTGTGTGTGAGTGTGAGAGCGAGGAGCGAGCGAGAGAGAGAGAGTGAGAGTGTTATTAACAGATGAAATAGTGTCATGGCTGCCCAATCTCTTCTCTCAGATGACAACACAGCTGCGGAATTGATGGCAGCAACATTTTTGAAATCCTCCATTCTCCCACGCTAGCGTCGCAAAACTGCCACGAGACGAGGCGTGAAAAGACCCCGGTGCCATTCAAAATTCACAATTGCAAAGATACTCGATTACACCCTCTAAGTCTTTATTGCCGAGTATCTGACACTCATCCAGCTTTTTACCAGACCTCCAGCACACTGCGTCCTTGGGTTTGGAGTCCTTATGTGCCGGTCTGCACCATCCACCTATTATTGTGTTTTTGATGAACAGGCCAGGCGATGGCCAAACCCAAGGGCACAGTCCATCTATCTGCCATCTGTCAGCAACTTGTCATCCAGCTTTAGTAATTACACAAGCGTAAATACAGCTGGGAGACAGTAGTGTGACGGCCGGATGAGATCTATGCTGTGTGTATTCCTGCGTGTCTCTGGTGAAGGCTGGAAAAAAAAAAACTTGAGGGCTCGCAGCTTTTACCCTCAGGAAGCGACCGCGGCTTTTATGAGCCGACGTGGAAGTGGCTCTGGCCTCCGACCTTTGATCCCTCGACGTGGCTTTTTGATTGGCTGGTGACCCCCCGGCGCAGGCTGGTGCTCGGGACTGAGATGGATGAGGGCTATATAGAGATTGTGTGGGTGAGTGTGTTTCTGTGTGTGTGTGTGTGTGTGTGTCTGGGTATGATGACACAGCGACAGAATGAGGGAGAGTCTCTCTGCACTGTGAACATATTTGATTTTTTGACTCTGCATTTGTCTTTGTGATGTGAACAATATTCTGCCGGGGTAAAATCTATTCAGAGTAGATAACCGAGACAGGCCGGGACGGAATGGCAACACGCCAGAATAAAAGTACGATAAATATAAGTACGTTCTTATTTTTAACCTTTATTTATCCAGGGAATATTAGCTGAACTCACATGCTCTTTATCAAACTCACCCTTTTACTGGGGAGCTTCCCAGTATAACCACAGCTTTGCCCTGGGGACCACTGAGGAGCTCCACTGGAGGAATTGGGGATTAAAGCCCTATCCACATGGGACTGGTACTATGTGGGAACCTTGTGTAATGAATTACCCACCGACCTCTGCGATGAAACACATTCACACGGTAAAATGACATGATTTGATCGTTTTAAGATTTTACAATTTGCGGTTTGTGATTTAGTGATGCAGAATTTGTTTGAAGCTGAAAATGCATTCAAAATCTTCCTCTATAGATTCCACTACTGCCTCCATTTCTCATGGCAGGAGGAAGAAATTGCACGTCTCGATGAAGATCAAAACACCGAAAACAAATCACGTGTGAAATTATTGAGTTACATTTTCATGTGATTAGTATTATCAGTGGAGCTCTGTCTTCACCAAAATACAGTAGATACTTTGTGACGTTGACATGGTAGATTAAAATCACAGACGACCTTTATTACACATCACCGGACGTCCCGATATTTGTCCCGTGTGAATCGGGCTGAAGTGTCTTGCTCAGGGACACCTCACCTCTAGCTGTCGCTGTCAAGGAGGAAGTGTTTCTCTTCTACATTCCCTGCCCAGACTCCCCCAGCCGGATCCCGGGATTCGATCTCCCAACCTTCACAAGCTTGCCTCTTCGCTCGGCCTTCCCCACGTGGATCCATTAACCTACTGCATCTCCCTTAAAGAAAATGTGACGTCTTTCCAGAGACATTTACGGTGTTCACATGGGATCCAAAGAGTGAACTAGCCAATGAATTAAAACGAGAGAGGACGGGTTTATGCATGGACATCTCTGCCCGGATAACCCGTGGACAACAATACACGGAAGCAATAAAAGAGGGTCTATAAATTAGTTGCGGGAGATCAAGGAAAAAGGCCCGACTGGGAGGATAAAACACCCTAAATCTTCCATCCATTTTAGACTTCAGATAGATTCTTTATCTTTATGTGAAGGTACTCGGAAAAGATTAAAGCAGTCTGCAAGCAGCGGGGGTCAAATCTAGGTGGTCTGGCTTCATCGACCACACAGACGTTCGAGGAGCACCGAGTCTGCACGCTAGTATGAGAAAAAGCAAAGCCTGCACACTAGGAAAGCAATTCGTACACCTTTTATTGACGACGTTTCAATCCGGCGTGGGTCTTCGTCAGGTCAAACGGAACTGACAAAGAATCTGACCCGAAGAAGATTCACATTGGTGAGTAATTTGAGTTGCTACAGGCTTTGCTCTTCCTCTTCTACTGTGATTCATCCGGCCGAGCAGCTCACCTTGATGCCCGTATATCTATCAGTTTTATGAGGCGAGGTAGCCACTGCCGGCGCCTGTCTTGAAGAATCCATTTTGGACGTAGGATAGATTTTTTATCTTTACGTGGCGGTGAAGTAAAAGATTAGTGGTCTGTGAGCAGGATGTGGGATGAAGCTCGGTGGTCTGGAGCACCGAGTGACCGGGCGAGTTAGCCACCACCGGCGCATCTGGGAAAATTGAAGACATGAGTAGCCATACTCGGGGATGTTGACTGACAGGACCCCCACCCTCTCCCCCCCCTCCACCCTCTGGCCTTTTTTGGTGGAGGAGGCAGATGTGGAACCAACGTAGGGGAGGGTAGAGGGGAGAGCCCGGTCTGACAGTGATTATGACCGTGGGAGTTTCTCTTGTACTTCTCTCTCTCTGTCTACAGTCACAGATTGGAGTTTTTAGTTACACAACCATTTCACAGAAGCAGGGCTGCTTTGGAGGCAGAAACAATCTTATTGGTTGAATTTATCCTCAGTGGGCGGGGCCAAAGAACCACAGTTTTTCGGAGAGCTAACTAGCAAACTGGAAACCTGAAAAACGAAATGCCATGACTTCATTTTTTATTCATTCATGACCGTGGCGTTCATGGTCTTGGAGGGTCAGCAGGCTAGCTAACCAGCTCACCCAGATAGCTATAGGCTAGTATGGTTATTTTGAACTTTGATGGTCTGCTAGGCTAACTAGCTAACCTGGACTGAATTTGTTCAGTTCAGAGCAGAGCGCTAGGCTTCATAATATCAGCTAGTTCCCCTGAGGAATATTTGTATTACTAAAACTTGCCTTACACTGACATGCATGCACTCACACACACACACAGTTGGACACTCAGACTTAATTTTTCTGGGAAGCACTCAAAACCCCTCCTTTAAAAAAAGAATCCTGACTCATTAGTCACTCTTGACTCGGTTTTTGGCCCCTGCAGATTCCCTTCCTCACTTTCTCCTTCCTCCTCATCCTCTCCTTGAACTCACCTCCTGCCTCTCTCCTCTCCCACTGTTTTTCACACCTCCCTTGCCCTCCTTGAATTCTCAAACTTCAGCTTCGCTCACCTCGCTCCTCTCCTCTCCATCACTGCTCTCGCTCCTCTTCCTCCTGTGTTTGTTTACCGGTGATGATTGCTGACCCAGCAGCCCTCCAATCTCTCCACCGCCTGCATCAGGGCTGTGAAAGGCCAAGGACAGCAGTCTTAACCTCAAGGTTTTTTTGTTTTTTTTCACTGCTGTTGTATATTTGTTGGGTTGCTTATCTGGCTCTTTGTTATAAAGCCTTCATGGTGGGAGAAAGGTGTGATGGAAGGCTGAAAAGTCAAACTCATAAGCCTGACTGACTTTAATAGTAACTGGTGATCAGCAGTGATGAATTAAAATTATGAATTATGGGTAATTCTGTCTCTTGGGTAAGTTTTAATGGAGTAAACATCAGTGAAATACTAATTGGAAATATGTGGAGTAAAAATCGCTAAATCGCGTCTAAACAGTGTGATTATGTTAACTTTGTGTACGAACTGAACAAAGTAAGCGTTGAAAAAGTGGATGAAAAGCAGTAAATGCTATTTTGTGAAGTCAGTCACGACCATGTAATCTGAAACACTTTGCCAAACAACAGGATGGAGCAGATGTTACTATCCTGTGTGCTATTAAAACAGGGTGAGTGCCTGTAATGCTCCAATCTAAAGTCACACTTTTATCATACCGTTTGGATGCCGCCCTTGCCGATGCTTCAGCGCGTGTTGTTTACTATTTGCTGTCTCTTTCTGTTGCTCATTATTCCGATGTAATTGTTAGTAAAGGCTTCATTTTTTGTGATTAGAGGAAAAGAAAAAGGAAAGAGAAAAAGGGAAATTGAAAATAAAAACAGAAGTGGAAAAGATTAAAAAGCTATTTGAAAATGCAAACTGAAATAGAAAAAAAATGTCAATGAAAAAAAGTGAAATCCCAAAAGTTAAACGCCATTTTCTTTGCTGCCGTTCATTTCCAGGTGTCGCCCTTCCATCAATCAATCAAAACGTTTTTTTTTCAAATTGCCTTTTAATCTCATCCATTTCTTTTCATTTCCAATATTCTCCTTCCTAAATTCCTCTGGACGCCCTGAGAACTTTCTCTATGAATTTTCATCCCTGTTGCTCTGTTCCTGTGCAGTCTCTCTTGGTCTTGTCACACAAAAAAACCTGAGTTAAAATATCATCACACGAAAACAGAGAAAGCGCCTTCAGTGATTTCCTCTCAACAAAACAAGTCGCTTAAAGTGCGGACGGCGGGGAAGAAGAGAGGGTCTAGCTCGGGGCCAAGAGGAGTGCCATACCGCTGAACATAAAAGCAACAATCACAACAACCGCGGCCCCTGAGAACCCTCTTCCCCCCCTACCTGAATTATACATGAGTCCAATACAGAGAAAATAAATATTTATACCTTTTTATATTGAAAGATTTAACAATGAAGTGACGTTGTGTTGGTGCTGAAAAAAAGAAAGACTCCTGGACCGATCGAGTATTCAGGGAACTTTCCGGAGTTCAGTGTTTGGCGGGCATGTGAGTATTCTCGTGCTTTAGTGTACTGCATGTCACAGCATCTTCACTACAAGCACAGATGGACGGTATTTCCACTGCATTTAATATGAACTGAATCACTGTTATGTTGTAACCTGTTTTGTCAGGTTTGTACCTTGGCCTGACTCAAAGGGTAAAGAGTTTTTTTTTTCTTTTTTGTTCGTTCGACGTTTAGAAATCATACACAGTTCAAAGTATTTGCAGTATTTTGAAGACTGAAAAAAACTGTTGTGTTGAAGTGTTGAAGGTGGACCGCCGGCGTGTCTCCGCTCAGGACGTCGTGCCAGCCGCGGCTGCAAATCAAGGCCGTCAAAGCCGTGCGCCGGAGAGAATTCATCTTCATAACTGAATGAAGATGTTGACTCGACCGGAGTCATTAAAAAGTCTCCCAACACTATAACGCTGTTTGGGCTTTTATAGACTTCAATATCCCGCTGCTGTCTGTGCAGAAAGCTTTTTGGCCGGCCGGCTTTGCTGCGGCCAGCACCTTGGGGTAATGAATTCCATTAAATCACCCCCTTGCTCTCATTAAGACCACATTAGAAGAGAGCAGAACCTGGAGCAAAGTACACAACCGCCATTGTGCGTTGATCCAGAAAAGAGGAAAAACAAACCACTCGACGTGGAATGGAAGGGGTCCGCTTTTGGTTTTTTGGGAACCAGAAACAGGCTGCTCTTTATTGGTCCCCCCCACCCCCTCAACCCGACTGCAGCAGGCAAACACAGATTAGGAGATGAAAAGAAGGGACGGGAGAAGAGCGAGGGGGACATTTCTGTATTGATAGGTTAGAGAGAGGCTCGTCCAGGGTGTGTATGAGAAAGAGAGAGAGAGGTGGATGGAGAGTGTGTGTGTGTTTTTTTGGTCCAAGTGTGTGCATTTGAATAGGAAGGTTTTTGTTGTTTAAGTGTGTATGTCCAGGTTCTTCATGTTTAAGTGTGTGTGTGTGTGTGTGTGAGGCAGTCTTTATGCTTTAGTGTGTGTGTGTGTGTGTGTGTGTGTGTGTGCGTACAGATGAGTCTCAGGAGAGCGTAGTTGGACCACTCTACAGGCCTGCTATCGTCTGCCAGGAAAAGTTAAGTGATAGCGTGTCTCTGCAGAACATTTCTCAGATTAGACACGAAAAAACATTAGAATGAATCAGTTTTAATGTTTCTGGACGTGTAAACGCGTTGCGCAACGCAGCCTCGCACCGGTTCTGGCTGCGTCCGCAGGTTGTGTGTGTGTGTGTGTGTGCGCGTGGAGTTTGGTTCAGCCTTTCAACCTATCGCCGTTTCCTGTGATCCATGGGAGTTTGCACGTTGTTCGGGAAGCGATGGAGTGGCGGGCCAACGCCAGAGACATGTCACGCATCAACGTGTTGGAGATGTTTGAGCTTTACAAGTAATTGTTTTGCGTTTTCACTGGGGGACGTTTCAAAGGCAATTCTCTATCCAACGCGATGAGACAGACAATATGTTTTGTCTTATTATTCTCACAGTTCATTCTTCTTCTTCTTTTTCTTTCTTCTCATTCATTAAAGGGTAATTCTGGGATTTTTCAATCTATATCCACAAAATCGCCTATCATACCGCTAAGTAGATCCCAAAGATTTCGGAGTTGCTCCGGTAGATCGGCTCAGCCGGGGGCTCAATGGCTGCTTTCATAGACCACCTTTGTCATATTCACAAGAACTCTGAACTCTGAACTCTGACTAAGGTGGTCTATGAAAGCAAGAGGGCTGACTTGTTGCAAGAAGAGGATCGTGTAAACAGCCGTCCTCGAGTGAATCCTCTCGCCGTAGACTACCTTTGTCCACCGTCCATTTCAGAGCGGGACTTCTCCTTGAGCTAGACTTTAGTTTTCTGGTTAAAAAAGGTCTATTTCTGTAGCGATCCTTTCGGTAATGTTGTCAGACACTTGTCAGACACACGAATAACAATCTGAGCCTGTCAGTGGCAAAATCAAGCACTTTTAGTGGGCGTACTTTGACCGCATTGATATGCCCTGGATTACATTGCAGCCATTGAGCCCCTGTTTCGCGACTGCCGGCTGAGCCGATCTACCGGAGCAACTCCGAAACTTTTGGGATCTACTTAGCGGTATGATAGGCGATTTTGTGGATATAGAGGCCAGGTTGAAAAATCCCGGAATTACCCTTTAACTTTCATTAACTTTCTTTCTTTTTTTCTTTCTTTCTCTACTTCTCACCTCCTTTTTCTCACAGAGTATTGTCTGTTGGAGCCAGTACGTTAAGTCTGTCTAGGCTGGTCTTGTTGTTTTGGGCCAATAACACCCCAAACCATTTGCACCGAGGGTGGCTCGCCCAATGGGATGACGTCTCATTGCTACATGTTGGAACAGTTGTTTAATTTGTTGGACAGCCTGCATCCAACATGTCAGCCCAGTTGCTGTTGTTAACGAGTTACTTTAAAATCAACCGTAAATGAACTTGCCAGATTTCCCAATCTTCATAAATCGAGTTGATTTTATTAGTGTGGATGTGACGGATGGTTCTGCTGACGTCGGGGGATTCGCTGCCATGTTTGCTGTCTGTGTCAAGTGGGACATATCAGAGCCTACCAACACCTGTCCTACTTTTATTTACCTCCAGGAGGCCGATGTGAACGGCTCGTATTTACAGTAAATCCGATATGATGTGGGCGCGGCGTCAATCATAAACAGACACAGGTGCGAGGTTCATTGGACACTAAACCGCAGGTGATTGTGAAATCCATACTTGTGTCCTTGTGGAGAACGTTCTCCCCTGAACCATCTTGGCAAACTTTTCATGAAAGCAGAGACACATCCTATCAGTTTCAGACGGGCGGGCGTTTTCCCATCTGCTTCAGCTGGCTCTGTACTACTGACTATAGCCTATTCACTCTCGTTGACCGAGTCGCCATCTGACGCATCCTTGGTTGGCAAGCGAACCTCCAGATCTCCAGATCTATCCGTCGTCGTTTTCTTTTTTTAATCGTACTTTGGCCAGATATTGGGTCAAATGCGTCACGGAGGACACAAAAACTCATATTGAGAAAAAACCCATATGTAAGACCTAGTATGACTCTCCTGTCTGCCATTGTTTAGGAAATCTGGTTCATGGCCTCCCTGGATTATCCCCCCTCCCATCCCCCCCCCCCCCCAGCTTGGCTTCCCCTCCCTATTTGTTGTTATGTTGCTGGGCTGGTGATCATTTCAGCATGCACACTAAAAATCACCTCAGGTGCAGTGAGAACAGGACAAGCATGTCTTATGTGTGTGTGCACGTGTGTGTGTGTGTGTGTGTGTGTGAGTCCTACTTTAATAGAAGTACTATTAATTTGCGTTAATTGAATAGAAGTAAAATTACTGGTGGAAAAATCTGCTTGAGTTTGTTTCTTTATCATAAAAAAATCACTTTACAAAATAAAGTGCATAAAAAGGGTTAAGAATAAATACAATTCATTCAACATGACAAATGGCCAGCTCCTGATGAAAAGCTTATGGAGAGCCAGTGTGCACGTCTGTGTGTGTGTGTGTGTGTGCGCGCGCGATTATAGGGAGTACAGGCAACACCCTCACTCTCGGGTCTGCCCTCACCCTTACTCTCGGGGCAACACCCTCGCTCTCGGGGTCGGCTCTCCCCTCATCACCGCGGCTTTCTCTCTCCCGAGTCCTCCGCCTTCTCCCTCTCCGTTGATCCACACATAGCACCCGTGGGAGACTGCAGGTGGAGCGCCTTCACCGCTGACGCGCCGTCAGGCTCGACGGGCGGCTCAAAGCCCCGGCCCCGCTCACAGGGGGGATGAAACGTCTTTCCTGATTTTCTTTTCTCTTTTCTTTCCAATAAAGGCTGGATGAGCCTGAGCCCAGAATCCCTCCATTGATCTCGTCTTGTGTTAGACCAGCCGTGTATTAGCTGTAATACGTGTCTTCTATCTCTAGTTATATCTCCGTCTTGATCCTCTGTTTCTAGATCGCTTTAAGACATATGGCAGAGCTGTATGTAATTAGTCCTGCAGCGGGCCCGGAGAGAGGGAGTAATCAGGCTCGCGAGGCAGGGCCCGCGAGGAACGAGACAACAAAGACCGTCCCTGTTCTCTTTGGCGACTCGTTCAATTCCGCCTCACCCCCCCCCCCCCCCCCCCCCCTCCCCCCCCCGGCCTCGTCTCCCCCTCGCGTCCCCCCTAAAACGGTTGTGATATCGCCCATCTCTCCCGCTCTCTCGCGCTAAAACCCACAATCTCTCTCACTTTCTCAGACTTTCTTTCATTCTGCCCCCGACACACAATAGGTCTCCTCAACCAGGGTCCCGTTTGATGTCACCCCCTCAGCCCCCCCCCCCCCCCCCGAACAGCGAAGCCCCCCCCCATCTCCCTTTCTGTGTCTTTTTTTTTTCCCCCCTTAAAAAATTCACCCAGTTTATTTATTTATTTCAGGCGAGCCGACGTTCACTCATCGCCCACCTCTCTGAGCTTGTCCCCTCTGTGCCCTTTTTCTGGAGAACGGGAGCCTGCGCTGGTCCATCACCACCTCCCACTCAGCCACCAGCCTCCCCCCCCCCCCCATCTCACCCTCTTCCCACCCTTCCCACAATCCACTGTCAATCCTCTGCCGTTTCTTTTTCCTCCATCGTTCCCATCCCACCCATCCTCTCAGTTCTCCTGCCCATTCTGCCCTTCCTACTTATATTTACCTCTTAGGCTTTAAAGGGGCAATAAGTAGTATTTTTACTGCCTTATAGCACAACACGAGGCAGTACTACATCTGTAGGGATTGATGTTGATCAATACCAATAACTCAATGGTTACCAGGAGATTTCTGGATTTCAAAACTCACTTAGCAGCTTGTACTTTGTTTTGGAACAAAAAGGGAATTTCAAGACGCTCCCGACCCCGACCCCCGACCCACGTCAAAACAGTATTATCAGTCCAACATTTTGCATGGTGATGTATTACCTCTTCCTATCGCTGCTCTAAAGCTTGTTGACTCGTTTCTATTGCGAAAATGTAACTTTATTGTTTTTGTCTATCGCAGGCCACCGTAAATCAAGGGGACGGGGTGGAGGTGGCTCTCTGACCACTGGGCCAAGTACACCTTCCTGCATTGCAAAAAAGTCTCCCATTTCCATCCAGTCCATTTTCTATATGCCGGATTCGCTCTTGCTGTCTCTCACACTCTTTGAATCTCCTTCACCAAACCCTGCCCTGTTATCGCCCCCGGCTTCTCTCTCAGCATTATAACCTTCCTCATCTACCTTCTCTTTTCTGGATGCAGAATTCAGACAATGTCATGTGTTTTACTCAGCCTTTGCAGTGCAAACAATCTTCCATTTAACACAATCTTGTATTGAGTCTTGAAATAAGTGAAATTATCTGCCACTGGGGTGAGAACCAAGTGGTAGTACTTTGAAATGAGGCGGTTCAAGGTTTAGTCATTTGTTTTAAGAAAGAAGCTGAATTCTATTGAAAATAAATCTTTTGTCTTAAGAAAATACAATTTTTTGGACTTTTTAGGATTACTTGTTGGGATCTTTTGTAATGTGATGGGTAACTACGGTTTCTCTTTTTGCACTGCAGATAAAACATAGACCTTTATCAATGTGTGCGCTGCTTAGAAAAAAAAATCAATAATCTCTTACCGTTTTAGTGCTTCTCAGCTGCTGCTACACACACACACACACACACACACACACACACACACACACACACACACACACACGTGCAAACAAACCCTTTCCCCTCCATCTTATCCCTCCTTCCGCACCCCTGGGTTGATCCCTCGGCCGGTTGACTACACTGAGTGATGTGTTTACGGCGGGGGCTTTGGCTCGGGGCGCTAGCAGCACACAGATATTAATTCCACTGACTTTATCTGCTTGGGGACTCCGTGTGTACGTGTGTGAGAGAGATCAGTGCACATATGGCTTGTCCAGCGGTGTAGTGGAGGGTAAACCCACCTAAACCCAGTGGACCCACTTCCTTATTTGTAAGAATATACCCACCCAGTTCACCCACTGGAATAAACCTTTAACACCTCAATTCATAATATCCATCATAGTAAGTACTATCAAACTAAAGTATGATAAGGAAAAAGTAATGTTTTGAGAGTATAATTTATGTTTATATCGGTTTATATTTGACTGGAGGTCATAGTTTACACACCTTATAATTTACTACTACATCACTGGGTGTGTCTGCATGTTTTGGTGCATGCGTGTGTGTTTGTTTGACAGTGTGGGTGTGCGTTCGTGTGTGTTTGCATGTGTTTTTTTTTCCGCCGCAGACCAACCGGCTATCTATCTTTCGCAGCACAGCCTACAGTGCACACCACCCGTCTCCATCAAATATCTATCTCACGCCGATTGTCCACCTGCGCTCTGCTTATATAAGTGCGTATTTGTATGCAGCCCGGCATCGTTCCCGTAATAGCTAGCCATTCCACGTAGATCAGCGGTGACAAGCGTAATCTGTCTGCATGGCACTGGCTCCCATAGCACGCTGCACCCCATTTACAGTCTATAGGCTCCGTCGTAGCAGAGCCTGAAACCAATACTGCAGGATGTTTTCATTTAGTGTTTTCCTCCATGATGGACTTGTGATGACCCACTCTGCAGTTCGGGAAAACATTTTGACCTCTGATAAACGCTAGCCAGGGCAAATGCAGAGAGATACGCTCCGATATTAAATTTGCAACAGAGCGCCGAAAGGTAAACAAAAGCGAGGATTGGTTGATGTCATTCCATCAACGAGGAAGTGAATGCCTGCAGTCATCATTGAAGGAGAATCCCATTTTCCAAATGTCCCGACAGATTGCTGAGTGAGCTGCACGGCCATAGAATATTACACCACTTAACAATATAAAATGTCGGAGTGCTTTTTTCCCTCAGTGGTATTTGTCTGCTTTCTGCTTTGCTGCCTTGTAGGAGTCCATGTCCCTTGGCTAAATGTTTCAGTTAGTTTCGGATGACAGCGCCCATGCGGCACCTCCCGGTTTTTGAACAGTCTGCAGTGTGTATCGTCTTACCCATAATGCAAAGAGTATGTGCCGATGAAAACGGCCTTTCAATTGTTTTGTCTGAGGAAGAAGGAAAACAAGAAAATTCAGAGGCTTACAGGAATACACACACACACACACACAAACTCACACATACATAGCCAAGCCGCCACCACCCACCTACGCACCACTCCCAACAAAGCTATCATGTGACACTTGGGACCGATAATGTTTGTAATTCATGTTGGCGCGTCAGATTGGAAGAGGCAGCTGTTGCGCCTCTCCTAAACGTTTGATATGGAAAAGTGTGAAAGGTCACAGGTTCCTCTCCGCAGGTTCCGCCTTGGATGTCAGCCCTGAAATGCAATCATTTTTCAACATCTTCTGGGCATAGTCTCCAGACACACACACGCACGCGCGCGCACACACACACACACACACACACACACACACACACACACACACACACAATTGCATATAAACATTTAAACACACATAGTTTTTAATTTTTCAAACAATTGTCGGAGGTAGAAATGATCTCATTGGTTAGTTAAACCTCAATGGGTGGAGCCAAAGAACAACAGTTTTTTCTGAGCGCAAGTTAGCTAACTAGCAAAGAAGGAACTGAAAATATATATAAGACTGGCTAAGAAACATTAGACTGAAGCCCAGTGAAAAAGAAAGGAGGTTAGTTAGTTAGTTAATATTATGAAGGCTAGCGCTCTTGCTATTGAATGGAAAAAGGCAATAGCCACACTAAGTTATCTCGGTTAGCTAGCTAGCTTAGCTGACCCTTCAAGTTCAAACTAGCCAAACTAGCCTATAGCTCTCTAGGTAAGCTAGTTAGCTAACCTGCTGACCTTCCACGATCATCAATGTCATGGTCGTGAATGACTGACAAAAGAAGTTTCAAGTTTTCCAGTTAGAAAAATGGTGATTCTTTGGCTCCGCCCACTAACTCAACCAATGAGACTATTTCTGCAGCTTTGCCTCCAAGAAATCTGCTAAGCACAAACTTGGATGTTCACACTTTTATATAAGCACATACACTTGCATATGCACACATGCACATATACTTACAGTACACACACACACACACACACACTCTGACAGACAAAAACAACAGCCCCTATTCAAATCAGCAGATGAAGCAGATTGCTGATAAGAAACCTGTCAGTTGCGGGGATCTAGGCTCAAGCCTTCCAGGCCGACAGACAGGCCGACAGGAAGACAGACAGGAAGACAGACAGGCAGACAGACGACAGCATTTGTTTGTTTTCCAGTCTTTGACAAGCCGAGTAGCTGGCACTGCCAAGTTGGAACAAACGATTTTAAGACCCAAAATGAACTGTCAGTAAACAACAGTGATGGATGGAGGTTCAGAGGATGGATTAGATGCGTGTCTGTTTTTTTCGGCGGGATGGTAAAGAAAATAATAACTATGATTAAAAAAATGAAAGACGTAAACAAATAAAATGCTATTCATCATATTAACTCCACATGAAACAGCCTAGTCATATTACAGTCAGAGTAGGAAGTAGTTTCCTCACATGTCCATTGGAGACATACATGCGTACATGCGTTCAACATTCGATTCAAAACTGAAGAGGTGAAAGAAGGAAACAACACTCTCTCCTTGGATTAGGATTAAGACTTGGGGTGAGCTGGACTAGGAATATGCTCCATGTAGCTCCATTGATCCTGACCTGGTCAAACTATTAGGAAAAGATCCAACGTCGGTTAGTGCAGTTTTCTCTGGACGGAGCCCTCGCCGCTGTTGAGGAGACATTTTGTATTTCACTCTTAAGTTTCAGCTCATCACTTTCTGTGTGTGGAGAAGATTTCCCCGTCAGTGTCTTTTCCCGACAGCAGGATTTTTTTATTTTATTTCATTTGACGAGCTCTACTGGAGCAGAAATTGGAAGTTAACTGCCTTGCTCAAGCGCACCTTGATGGTTTGAGTTAGATGGAGAGCATGTCTCGCTCCATCGCGCCCCGACTGGGATTTGTCCTGCAGACCCTCCTGTCACAAGCTCGCGTCCTGCAACTCCTGAGAAGCAAATCTTGAAATATTTTAAAAAGATGTAAGGCCGTTGTTACACATTTCCACTTGCCAGATCTGCAGTTGGTTCAATTTGCTCAGGAAGTGGATTTTACCCATTAAAAGGTTCTTATGTGTTATCTTGAGTATCAATGCTATATCATTAATCAATGATTAGCAGCTTCACTTTACATTTTAGATTGAAAAACTTTGCTACAAACTGATATATCACCATACAGCACAAAGTTAACACTATTAGTATTTAGAGGATAGTAGCTAGTTGACATGACAGCCATCAAGAAGTCCTAGAATCACAAAACCTCACACTTTTTACACACTGAAACTTCCCCCCCCCCCCCCAAAATGGATGTAGCCTATTGCGCTCTGGAACCTCAAACTCGGTGGTTACAAATTCTTCCCCTTCATTCACTGCGAGCCGAACCTGTTTCATCGCGTGGAATTGAAGAAAGTATGACTCACGCCGCTCTCATTTCAAAAGGTCACGATACTGAAAGGAATCCAAAGAAAAGAGAAGCCCCTGCCCAGTCCTTTGAAAGCAAGACTTTTTTTTTTTTTTTTTTTTTGTGATTTCACATCGACGTCCTCAGCCGAGCGTTTGGCTACGGGACAAGCTCAACTGTTGATTTTGCCAATAGAAAACTCATGTAGAAATCATGGAGATACCTGGCACGGTCGTCCGGTTTCAAACCCACTCATGAGAATGTAACACTATAGCTGTTTCTCCCGCGCTGCTTACAGTACCAGCAGGGAGGGGAATAGTGAACTCCCTGTTTCTCTCCTGGTCTCCTTGGTCTCACCCTCTCTCTCTCTCTCTCTCTCTCTCACCCCCTCTCTCTCTCTCTGAACTCTCTCCAGCTCTCCGAGGCTCTCCGTGGCTCCTCATGGACATGCACTAACACACAAACACCAACTTTAGAAGGAATAACCATCAGGTGTAACTTGTTGGCAAGTGACATCCGAGGACATTAACTGGTGTGGCTCCATATTAAAAATTTCCCCCCCTTTAACTGCGTTCAAATCCCCGGTTCAAATAATGTTCCTCCACTTCCTATCCACACGGGGAAGCTTAATCTCCCCGAAGTCTTCACCAAAAGCCCCAGTTTACGTTCCAGATCCACCTTTCCTCCCGATACGGTCGGCTTAGATCAAATCTCGACTGTATTTGCGAAATCTGCGGCGTGACATTTAACAAATGCACACAGGCACTTTCACGCGGCGTGCACGGCGGTAGTGGAGGTGCTACAACGTGAAAAAAAAAACATTAATATATACAGCATTTTCTTCCGACACTGTTCACACATTCAAAGTGCCTCACAAAGCGCCATGAATGCGTGCACTTGTTGTACAGGCAGCTCTAGTGGGATATAAACTCCTAACGCTGGCAGCGCGAGTGCCATGCTCTACCCGTTGAATTACACAGGTACGGCAGAAGTGTGTGTGTGTGTGTGTGTGTGTGTGTGTGTGTGCAGCCGAACCAGATAGGACCTGCAGCTAAAATAATTGGAGCCATTCATTAAGCCAGAACCAAAGCCAGATTGTGTCAGCTCCCTTGATCTGAATTTAATCAGGACAAAAAAAAAAAACGCCCTCCCTCCTCGCTCATTCCACCGTCCAGCTGAGCTCCAAGGACTTGCACTGAACCCTGCGTCGAGCGCCTCGCCTTAATTAGTCCATTGTTCCTGCGCGGCCCGGCATGCAACTCTCTCGGCAGAGAGCTTCATGGGAGTTTCTCCAAGCTGTCACCTGGGGCAAACTTTTACTTACTGGGATTTCCCCCCCTCCACCCCCCGACACACACACACACACACACACACACACACACACACACATAACTCCTCTCTCCGCAGACATATTTCCACTTCTTTTTCTCTCTCGCCGTTGACAGACATGCAGACAGACAGACGGACGTATGGCGATATCGAAGGTTTCAATCTGCTATTTCAGCACAGAGGAAAGAGAGGAGGTTGGGGTTGGGGTGGGGGTTGGGGGGGGGGATTCAATTCCCTGAGTTTTGATTGTTTTAGGTTGTGTTCACACTGCAGGCCTTCATGCTGACTTTCAGATTGCTGGTCATATCAGATTTATTTGGATGACTGTTCATATCTATTCTATGATGCAACCCGTATCTACCAATGTCGAACATATACCTGTAAGCAGAGCAATCATAACCGAACTCTTCTCATCTCCCGCTTGTTTCCAACCCGTTCGGTTACGGTGTGAGTTTTGACCGGATTGCGGCGTCTCCCCCAATACCAATCAAGTCGACTATTTATAGTGTCTCGTTGTCTTCCATGCTGATGCTGCTGTGGGCGCCAAAATTATGACAAATGTCACAGGTGAATGGAGTAAGATGTATTGTGTTGTGTTGTGTTGTCATGGCAACGCCGACAAATTCCGTTGCATCTCTAAGGTCTGATTTTGTACCACACATCCACATCCAGTCCAGGCTAGAATTGAAAAAGTGCGACTCCATGCAGTTTTTTTTTACTCTTCACATTGATTAGAAAAAAAATCAGATCTGAAAAAAAAAAAAAAAAAAAATCACAGTTGGGAGATTTTCAGCTGCAGTGTGAAACTCAGAGTGGTGCTCAGCTAGCCTCGCCAAAATCAGCAGGAAGGCCCAAAGGATGGAGGGCCACTCACACTCTCTCCATCTCGCTGTAACTGTCAAGTGAGAGGCGTCAACCTTTCAATTTTCGGAAGGGGAAGGAACTTGCTGAATATCTCCATTTTGAATCGGAGGACAAAGGGAACCGAAGAGTGGAGCACTCGAGATTCAACTGTCGAGGCAGAAAGGACGCTTTTGTCCCGGGCTGCATTAAACCGGTAATTACACCAAAGAGACTGAAGGATTTCTGCTGCTGTTTGATCTTTGTAAATTGATATAATTTCCCCTCAGTCTGATATGCTGTACAATGAGGCGGTTATTGATGGCATTTGAGATGGAGCATGGCTAATTACACTCATGAATGCTTTAATGGCTCGACCTGCACCGCTGTGTCGACTGTACCATTAAGGCAAACCGCAGCACAGAGATCATGGGCGTAGATACCACTTGATACGTGTCAAATGTTCGTCAGGACTGGGTTCCTGGCTGGAAATATCCATTACATTACAGAGCTGTGTTTGATGAAGCTGGGAATCTTTGATCTCCAGAAGGCCCTCAGCTGATCCTGGCCAATAGGGGGAGCTGTAGCATCTCTAATAGCACAACAAAGAGCTTGTGAGAGAGAGAGAGAACATAACAGAGACGGAGACATAGAGAGAGGCTTGACCCTCGGGCATTTGTGTGTGTGTGTGTGTGTGTGTGTGCTTTTTCGGTGTTTCTGGATCTGTGTATTTTTGTTTTTGTGTTTTTACTGTAAATGATTCTTAGAAATTCCTCACAAAAATGTGTCCTTGCGTCCTAAATATGAATGAATAGGAAAGATATGAGTGTGACTATAAGTTTAACGCTGCTCAACCGGTGTGTTTCAAGACGATGACTTCATTCAGATTCATTCATTACATTACATTACATTACATTCCAGGCATTTGGCAGACACTTTTATCCAAAGCGACGTAGAGTAAGTGCATTCAACGTAGGTAGAGAACTACTAGTCACCAGGAGGGAGTTGCAGTATTCCAGGAGGGAGATGACAAGAGCCTGGATGAGCTCCTGCGTCATTCCTATTCCTCATGGAGGGGTGGCATGGTGTCCAAAACTTAAGTATATCAAAAAGGGATTTAAAAACTTTCCATATTACTCAACTTCCAACATTTAATCTCTGTGGGCTGCTGGGATATATGGGGTGAAGCCGGACAGCATAAAATTGAGTTTGATTAAATTTAATGAGATGTAGTTCATTCATTTATTACATCTTGATCACATTAATGGCTATGGACAGTTAAATTCTTAATCTCCCATCTATTACATTATAAATGGAATACATGGATCATCAAATCAATTAGTAATGATAAAGATAACATTGCAAAATGATGGCTTTTGACCAATTACAAGGGGATGTACAGATTAATGTAATGGATTAATGGTCAGAAGAAGTTATGGCTGCTGCCAACACCATCTTACAGAAAAGTAACTAAGAGTGACAAGAAATGATTTTGCAGTCCAACTTCCAGTGTTTGCTGTTGTCTCTCATCTTTGCTAGCAAAACAGTAAAGTAGGATTTGTTAGTATGATGTGTAGGGACTGAGTAAGATTAAAATGATCACATGAAAAGTTATATTCCAAAAAATATATATAGATTACTGAACTTTAGTTGATTATTAGAGATTTAATATCTCTAAAATAAAGAAGATCCAATCTAAAGTATGATTATAAATAAAGAAGATTTAAAGTAATAATCTGTGATATTTTCATATAAATAAATGTCCCCTCTGGAGACAGGAAGTGATGTGTTTTTACGTTTCCGGTGTGTTTGGAATCAACGGAAGAAGAACCAGGTAGTTAGCATGAGCAGCGATAGCCACCATGGCTGAACAGACAAAGAAAAGAGCGCCACCTACAGACACTCAAACTTCATTAACAGAAAATCCAAGGAGAAAGACGTCACAGTACTGGACACACTGTTTGATTGACAGGTCATCTCTGGGAAGAGCAGTGAGGAACAGCACAGTGAGGAACACCACAGTGAGGAACAGCACAACAATGAGTGCAAAGATGTTGGATCTCATGGATTACCACTTTAAGTCTATTATCCCTTAAAAACATCATAACTGCTCTAATTTTGCACTTTGATTCACTTTGTAAAAAAGATGATTATCTTTATTATGGAATGAAACTCATATGATGATCATCATCCCACCATGCTGTACTACTATTAAATATATTATGAATTCAATTCAAGAATAAAAGAACAACAACCATGTGTAACCCCACAAGGTCTCCAGAGACCTGCAGGACAGCATCT
The DNA here is from genome assembly GCA_034670385.1 of Hoplostethus mediterraneus. Lineage (NCBI taxonomy): Eukaryota > Metazoa > Chordata > Actinopteri > Trachichthyiformes > Trachichthyidae > Hoplostethus > Hoplostethus mediterraneus. Next base: position 804,941 of record JAXDDW010000074.1, read on the forward strand.
TGTGTTTTGTAGTCATATATGTGTGTGTGTGTGTGTGTGTGTGTGTGTGTGTCTGTGGACAGCCTTTCTAATGTCAGGTATATGTAACGAGCCCAGGGCAGGAACACCTTAGCTCACCTCCTGGCTCTGTAGACAGGAGGTAGTGAGGAGTGCCAGGATGAGAGACAACAAAGAGAAAACCAAGCTGAAGGGCACATGGCAGAGGATTGTTTGAAACTAGAAAAAAATGTGATACTTTGGAAGCCGAGTTATAAAACCAAAAGGAAGTATCTTGAGAAAAACTTGTTGAACTACAGGGAAGGTTTTTTCCGAGGGAGGGAGGTCTCTGACCAGCGAGAGAGTATGCAGCTTGTTTCTGTTGAGTTTTTGCCTTTTTTACTACATTTCTTGGGACACTTTAGAGTTTCCAAAACATCCAAACTGAAATGAACAGATGTGGTTAGATCAAACCTTTTTTTTTTTGCCTTTTCCTTTTAGTACAAAGGAGATATGTTGGGGATAAAATATCTTGGAACCTGTCTTTGCTGAGGTGACTGACTGTAGTAGCAGGGGAGCCTATTAAGGATTATTTAACAAATTAAGAGTTTGAGTGTCACTCTGGTTCATACACAACACACCTCTTGTTGAGTTTCATGTCTGCATCTCCCCCCTTTTTGGATTTCTACATCTTCTGTTGAAACCATTACTCAGGAACACCTTGTAACACTATATGTACAGTATGTGATTGTGATCACCAAGAAGAAGGAAGTTACACTGAAATGATTCAAAGGCCACCCAGAAGTCATACATGGGCCTCCGATGGCCGGGGTTTGACTTTCACTGGCATACAAGCGATAGTTGTTGATAACGCCATGTTGGACATAATCAAGTTTCAAGTCAAAACCCAAATGGATTTTGATCACTCGTTGGCAGATTTGCCCTTACAGCCTTACTGGCGCCCAGTTACCACCACCATCACACCTTGGTGACTCAACATGGCAGCGAGCTACGTTGACCGAGTCTGACCCCCTCGATAGATAGAGATCTGTTACTTTACTGGATGATGAGTAAATGGTTTTTTATCATGCTTTAGCACATTTTTTTTGCTTTTCATCATGATGAAAACATTTCATCACCGAATCAACGTTGTGATTTTTAATTCATTTTGCAACGCTATAATCAAAAGCACACCAGATCAGTTTCATCTCAGTATGTCTGAGCCAGGGGATCCTTGCATACAGTCCAACTCAACACGCGGTTAGCAGCATACGTTCATAATGGATTAAATATTAAGTGTGACTGAGCTGAGAGCAGGCAGCAAATGCATTCCTTTAACTCCCTCACCACACAAACACACTACATGTTATGTCTTAACAAGTTTATTCCTTTCAGTTTTAAACTGTTACTCTGAAGAATTCAAATCAAATAAAAACAAAAGTGACAATAACTTGGAATAAGGCAGATGGCTCCACTTGGTTAAAGAACATTATTAAAGTGGTAACCCTTGAAATTTGTTTGTGTGCACCAGGAGAATTACGGTCTGTGGTCTTCAGGTCTCCAGAACTAGCCCTGCATGAGGGAAATCCAGTCACACCAGCATGAGCAGCGCTTTGGTTGGTGCGCGGTGCGTTCACAGACCAGGAAGTAGCTCGGTGAATTTTTAACCGTAGTGGTAGAAATGAAATTTTTTCTTCAGGGATTCTCTTAGTGGTACTGCTACAGCACTTTGATGTTTGGTGTTAGAGTCAACATATATATATATACACACACACACACACACACACACACACACACACACACACACACACCTAGAAAGCTGTAGTGCACTTTTTTTCATTTAGTCTCCATCTTCTTCTTTAGAACAGCAAATGGAAAAGCTTTCATGACCTGGCTAGAGGTTGAATCACTGTTGTGTTATATCAATCAAAGATAAAGAGTAACAAGGTATAGAGTATTATTATTCATTTAAAAAACTGATTGTATTTATTTACAATAATGACTTGTTGAGATGGACATTTGCAGTGCACACTTCCCCATCACCACAACCTTTTCCCGCCTCGCTCTCTCAGTCTCACAGCTCCATTCCCCCGGTGCCACACTCTCTCACCTCGCCACTCGACCTGTATCATAACCGCCCCCCCCCCCCCCCCCCCATCCCCCACCATCCGACCTCCTCCACCGCTCACTGCTAGCAACAGCCCTATTAACCCCTTGCCAGGCTCTATATTGTTGTTGAATAATTGAAGGTGCTTCCCACCGCAGTGAAAAGGCACCTTAATAATGAATAGGGTAGGACTCCTTTTAAAGGTGGAACAGCCCGTTGAATAATTCAGGAAACTCTGTAGTAAAGACACCTGTTGCATAGAGAGAGGCCTCGCCGGGCAGCATTGCTCTTTGCGACACTTCAGGCCCCTGTGTGTACAGTAGGATGGGAAGCTTCCCCGCTTCCACCCCTGACTGAGGAAAATAAAGGTTTTGACATCAGAAAAGGTGACACAAATTTATGCACGTGCAGAGATTTGTTTCTGCAGTGAAAGGCATCGCTATCCCTGACGCAAGAACCACAGAATCTCTGTCATCAAAGTCCCGTGAAAAAATTGCTTTTACATACATGAACTTTTTAACTGATTTGTCTTTTCAAAATAAATGATATCCGGTTCCATGTCTGCTTCAGTATAACGTTTAGGCTTCCAGAAATGCCTCAGGGCAACGTTCTCTGGAGCCTCTCTTATATCTCTATCTTATATCTAGAGTCACGGCTCCAGATTCTGATTTCACTGCTAATACAAAGTTTAATGTCCACAAATTCGATACTAATACAGCAACACAGAAAACAAGGTAAACCATCAAACGGTGTGTTAACGCACTCGGACAGCTTTTTAGTGACTTTTGCACAGGGGGTTTGATATGTCGGTTTGGTGTATATCAGCTCTGGAAGCTAAATAGTTCCATATTTTGCTCCTGGCACCAGTTTAGTTTGTCAACCAGTTTAGGCGGACTGGGATTCAGTCCAATATGTGGTGGACTGTTTGACACTGTTACCATGTTTTCAGCTGTTTGACTTGGTTGAGTTTTGGATCTGACTGTGGATCAGTCTGTTCCAGGGGTGGCTAACCATGTGTAGCATGCAGGTTTTCTTTCCAACCAAAGACTACACCATTGCACATTTGCACATGTATTGCCACTACGCACTAACCTGTATATTTTTGATATTTGTAGTTTGTATATTGTATGTTGCTGTGTGCTTACTCTCTTGTTAGTTTGTCTGACATGACAGACTACATCCTAACACAATGTAGTGAAAGAAAAAAGCTCTAATTAAAATGTCACCCAAATTCACACTAACCAACTCACAATATGTGTACCGCTTGACACCCCTGGTCTATTCCAATCAGCGTTGCAAACTCCAAGGAGAGTAACTACTGGCGTCTCAAAAAGTTGCTAGATGTTGTCACACTGTATATTTGCTACAGTAAACCCCACTATTATTGGAGGGAGGGGCTTTGCTGTGTGGGACGCGATCTGACCAGACCTCTTTGGATCAGTCAAGCAGGCAGTGCAACTAGGTATCTGCTGTACCAATGTCGCTAGTCATTTTTGAGAAATAATGTCGCCAGGTGGGTCTGAAAAGTCACTAAATTTTGCAACCAAATCCCCAAGTTCTTTACCTTTAAACTATTCTGATCTATGTGCCGGCTGTACATGTAAGCCTTCTGGAGGGAACGGTGAAATGGAATTCCAGCGTGCAGAACACATTTGGTGAAAGTCTTGAGTGTTTCTAAATTCAATGTTGAATTCAGTCTTGCACAGCGGCGTTGTAGTATGGAAATTGTAATTATTGTGATGCTTCTTGTGTCACACGGACAGAGAGAACCTAATACTCCATATTCATGAGAAAACAAACCAACTGAGTAAGTCTGAGAGGAAAATGCCTGTCACACTTCAGATTTCTAGCCGTAAAAGTTGACAAATTCGATAACGGCTGCGCTGGAGAGGACGGATGAGAAAATAAATGGTTGGAGCAGCTTTGTCGTTTGTTTCCCCCCCCCGAGGTGCAGCAGAGAGCAGATCTCTGTCTGGGGTCACAGTCAGTGCTGAGAGCACACCTGGCGGCACAGATACAGTCATTTCTCCTCCAGAGAATGGAGGGGAGTATGTGTGTGATGAGGGAAAGATGCAGGAAGGGTGTGTGTGTGTGTGTGTGTGTGTGTGTGTGTGTGCGTGTGTGCCCGTTTGTTGAATATTCAACTGTAAGACAAGCTGAAGCTCAGAGGCTTGTGGGAAAGCGAGGTGACAATAAACACTCAGGTCGAGTCACTTTGAACCAAATCCCTGCTGTGGTGGAAATTAAGTTGAGTGCCATTTTGTTGTTTTTCTCTTCCTACATTAAGTCATATTTTTACTGTCGCATAGCACAAAATGACCATAGTGCAATGTGGGTGATTCTATGATTGCAAGACATTTTGCATTTGTAAATGAGTGTAAAAAGTAAATGGTTGACACAACATATGTGGCACCCCAGCGCAGTTTCCCAGCACAGATCACGCTTCAGGCAGGATTCATACTAAACGCTGACCTTTAATCATTCACTGAAAAACATCTCGAAACGTGTTCTCTTGAATCAAGTACCACATGGCATTTTTCAAAAAGAAATTTCATAAATATTTCACAGATAATTGGTTAAAATGTGATTCATGTGAAGATGCGTCTTCCCGGTCTTTTTCCACAAGCATGGAGGCTCTCAAGAAGCCTTTATGTCCGTACTCTTCAGACCAACCAGTAACTATTGTGGACGTATAATAAGAAAATAACATCCATTCAAAGATGTTCTGCTGTTCTTGCCAGAGGCAACGCTTGTAGCAGCTTTAGGTACGTTTAGTCTGCAGGAGGCGGTAGACATTTGTCAAGCTAATCAAGAGATGTAATTTAGGGTTCTTCACACTTTCTGTGGACATTTCATAGATGCTGGCTGAATGTTGGCATGTAGCCAACGTAGACATATGGAACCTCTTTAGTCTGGTAACACGTGGACACTCCCATCTCTGTCATTTTGGAAACTAATAACAGAGATTGCTTATCTCATGGTCATGAATATTACAGACGTCCTGTGATAACAGTTCCTACACATGTTGTCCTGAAAACTAATCCTGTCTGAATAGGACTTTAGTTATTTCACACTTAATGTTTGGTGTATTGGCAAGGAATCTGTTGAGATGATCTCATGTTCATAAAAGGAAAATGATTTAAAACATTTATAAATAAACTCATTGTATTGTTTAGATTTATTAGACAAGAAAAACAGGGTTTTCGGTGATCAGCTCATTTTTGGTTTTATAAATAACTGATACTGCATAATCATGGTATCGGTTAAACTGGTTTATCATTCATGGAAAAATAATAATAATAATACATTTAAAAAAGTTTTAGTAACAATATATGTAAGATATATCCCACGGACATGAAAGCTGTGCCCTTGGTCACTGTTGGAGGATGATAAAAGTCAGAGATTACTTAAAACCCTGTTGGACGCCAATGAGAGAGTCAGCATTGCTTTTGTCAATCCTGAAAAACTACCTTTTGAAGACTTTGCATGTTTTTTGGCTGACAAAAGCAATATACTCTTTGGCTTGGCCGTCTGATGGTGTCAGCATTTCTGTTCTTACTATTTATTTTTTTATTTTAGTTTTCTTCACCCTCAGATCTAAATCAGGAAGCACTTTACCACAGTTGTTGGACTTCACAGTTGACATCATCTTAGGGCAAGTGAGAGAGGACCTGGTTCAGCACCTTGTGGCACTCCACTACCACCAGCTCCAATGGCAGGTCAGGCGTCACAGATGTCACTGGACAGTTTAATGGAAAAAGGTAAATCATTTATAAAGAGACACTGTACTCTGAGAAGTTTCCCTGTTCTGCTTTTCAAATGGCAGGACAAAATGGTGACAGAGCTGTAGAGAGACTAGACAGAACAGACACCTTGACATTTAATCCCATTTAGTGAGCTCTTAATTGAGTGAATAATGTTTCTTGGAAAAATGTATCGCGCTTCGTACCTTCACATAATATTTCACTCAAATGCCACTGTCGCTTGTTAACGTTTTTCAAAATTGACAGTATTGTCGAGGGTGACATTGAAGAAGTGATAACAACAGTTTCGCTGATTCTATCTGCTATGCTAACGGATATTTTACTCACACATTATGGGGTGTGTAGAAACCTTGACAGGTTTCTCTGAGCAGTGCCAAGTGCGAGCCTGTCGGTTAAGTTGAAGTTGGCGGGCTTGCCGATTATCTGTGTGACCTGCATTGTTACAGCCAGAGCCCTGTTCTGTTTTGCAGCCTGTTCTGGGGCTTCACACTTGTTCTCATTCATAATGAATACCGACGAAGCTGCAATATTAATAAGCCTCAGAGCCCAGGGCGCCTTGGGTTTATTTAAGGATTCAGATTAACAGGACAATGGAGGTGACAGGTTGTGTGTGTGTGTGTGTGTGTGTGTGTGTGTGTGTGTGTGTGTGTGTGTGTGTGTGTGTGTGTGTGTGTGTGTGTGTGTGTGTGTGTTCACACGTGCAAGCATACATTCTTATGCATGTGTTTGTTAACCCTTTTGAGTCTTGGCCCGGTTCTGAAAAATCACAAACCTGCTCAACCAATTGATTTCTCTATTTTGAAACACTACTGAAACACTTTTGACACAAAGTAAAACAATAACAATAAAAAATGACCACAACTATATACGAGCCATAGGCAAGGTGACAGGGTATGTCACAGTTTTGAACCCCACCATGTGTCCTGCTGACGTGCCCTTGAGCAGACCACTAAAGACCACCAAAGACCACTAAAGACCTCCCTGCTCACTCATTGTAAGTCGCTCTGGATAAAAACAGCCTATGAGCCCCACCCACCCCTGACACATTTGTGGAAATGCTATGAGAAATGTTTTAGACTTATGAACTGTGACATTAAAAGCATGAAGTTCATTGATGAGAGGAAACTGCCGCTGAATACTGCAAGATCTTCTAAGTAAACAACACTACTTTCCTTGTTTCCATGGCAACATTTAAAGCTCTTTCCAGAAATATTTCCAGGCCGAACAAAGGACATTTGACAACATGTAGGGACATAATTTACAAATTTTTCCCTCCGAATGCTGCTCCGTGCTGCTGTCTGAGTGGCTTTTGTGTTTGAGGGATGGCAAAAGTTGGAGTGGCACACAAGACCATTGGTTGCTCTCAAGAATGTCAGGCAACTTGTGACTTCAAAGGACCGATCAGGAACATTTGGCTGCCTAAACTTGCAATTTCCCCAGCCGCATGTGGTGCATTGCTGATAAATCGTATTAGATAAGGGGTTCTGAGAGCACAAAGACAGGTTTGAGTGCTGGCAAAGTGCATTTTAGTAAACAAATTGAGGTTGATGCCACTGATGTGTGGAATTGAAGCAGCCCTGTGACTCTGCCTTAGAACGTAATTTGAAATAGAGTGCAACTTATCTTGAGTGCAGCTCTTGAAAAAAAAAACCCAACATTGCAGACAAAAGGCACAGTGTACAAAAACTAATAAATAATAGCTTTAATAAATAATGGGCCTTGAAAAAGCAGGTACAGGGTGGATGAATGGTCAAATTTTGAATGTCTCTGTGCCAGTCTACTTGACTATGACCAAGGTCTGGTGTCCAATGTCAGTCTTGGTCAGTAAAATAAGGTAAAAAGAACACACACACATGCAGCGAGGAGCAGACCTTGCCCTGTTAGTATGACATCAGTCGTCCAACTCTCCCTGCAGGCCATGTAGCTGAAACCGTTTGGTTATGGATTCAAGCACAAAGCACAAAACAGAGAAGAGTTGTGCGACTAATTTTCTCAGTAATCTTGGTCAGCTAGCACTTTCTCCAAAACCCTGCCTGCCTCTATGGGCTATAAAATACACTCAGAACACAGGACATGCAGCCTTTGCTGGAAACCCATCCAGTTGAATTTGATCCAAAAATCCAATCAGTTTGATTCCTTGAAGAAAGTCAGAGACTACACTTCAAAACTTTCCAGACAGAGTAGTTAACCACTTTGGATTTTTTTTTCATTTATACTTGCATGGCTATTGATGGAGTAGAACTTCAGATGTCACAGGGATCCAAACGGGCAGTCCACCAAAGATGAACTCACATTTAACCAACGTGGACCAACGTGGCCAAATGTAATGATTTAGCTCTGAGGGGTCATTGCTATTAATCCCAAGGACACATGCTCCTAAGAAGTCCCAGAATTCCTCAACAGCGTTGTCAAGCTCGGTTACCAGGATCCAACGTCTGCTATGTAACACGCATAAAAACTGCACATCAACATTTCTCTGCACTTCTCAAAGGAATTACAGCTGGCAAATCTCGAGATGGTGTGTCAACTCCAATAAATGCGACAAACTATCAGATGCATTATTCAGAGGAATCAACTGAACCGAGAGCATGTTGTATTAAATGGGGGTGTAATACATTTTCTTTCAGAGCTTGTTTCTTTTCTTCTTTCCTCTTCCCTCCAATCTTGATTGGATTCAAGTTGGCCAAGGTTAGTATCGGTGCCAAAGGGAGTATTGGTTCCAGAGATTAGCCGGCAACAGAGCTGACGTCATGGCCTTTTCATTCAGAAAGCTCCTTTTATTGAACGGAGGCTTACAAGCGACTTTACCGAGATGTTACAAGCACTTGATCGTGGCTATTACACAAATGCACCCCATGTGTTACCATGTTGTTCCTCTACTATGTGTATTATGCTGTAACCCACTGGATGTGACAAATATGCAAGAGATGCAAACTACCATTATGTCATTATCCAATATATGATGACGTTTAAAATCTGTTGTTTTTGTATAGCATTGTGTTGTAGAGGGTTCAGGGTGGTGGTGGTGCCACATACCCAGAAATGAAACTTCATGAGTGGTGCCAACTCCAACTCCAAAGCAAAGCTGAAGTGTTTCCCACCAAAGAACAGAATCATTTTCAACCCTGGAGAAATATTGTGGCTGTTTCCTTACCAGCGTGGTAACACCTGACTACAGTGTGTCATTCAAAGTGTGAGAAATCCAACGTTGATAGAAATTGCTGTAATGGAAATATTTTTTCCACTGAAGCTCCACTCCCGTTCCTCGAGAAAACAACAGACTTGTGTTTAAGCGTAATATGCACTGTGCGGGGAGTTGAAGGTCACACCATTCATCAAAGAGTGGAGATGAATACCCTCAGGAAGAGCAAAGATCTCGACTTCAGAGACATCAAATAAAAGCTGAGCACAAATAAAACAGGAACTTGGATTACCTTGAAAAGAACATCTTCCCAACCTTAAAAGAAAACCAATTTAATGTTTACAAATTCATCAGCAGATCTAAAGCAAACCATTCATTCCGATTCCCCCGAGCTCCTTCAAAGTGGATCCTTGATCCACCATCTCTTTCCCCACAGATCGATGGCGGCTGAAGAGTTCATTATCCAAGACAAATCCATACTCTTCTCTGCCACGTCTTCAGCCGTTCTTCTCATCCCGTCCTCTTCCCTTCCTTTAATTGGCCTTCAGTCATAAGTCATCTCGGCCGCACTTGTTCTTTTACCCACTCTGTCGTTCCAGTCTAATGACACGAAGGCTAATTTTACACCCTCCAGTCGTTCTGTTTAATTACTGACTGTCCAGAGTCCTCTGCCTCAATCAATAACAACCGTACAGAGATGGAGAGAAAGCTGTGGGATAAAAAGGTCTACGGGGCACTTGATTTGGAAGAGGAAAGAAGATTCTTCATGTCACTGAACAAGGAGAGTTAACCGAGGCGAATGACAGATAGCTGATTTGTCACCTGGGATGATCTCGCAGTGTCACATGGCACACTGCATCATCTCCACCTCACACATCACCAACACTTATTACACTTCAAGGTTTCACTTTCTAGAGAGAGACACTGATAAGTCTCGAGTTCCAAAAGAAGAGAAGGTGTTGGTTCAGACTCTGACAGAAGAGGAAGTAACCGAAGTAACAGGCGGTTAGAGCCTCTGACCTGGTTAACGTGTTAAAACAATACTGCACAAATATTGATCTTGGCAAGTCATAGTCTTAGTCTAGTTCTGTGTCTTAAAATTGTATTTTGTTTCTTAAAAATCTGCCAATGGGTTGAGAATATTTCATTTTCTTCCTATCTTCATTTTATTGACTCAAATGAAAATCATGACACTAATGGAGTGATTTCAAGATATTGTCACATGTTTCAAGAAAATCTGAAAAATTGGAAAATGTGAAAGTGCATTGGAATTGAAATGCTCTCACCCCATTTTCCCTCACTTGTTTCAATGTGGGCAGGTTTGGTTCTATGGAATGACACTAAGAAATTGCAAGAGAATGATGATAAAGTGATAAGAGGATGGGGGGGGGGGAGAAAGCATGCAGCACTGTGCGACAAACACAAAGAGGATGTGCTGAAGGTCAGGTTATTGAATAGACCCAGAACATTTGATCAGCGGACTTGACTCCAGTCTTTCTCTACTTGTGTGTATATAATGTACGTTAGATCTGGACCTCTTCATCTGGGTCTTTTTCATTACAGTTGCACGAGTCACTCTTTTAAAGATGACAGAAGAAGAGGACCTGCAGTCGGTCATACAAACGCGCGTCCTTGTGTGCATAAGTTTACACGCGCAGTGATGCATGGACAAATTGGAGACAGCCAATCAGCGGGCTCGGCTGAAGACGCTCGGTTATGCTCAGGTTATGCTCAGATGGAGGGGCGGGGGCGGGCGGGGCCGGGAACTGATGGCGTAACTGAGTGGCTGTGGCAGTGCTAATGGTAAGTGAGAGGTAATTAGAGAGAAAAGACTAGTGTGCAGCTCTCCATCCGGCGAGCAGAGCGGGGAGCCGGCCTCCCCACCGCCTCATTTATCATCATCTGCTTAGCAGGCGGCTCAGAGTCAGGACAAACAGAACGAACACCCTCCATCTTTCTCCTTCTCCCGGTCTCTCTCTCTCTCTCCGTCTCGTCTTCTCTATCTTCTTCCTCTCTCTGCCGGCGTTTTTTGTCCTTTCCTGCTCATCCTTCCTTCATCTCCCCGTCGTCCTCTGCGTCCTTTCTCACTCTGTCTCAAGTTACTTCTGTCTCTTTCCCTCCATCACATCTGTCTCTCTTGTTCTTCCAGTTTCTACCTTTTTTTTTTATCACCTATGCCATATGCACTTCCTTCTTCATCTCTTGCTCTCTTTACTTTTTTATTATCCTTCCTCCATTTACTACTTTTGAAAGTTGTTTCCATATGCTCTCTTTCTGTTCTCACTTCTCTGTCACGCCTTTCTTTCTAATACTATCTTGCTACTTTTTCTTTTCCTCCATCTTTCCTCCTGTTGAACCTGGATATGGTTTTCATTTTTCTTTCTCTGTTCCACTTTATCTCTTCATTTTCTCCACTACAGTTATTCTTCATCGGCTGGATCCTAATCCCCGGAGATCTCCTCTGCCCACTTCTGTGATTTCTTTTTTTGGTGTCACAGGTCCGTCTTCCTACTTTTGCTGTGCTACATCTAGCGTCTGATCCACTTTCAAAAGCTTGAAATATCACAAGTCGTTATGAACGTGATCACCGTCATTATCGTCTCTAAAAACAGAAGAAACTGGACTCAGAAATCCAGACGCACCAGAACAAATTGAGCAAAGAGGTACAGAACATAAACCGACAATAACAAATGGGAAACAATAAACTGGGACTAAACAAGCTGACGTCTGTAACCGAGTAGATAAATGGATCGTATTTTGGTCGGTGGCACATTTACTGCTGGGGGGTGTATGAATATGCTTCCTCTATCGCTTCACAACAAAAATGCAATGCACATTTTACAACCGCGCATGAGATCATCTGTTCCTTCGCAGATGTACGACGTACGGGGTATTGGCCTCGGCATTTTTCTCAGTATGAGTCACCGCAAAGCCTTCACAAACCAACTCAAATTCATCAATGTCCGCGGTGCTTTTCCTGTGTGTGTAGTTGTCATTAATTAATGGCTTTTCTTGTTTTTACGATTGCAGCAACATGTCAGGCCCCTGGCGCCGATACAGACAAGGACACAGCCCATATCAATAATTGGCTGCAACAGGTGACAGAGAGAAAGGGAGCAAAACAAGAGGAAAAAAAAAAAGAGCAGAGCGGTACAAGACATGGACATAACTCCAGGGTGTGACACGTAAACAGAACTAATTTGTTGCAGGAAGTAATTTGTATCACTCATGACTGGCGGCAGTTGTTGGAGAAACAGGGAACAGATACACTCAGGTACCCCAATTTATCACTCCACCACTCTCTACCTCCCCGTGTCACTCGTATATCCCACAGTGCCCCTGTTTCCATTCTGGTGCAGATGTAGAATGAGGCCCGCATTTCGGTTGTGTGAGCCTACAAATGTCTAAAAAAAATGAAGATTTCTGTTGGAAAACAGTGTGATATTCTCTAAAACATATAGTTGTCTGTAAGCAAACTTTACCTGCTATTGTTATTTTTTTGCTACAAAGACTTTTTTAAGAACAGGTGTTGCTTTTCTCAAACAGCGGATGTGTCATGATAAAATGAAATGTTGAAATGTAACACATACATAACACTACTACCAGATATAATTGTTACTTTTGTTGGATAATCTATTAATGGAATTCCGGTGCTTTAATTTCCTTTAAACACCTTTCGTTTGGATAAGGATCATAGGAGTTATTTCACAAGATCACATGAACATATTTTAAATTAATTGGATTTACTTTTCTTTTTGACCTGAAAAAAAAAAAGATTAACACCACGCTGCACACGCGGGAACCTTAATGCCACGCCGTCTGATCTCCTCGCTCCTGTACTGCTGCGTGGCGTGTGATATAAAGGGCTTTTTCTACACAAAAAAACATTCCCAGTGTGATCCAGTGGAAATCCTCTTCCTGAGTTGATTAAATTCCCCTCACCCGCCTTGGCTGTGCGCATGGATTCACGCGCACTTCAGTGTGTCTGGGTGTCTGCTAGTCTCTTGTGTGGTCCTGCTCTGCTGATCTGTGATTCCACCCACATGCGGGGATGTTTTCTTCTCAACACATTAGCTCCGGTCTGGATGTTGGCTACAGCTGTCCCTTTAGACGTTCTCCTCCATTGCCGCGACCGAGAGCAGCACTCAGCATTGATTAAAGCGACGGCTAGGTGAAGTCCTGTGACAGGCCACCTCTATGGCTGTCGTCTCCCCCATGCAGGAGTAGGAAGAGGAGATAACAACGCCCAGACGCTTAACCCTCGCTGTTGACATTTCAGAGCGACGATGTGGGACTTCGGATCAAGATAGGCCAAGACACACGCATTTGGGCTTGTTCACCCCTTGATCACGCCTCATGCAATACGTTGCACCCCCGAAGGAAGTTCAGTTTCATTTTCATTTTAAAGGAGAGAATCCATCACCGCTGCATCATTCTGTTGCAGATGCAATACAGGTGTTGCATGCGTTGGATGTTTTCTACATGCACTGATATCATGCATGTGCAAACTAAACTGAAAGTTTTTTGCTAGCTCTGTTTTCAGCATTTCATCACTGAATCAAAAGTGCAATAACAATGAATGTTCTAACACTGTAGTCAATAACCATGAGCAGTTTCATCTCAATACGTTTAAGTTACAGGGTCCTGGAAGTCAATCAAATGTTTGATTTTTTTGAAAGAGTGAAGGACTTCATTACCCTGAAATCATGTGATGTGACGTCAGTAAACTGAACCAACATTTCTTCTTCTTCTTAGCGGCTGGTAGGAGGTGGAGATGGTTCAGTATCATTGGTGAGTCTAGCTTTCTCTGGACGGAGAGCTCACTTGCTGCTAGGAGAAACCTTTTTGTTTTGATACTTCCTGTGAGCTGAGAAGATTTCCCGCCGGCGACCAGACCCAGAAATAAACTTAAAGGACGAATCTGCAGGGTTAGTGGGGATTGGACACTCTTCTTTGCTGCAGCCCCAATTTGTCATGTCACAAAGATGTGTTTTTACTAGTGCAGCTTCAACAGAACTGGTCTGCAGCAACATGGGTGCATTCTGAAATGAGCGTGAGATTTAGGAAATGTATTCATGCATGCATACACGCAATCCCTCATATACACACATCCCACTCACATAAACATGGTCATATACACTGCGGGACACACACACACACACACACACACACACACACACACAGAAGACACCGTTGCTTTGATTCTCATCGCCAAGTCATCTGTCGCCTATTTGCCATTCTCAGTACAAAGTCTACGAGGCCTTGACAAGGACCGCAAAGAGTAAATTTATCAAATTGCTGAATGTCAAATTCTATTTGTCTGAGTGGATCTCTCTAGCGAACACTTATCAGCTGCCCTATCACACCCTAATAGCTACTGTAAATTTGCTCATATCAGATGGCAGGCATTCATTTAGAAAATGATGATCTTAATCTATATTTCATCAACTGAACTGAAAATATTAATAGCAGATATTCATATCGGGCCTTGAAACTCATCAAGACTCCCGATGAGAAACTCATGTGAAGAGACTTTTTCGGCCCGTGGAAAATGTTCTCATATATTTCACCAAATCCCCTTTTCTGTGTTTTGGACAGGAACATACAGTAACTGTTATCAGGTGGTGTGTTCTGTTTGCATGCCCGCTCTTTCAGCATTCACTGGGACACATAAATAATGCTATTAGCTTGTGGAAAGCCCATCAAATACACAACTGTCTCCTGGGTGGAGCGAGCACAGATGGCCCTCAAATCAAGACCTTAAGGTACTGTAGCTCTGGACCGCTCCAATCTGGCTGGAATCAATACAGTCTTTCGACGAAGAGAGTGACTTCACAGATACATTACAATGCTGCAGTAGTTTTGCTCAATCTGTGTGATGAAGTGCAGTCGTTACCAGGAATTATCAGCTGGATGAGGTTAATGCCTCAGAAGGATTTTGTTTTTCCAAAGCCGGTGTGTAGGAACGCTTTGAAGACCCATACAATGCAACACAAGCCCGCTGAAAGCCCACATACCGCTGATACCGTCAGTCAGAAAGCTTGGAGATAAATCCCCAATGAGGGCACGTGACAAAACATCTCCACAGCAGAAGAAACCTCAACTGCTGTATCAGACAATGGATGAATATGAAGCAAAATGTCGGACACAGTAGCCGTCATATATTCAGAGTCCGGTTTCTCCCTCCCCCTTCCCTCAGCCTCTCTCCCTGGGCTTATCTACAGTCACACCACCCTCCCATCTTGAGCCCTTATCTCCCGCGCTGCTGTGCGTCACGCATCCCCGGCCCTGCCGAAGATAGGACATTACACGGCAAGATTCTCCCGCTCACTCAAGATCTCACACACGGATGATTCCCACAGGCGGCCATCTTAGCGCTGAAGCGTTCCGTCCCCTGTCCCGGACAAGCCCGTTTGATTCCTATCCCAGCAGTGCGTTTACCCAGGCTTGTTTTTTTTGCAACGGTGTGCCGCCTATCACGTCTGTGTTGGGACTCTGGCTGATACAGTGGCACGGCGGCTTAGTAGCATTGCAAGCAGGCCGGCAGGTGTGTCGACAATAACAACAAAGCCAGAGATTCGGGAGTCGATACTGTTGACGCGATCGAGAAGCCAAACTAGTTTGCTCCACTACTTTTAAAGTTCTTTGAAAACTTCTTGAAACAGCTTGGCTACAGATAGGGGGGGTTTCCAGAAAAACTCTCTCTTTCACCTCAATTGGTGTTTGTTATTTGACACTCAGCAAAACCATTTTCAACCCGGGACACACATTGAGTATATTTACATTCACCCATTAAAACTTACTCATATGGGTGCCAACTCACAAAAAAAGGCCTGTAATCCATTTTGTGCCTTGACTCAGAGGTTAAGAAACATTATCATACCGGTAACCCCAAGAAACAAAAAAAAACGAAAGCTAATTTCAATGAAAAGTAATCAGAAAACAATGCAATTGAATGTGGCTAGATCTTGTAGACAAGAAACGCAACCCGTTGCAGTCGTATTATCTGATAGAGGGCCTGCAGGGATAGGGAGGAATATATCAGGGTGGTACATGGTGCCTGCTCCCTCTACACTCGTTCAGGAAGATAAGGAAGTGATGACACACTCACAGGGCAACAAAGGATAAAGAAAAGGAGATTGAAAAAGGGAGGGGTGAGCATGTTGTAGGAGATCAAAATATCTTGGAAGCTCTTCCTTTAGATATGTGATGGGTGAGGTTGTATAATCAGTATCAAGTATAATCAGTAGTTTATTTTTTGTCCTCTCTTGCTGTTTTTGATGGTTACATCTTTTTTATTAATGTGCTTTTTTTTTATTATCTAACTCTCATTTATCCACGAAAGGATTTTGCAATTCTCAGATGCTGTTTTCAGAGCTGCCCTGCTTCACACTCATTCACATACCTGGGAGCTTCCTAGTAAAACCACAGACTTCTGCTCTTGGCCCCTGAATACGTCCGCTGGAGTCATTTAGCGGTAAGTGTCTTGCTCAAGGGCACCTTCACTGTATTTGTTGAGGAAGAGGAAATCACCGCACAATCACTTTCCCTGCCCAGAATCTCCCAGCTAGTCAGGGGATTCAAACTGGCAAGCTTTTGGTTGCAAGTACTCTTTCCCGACCTTTTGGCCGCCACCACAAAATGGAATTCAATGGATGGTTTTCAAACACGTCAGTGAAACTGTTCCCATGAACCCATTACAGTTACACCTTATAATGTGAAATTGAATGTGCTCATGTCTAGACTCTGTCAGACACCAGGGCACACCGGCAATAGAGAGAAGCTCAGAATAAGCTTTAAAAAGCCCCAGTGACAGTCTTGAGCAAGGCATTAACACAATTACATTGAAGCACAAACAAAGAAAGTGAAAAGTTTGGCACACTCTTCACCTCTGTTTTCTAAAATGGCTCCTTTGGAAAGTTTCTTCTCTTGTTTTCTTAGTCTCTGGAGGTAATAGACCTGTCGCTGCAGTAATAATGATGAATCTCCTCTGTTTGCCCAGCAGAGGATGGGAGATGGCCCCAAAATATGGATGCAAGGGGCCAGGGCAGTGGAACTGGGTTTAAACCCGAGTGAGGGAAAACCAAGATTACGACTATGGCACAGAGTAATAAATCAAAAGGAAACTGCGCCCCTAGACAAAGACTGTCACAGGTTACCAGGAGATACCAGCACTGTGTTGGCAACTCATTGGCACCACCTAGAATCTTGAGCAGAGTTTGTCTCCAAAACGCTTTATATACATTAAAAACAACAACAACAACCAGAAGTTCAACATTCACTATCTCTAAAAGATAGAGGATCCAGTCTCTGAAAGTAGTATAATTTTGTCAAGGGCTTGAGTTACCTGGTGTACTTCTAGTACTTGTTTTTAATAGTGTGCTATTGTTCATTTTGTAAGAGCATCACCATTTATTTCAAATTGCGGCTATCTTATTTTGGAACAAAACTCTTATTTTGAAAAGTATGCACAAAGAAGTATGACTCAGTTTGTTTAGTTTAGTTTGACTGAGATCAGACCAAATTCTCTTTATTCTCTCCACTAACTTCAATTTAGTAAACAGGTATAAATGAATCCAACGCCTTCAGAATGTCAGCGTGGTTCCTGGCAGATCAGTTAGCAGACTCCACTCTCTTTCAATTAATGTTTGAAGTCTGGGAAAGTCATCATTGCAGACAGCAGTGTTCGGGTGGCACCGGCAGCACACCCTCCCATCCCCGTCCCAACAGCACAACACTTAATTACACCTCTGCCATTTTAATAGCTTCTGGGTAATGTATTTGATGGTGCAATTATTCCTTCCTGACAACATCACAATTCATTTAGGCTTTTTATTAGAGCCGAGGAATTCTTTATCCTTGGGGAAGCATTGGGGGGGGAAAAAAAATCCTCCAGTAGACTCTAATAATCTGATCTCGGATCTATATGAGTCACACAGCTGCATCCCATCCCCAACCTGCCGTCCAATACGAGTATTTCACAGGGTCTGGACTGTAAATTCATGCCTCCCCTGCTGCAGTGCAGTGTCATTGGAATTGGTGGTTTATGTCTTGAAAAACAAACGATTGATCTTGGAGAGTCGCACTGCGCGTTTGACTTCATCAGTAAAGCAGTTAGAGAACAGAGGCCGACAAATAAAAGGTGAAAGCAAAGCGTTAGAGAGTTTAAAGCCAGGTGTGTTGTTTTTTTTTGCCCTTATATTACCTCAGGACAGTTTGATGTATGCCAAAAAAAAGAAGAGGAAACAAGAGGCCAACTGATACAAAAATAAGACTCACACTTATATACACAAAGTGCAAAAATGCAGTGTAGAAACTAAAATAGTGCACAACATGTTTCCGTCAGGAGACCATCATCATTTTCTTTAAAAAACTGGCTGCTGAACTGAGAGGAAAGTCATATTATTGGTTACTATTAAAGTTCAGAGTCCTCTTAAGGCCTCTGCTCACTAAATAGGTACCTCTGAGGCTTTTCTTTTGAAATATTGGCTGATGAATTTCAGGAAATATTTCCCAAAGGAGACATATAAAGCTTGTAGTAATGAAACCCTTCAACAGCCGATAGAAATAATTCTCAACTTTTCAACGCGTCAAACGGAGACGAGAATGTTGGCGCAGTTGGATGACCCTTAAGCAAATCACTGCCTTCCTAAAAATAAAACAGCATTCGGGCTCGCATACTGTCAGCTTCCATGTTCCCCTGCACAGACTTGGCCTCTAACCTCGGCCTCCATTTACCCTTCAGTTCTCCAATCTCCAGTGCCTCAGATTCGCAGCTGCCGATGTCTTTTACGGGGCCAGAATTACAATCGCACCAGCCATCTCTGACACTCTCCTTCCTCCCTTTTGCTCCTTTATTTCCGCTCTCCCGTCTTCCTCCACCTCCTATCCCTTAACCCTGACACCGGTTCATTCACCCTTTCATTAATGCTTCTTTTTAATCCCCTTTCTCAATTTTCTATAGCACCGTACACTTCCCTTTTCTCTGCCTGTCCTGCCTTCTAAACAACCAGGCATTTGTATACTGGACCGCCCCCTGCTGCTGGCTGCACCATGGCTTCCTGCTCTATTACACCCTACTGTAGTGCGCTGACCCGGAACAGAGGCAGTCGACCTATATAGCTCCGAGTGAGCGGCTTCCATCTGCGAGAGCGATCTGGCACTTTCGTGGGCCCTCTGAGCTCTGCTATCTCTGCCGACCTGCTGCTTTCGCTCTCGCTGCACTTCACACTTTCGGACGCTGAACCTCGCTTCAACTCCCAGAACTGGCTCGCAGTCTTCCGGGCTGAAGCCGAATAGCCTGGGGGCTTGACCTTTTTGGCAGGCGGGCAAAACTGTCAAGTCTGGCCACGTTTTAGTGGTCCGGTGTCGGTGTATATAACACCCCCCTCCGACTGCGGTGATTGTAACGTCGCCTGGCAGACACCCCGGGCCCTGTGGGTTATTAGAGGTCTTCAGCGTTGACCTTTACAGCCAAATCATCCCAATGAAGTCATTTGGCCTCAGAAAGAATCCTAATGAACTCGGTGGGTTCAGGTCCCGAGAAAGAGCGAGGCGGACAGCTGTTTCGAGAACAAGTGCGCATAGACGATTGAGTCATTTGTGGTCAAGCGCTTAGGGGCACTTGAGCGATCATTAACCTTACCCGGCGCTGCTTTCTCATTCTATCACCCGTCTCAGGTCAGTGAATAGGAGAACTGGTGCCCCTTAGGCTACCACAAAGGAAACCACCGGAAAAAGGCGGCTGAGTAAATGTTTGCTAAGTACAGTACTCCACTGTCTGAAGATAACACTCTCCCAACTGTGCCAGCGGTCAGCGGGATTTAGCTAACAAGCGAAAAGCTGCCAGGCTTCAGTAGAGGAGATATGAGACATGATTAGCAAAATGCCCTGCTAGCGAACGGCTCTGAAATCTAAGCGGTGGGTGAATTTGGACTTCACGCCGGGCTCAAAAGCGAGTTGGCCGCCGCTTCATCAACTCCACGCCCGAGGCGGCGGCAGGTATGTCGGGAACGCTGCAGCCCGGGCATCGGAGGGGCGCGGCGAACACCGGAGCGTGACGCGACTTTGTGATAGGATCTCCATGTTCTCGGCGGGTAATTGGGCTCCGGGGCTACAGGAAGACGTAGGAGGAGAGGGAGGGCTCGGAGGAACAGGAAAGGTGCGAGGTGTCAGAAGATGTAGAAAGCCAACGGACACGGAGACAAGTAGTGTTTTGATGGGCTGATCTTCATCTCTTGGCTGGTAGTTGCTGCATTTAATAGTGGAAGTGTGTGTGTGTGTGTGTGTGTGTCAGCGAGAGACTAAGAGATTGTTAGTTTTGAGCTTGAGGCGGTAGGCAGTAGTCACCCAACCCAGAATGAGGCATTGTGTCCAGTAAGTGCAAGAGGTTGGTATACCTCTTTCAATGTATGGCATCAATATTTCACTCAGCCCCGTTCTCAAGGGCGGGAGTGATGAAACTGGACTGGTAAAATAAATATTAGAAGCACACCGAGAGACTCACACACACACACACACACACACACACACACACACACACACACACCCAGACAGACAGAGGTGTAATGATTAATCGGAGCACCCAAGGCCTAACCTCAGTAACCTCAAGGCTGAGGCATTAGGCATGCAGCCACATACCCCTGCACCTCAGCCATGCTCTCCCTCAACCCGCTCACCTGTCTTCCAGCAGCACCTGGTCTGCGGGTCCGGGGCGCTCATCGCTATTCCGATCGCGCATCCCCGCTATCTCGAGTCCCCACACGAGCCTGCCTGCGCGTGCTTGCGTGAATGTGTATGAATGTGCTGGAGAGATAGGCAGGAAAAGAAGGAAAAAAAAGAAGAGCAAGCGTGTTTACAGCCTTCCTCTGGGCTCGGTTAAAAAGGGATTTCGTCTCCCAATCTAATCTCCATCTAATATTGCCGGGGTGGCCGCCCGCCTACATTATGTTGCATCGCTGGAGTGCCGGCGTGGCCCGAGGGGAACTCTCATTGTTTTATTACAGGGCCCCTTTTCTCTCTCCCGCTCTGGTAATAGTCTGTCCTTGAGTGTTTTTTATTGCAGGTGATCCCATTCATCCAAACAGCCACAGAGACCCCGCCGCAGCGAAGGATGAATGCAAATTGGTCATTAATGCGTTAGATTAAAATGAAAAAGGCGTTTCTTAAGTTGTCTAACGTGCAACATCTGCACCCAACAGATGAAAAAGGCGCATGAAGGTGCAAGCTCAACAGTTGACAGAACCAGAACGGCGGTATTAAAGCGAGCTGTACCTGTTGAAGTATCCGAGTATTACATCTTAGGGTGGGCAAGCATCCAACTGCAATCTCCAACTAGTTACTTTATCATTGTGAGGCACTAGCTCTGTCATCCCATTGGCCAATATAAGCTTTGGCCTCATTCCATCCCTGATGCGCTGGCAGTGAGTTGGTCTAAGGGCTCCTCGGTTCGCTGTTGTTTAGATAGCTCTCTCCGCCCCGGCAGCCCCGGCCTTTCACCTCTCCTGAGCCCCGACTGTCAAGGGCAACTTACCTCCAGCCGAAAGGCAGCTGAAGAGAAAGACGTGCAGGGTTGAGACGAGGATGAGGAAGAATAGAGTGAAGGTTGCTTAAGAATGCCGCTCAGGTTTTCAATTGGCAGGGCACGGGGGCCTCTTTGGGATGACAGAGTGTCTGGCCGATCCGGCGGGAAAGCCAACCCAAATGCAGGGATGGGATGGTTGCCTTGGTGCTGAGGGAGGACGCGGGTGATGGATGGCGGTTGTTAGACGCAGTAATTGTGTTCAGGTAATTGACCCCCCCCCCCCGCCACCCACCCCCCCATCCCACCCCAACCCCTCCCTCCTCTCCACCCAGTGAGCCAAACACTCCATCTCTCTTTCTCTTCTGCTCCACAGATGGGAGAAAACATCAGCAAAGTGAGCCCAGTCCCACGTCTTGGCAGCCTACTTGTTTAGGATTTTCCAAGTTTTTGTTTTTTTCCAGCGCTGGTGGCCGCTGCTCGTCTCATTTCATCTGAAGTAATCTGCGTTTTACATGCATTTTTTTTTTACATTTACATTTTAGGTACTTAGCAACGATGAGTGCAGCAGTAGAATTGGCAGCGACATATATATGAGGAGTGAAAGGGCCAAAATACTAGCACCTGTATCATCAATACGTGTCCTGAAAGAAGAAAGGAACAAATAAAAGAACAGTGAAGTGCTTGGTACAGAAATACTAGCCTCACTTCTGATCAATGCATCTATTCCAAAGTTCTTGAGTATTTTTACCGTTGACTTTAGCGATATGGACTTGAAGCTAAAGCAATCACGGTAAACACTGAGTAAACTTGAAATGATGGATGACTCCCACTTGTAGACTGTTGTTAACTCTTGGGTTGTTAGGTATAAGAGTGATGGAGGGTGCATACAAACTCACCTCTTCTTCAGAACCACATTTTCCCTTGACGTACAGTAAATGGTATAGACTAGTGAGGATCACAGTACACCCTCCACAGTCCCACTACAGCTGTGACTAAGATGGAGAAGGATTGTCATGGCTCACCATGGAGGAGGTGATGATGTACTTCCTTCTTCCTGCATCAGCAGATTATGGAGGCATTCATCACTGGTCCCAGACCCTTTGCTAATAATCGTCTGGGTATATCTCAATCTAGAACCCCCTGATTTACACCGAGCCCTCGACTCGGCTGACAAGTTTTTAAACGGCGCTGCGCAATGTAAATCATAAACTCACTGACTGTCGAGTTGATGCTGTGAGAAGCGAGGGGATGCAGCCATTCCCCTCCAAACACCCGCATACATACACTCACAAACATCTGAGTGAGGAGCATTTAGACGTTGAAGCAAGTACAAAGTTGTGACGTAGTAGTTGCAGCAAACAGCCCAGAATGAAGTATTTACTACGTACAAGTTTGGTGTTCCAATATCCATGTATGGCATCCATATTTCACTGTGTCCCGTCCTCAAGGGCAGAAGTGATGAAACTGCACTGGTAAGGTAAATGTTGAAACTACACACACACACGCGCGCACACTCTCACACACACTTCAAATCAAATCAAACTATTCACTCACTACAATGTCGAGGCTGGAAGTAACAAATTATGAATTTTGAGCATTTTCAGAAAATGTTTAATCTATTAAATTGCATCCATTACAGAGTCTCTGAGCATCACATCACATACATGTGACATGTCATGATTGCGTTTTGATTCATGCTTTACTTCCTTTATGCATTTTATTTTGTTTTTATTTCAATAACAAGATCCAAGTTTGAACTCTGTCCTCTCATCATTTTGCCTTTAACTCTAACTTTTATCTCTGAGTTCATTTTGAGTGAGTTTCCTTTCACTTTAGATTTACACACCAGTAATTTCATCCTACCCCGGCTCAATGCTGACCAAAACCTGACCGCCATCTTGCTAGCTGTAGGCTACACTATACAGATTCCAAACTTTCCCCCTCTGTCATTCATCATTTAATACCATTTCTCAGTCTCAGGTTTCCATTGTCTGATGAAAGCCATCAGGCTTTTTGATAGCCTATTCACAACTAATCAACTTTAAAGCATCACGACGACCACGACTGACTCCAGGTGATGTCATTCTGTTGACGCTAAACATGTCGCTCATCGGCTTTTTTACAGTCCCTTTTATTGCACCGTTCAATCTCACCTTTTAGGACCAGGCAGTAAAGCAGGCCAATGTCACCCGCCAACACAGACCATAAAGTACCCGTTCCCAACTTTCTTATGCACAGGTCTTCTGGACTTGGGAGGCAAATCTAAGAACAGGCTGCTCTTCGTCCCGCTTGACCTTGCTTGCACTGCTTCCCAGATCTGATTTGAGAAGTAAGTGGGTGTGTAATGTCCATGTCTTCATGCAGTTTTCATTACCCGGCTTCTTCCTAGGGCAGAAAAGTAGATGTGATGTGAGAGGGAGCCATGCACTTTCTGGTATGAAAACCCCAACTCACTAAAAATGCCCATCTTAAGTACTTCATGATCTAGTTTTGCATCTTAAAATCTATTATTTTGCTCAAAACAAATGAAACTTCTGCCAATAGACGTGAAATATTTTCCTTTGCATTGTGATTTCACTAGTTTCAAGAATGTTCAACATATTTTCACTTGATTCAAGAA
The DNA here is from genome assembly GCA_034670385.1 of Hoplostethus mediterraneus. NCBI lineage: Eukaryota > Metazoa > Chordata > Actinopteri > Trachichthyiformes > Trachichthyidae > Hoplostethus > Hoplostethus mediterraneus. The sequence continues at coordinate 829,073 of JAXDDW010000074.1, forward strand.
AAGGTGATTTGTCACTCCTTTTTCACTTTCTTTAGTAAAAAAAAAACCTCTATACTAGATTCAATGATTTCTTAAAATGAACATTTTTGCAGTGCAAATGGTTTCAAAAGGGATAGTTGTGGTGCAATGACGCAGTTTTCTCCTTGTGCATCGGGCCACGTCTCAAGGGTTTTCTTACCGTACGGGGCTTTAACAATTATTGCCTTTTCACTGGCCTTTAACACCCCCAGCTTAATCCAAAAATGGTACTGGAATTACAAAATGAAAAATGGCCCATTTGCCTTCTTCACCAATTGAATTGACCTGAAAGGAGATTGACCTAATGAGAATATCCCTGAGCTGAATTGAAATGCGATTAACATTGAATCAGGGAAAAGTTGGCAATAATCAAAGATAGATAAATCTGGACTCTCCCTCCCTCTCGCCAAGGTCAATGATCGTCGGAGGCCTCATCTGAGCTCCATCCTGAAACGATCTGACACGATATCGCCACCCCCCCCCCGCCTCTACATTTTCCACCACCCTGGCTTCAGTACAGCACCTCTAAATGAGTTCGCATTAAAGACGCCACTACAGATTCTCAGGGAGAAAGTGAAATTCAATGAAAAAAAAACACATTCAGCAGCTTTTGATATAACAAGCTTGATATATTTAGCCTCTGTTCCCACCTATGACAGTCCGAACCCTGCCTCACGTCTTCACACCGTCCCAAGCATATGAAATTGAAATCACCGCCTGGTTCCAGGTCCTGTAATGATCATTTGGGCCAGCTAATATCTGACCGTTTATCCAGGCAGGCCGCCACAGCCGACTCCCTTCCATCTGACATTGCTGTGACTCCATTAGGCGAAGCGCTGGGAGTAAATGATGGTAGTCAGTGCTTGGCAGTGTCAGCGCCCGGCTCAGATCAGCCGGCGTCTATCGATTCAATCATGGTGTAAAGGATGGACCGGGGAACAGGCGCCCCGGGTGCATTTCGTCCCACCAAGCTGCACTCTGTCTTTTAAACAGCGGCACAGTGCGACACTGAGAGCCATTCATTCCCGACATTCCCACGGCCAAGTGTGTATGCCGGATCGCACACTCGCACACACTCACAGATGCACAGATGCACACAACCGCAACACCAGGCCACAGATGAGGTCAGAAATGCGACGATTATATTCACACGCATATATTTTGAGACCGTATTGTATCATAAAGGACAGTGGGGGACACAGGCACACACACAGACACACAGACACACACACACACACACGCACACACACACACACACACACACACACACACACACACACACACACACACACGCACACACACACACACACACACAAATCTTAATCCTGTGTGCGATTGATCCAGAGGTGGGATTTCCATTACTGAGATTTGTAGAGCAAGTACAGATCCAGCAACATTCAAAAGATGCTGGACCATCTGTTTTTTTGCAAACACCCGAATGCATCTCACCCCTACGCCTCGCTTAAGATCAATTCTATTGGTACAGTAAATCACTACATGGCCTTTCACTGGCCCAGAGAGAGAGAGAGAGAGAGAGAGAGAGAGAGAGAGAGAGAGAGAGAGAGAGAGAGAGAGAGAGAGAGAGAGTGGTACAGAGGACCCTACAACACTGAGAGAGGGTCTAAATCATGGAGCGTTCCCAGCCTCGTCTCAGACACTTACATTCACCTACTATAAGTTGCGGTGAAGAGCAGCCTTAAACACAGCACACCACTATATTATATATATATATATATATATATATATATATAATATATGCTTTACTCTCCTGTTCCTTCCTTGGTATTTGCTCAGGCACAAGCTCTTTGTGCCTGAGCATTTTGAGCCTTTCATATTACTATTATTACTACTGCTACTGTTAGTGTTAATGATAATAACTAGAAGGCCCTTGAGGTCTCTTTGTCTCACCCACACAATTTAGATTATTTCATTTTTTAATTTTTTTTATTATTTGTATGTGCAAATAAAGAAATGAAAAAATAATAATGAATACATAACAAATTATGAAAAAGGTGTGCTAAATGTTAAAACAGCACACGGAGCCTCTCCGGTGGCTTATTGTGCTCCTGCTTCCTTTTGTGCATCATCATACATTTACCTCTAAGTGCTCGACTGTGAACAGGTTACGAGTTCAGCAGGTAAGTACCGACACAGAGGCGCACAGACACGCCCGGAGACCTGATTTGAAAGCCACAGAAGTCATTCGCAGAAGGACTCGATTTATGTTCACATAAATGAAGGAAGCCTGTTTACTATGGGATGGCCTTGTTACTTGGTACCATTTATAACAGCATTTACAGTGTGATAAACATCACAGGCCTCATAAGTATTTCAGTGGCAGAGATTGTAATGGACATACGGACTATAATCAAATAACTGGATTGCTTTACCAGCGGCTCAACTATAATCCATCTATTTCCCATTAACAACCTTGCTGACCTCTGTTATAGAGAACTGTGACATATGGCTTCTGATATTTAACGCCTTTGGTTTCCTTTTAGTAACGCATCTCCACATTAGACCGCTAACCCCCATATGATAAGGAACCCCAACTTACAATATTTTTGGTTTTATTTATCATTTAGTGCAGAACTGTCCTGCGGATGAAATAGTGAAACTAAATTGCTCCTGGTTTTGCTGAAGACCCTGTGGAACCCCTGCGAGGACCCCCCCCCCCCCCCCCCCCGGGACAAATAAGTTTGCGGCGCGCTTACTTTCTGATTAACGGTACTCAAGCCGGCCATTAGCCGCCGCCACGGAGCTGCTGCTGCCACACGATTACCTCACTGTCAGTCTGCAATTAACGGGCCTCTTACAGCCCGTGACAGCGCTGCACTCTTTCCTGTTTTGCTAACTGTTTAACACACACACACACACACACACACACACACACACACACAACTTATCTGGCAGCAGTAAGGTCTTTCATGTGTCTTCCTCGTGGGAGTAATGGAGAAAATTGGTAGGACATGGCTCCTAAATGACTCTCTGTGTTTTCGGGGGGGGAAACAGAGTGCAGTCTGCCGGATGCCCTTCATCCCACGCTCTGTCTCTAACTCACTGTGTCCACACTGGAGATGCCTAGTGTTAATGCCTTAACCCCCGTCCTCAAGTGTTCTCCTCTCGGGTCACTGCTGGACATCTTTGCGGCAGTAAACGGGATGAATGGGGCGGGGGGGGGGTCAAAGGTCACGGTTGGTTTGTTTACATCCAGGCCTTTACTTAACTCCCTGTCGTCCTGTGGGGACTGCTGGTGATTTCCTAATGTTTTAGAGCGTGGCAACTTTCTCCTCTTCTTGCCTTCCTGTTTTCTTGAACTCTGCCTTCACTGATCCTGCCAAGCCTCCCAGAGGACTTCCTTGTGTCCTTTCTACTCGGCGGGGGATCCTGCTTCAAGGGAACCGTCTGTCTGTAAAGCTATTTGTAGGACTGTGGACTTTGAGCGGGACTTTGAGCGGGACTTTGAGCGGAACTTGTCACGGGGTGGCCAAATGTTTGGAGGATCTGTCCCATAACAGAAAGCAGGCACAGGTTTGATTCCCACAACAGGTGAAATATTCTCTAACAAGACACTGAACCAGCTCACTCATCATATCCTGCACTGGATAAGAGCATGTGCTTAATGCCTACAATGTAAGTGACTGGGTGAAATGTGCTTAGGCTTGAAAATAGACACAGACTTTATCTGGGGAAGGAAGATTATCTTCAAGTCCAGTTTGACTTTAAAAGATGTATATACTCTCCAAGTGAGACACTTCTACCTGTCCATTTAAACGCCCCATATGATTCAGTAAGTATAACTCTTCATAACGTTTTGCAAATAAATGTGATTTAGTTCTAAGAGTATTTATTGAATGGATGTGAAAAGGAATGTATTAATTGTTTATTGAGGGGAGCAAATCAATTTAAAGTCCACGTGTTGACTGGAAAACAGATGTTTGGAAATGCAGCCGTGATGCATCAGTTTTAGGGCGTCCTCATGGAAATAGTGGGTGCTCCATTATACACATATAGTGTATTCCTGGTAGCGGCTTATCTGCCAAGCTGTGCAACTAAGGACTGGATATACACATAGAGGTCTCATATACGGCTAGAATGACCGAGTTACATCCAGAAATGCAATAGCGTTGCATTTCGTCAGGGTGGGATTGAGGGTGGGACATCTGCTCGGTCGCATGGTGGGTGCCCCACCAGTACACATAGAGAGTTGGCGTCTGGCTCGGCTGTGGCGGTTTTTGGGGGAATGCTGCCAATCGCTGCCTCACTCGTCTGCCTAGGTGAGTTGAATATCCAAGGGTGATGCAACAGGACCCCGACACCAAAACAAATTCTGCATTTACATTTTATTCTCAATAAAATCAATACGTGAGTTGGTTGACTGAAATATAAATAGAGGGGAATTTGAAACCCTAAGGCTCCTTTAAGGCTAAATAAATGTTCATGTGGTTCATGTTCAGACTCACATGAACCGTCTTGCACGGGTGCAGCTATCCTGCAGTCTATTCCTCTCATATTTCTGAACATTTCACAGTCTGTCGACAATGAAAACAGACAGATATCTAGAAGCTGACATCATGACAGGCTAACGAAAATACAAAATACATTTTTAGACTTGGTTCACTGACTATGGAAATATTGGATGGCAATCTGCCAGTGGGGGTCGAGTGCCTTCCTGGCTGTCTTGTTCTTACCTGCTCACTGTATCCATGGGTGACACGTGTCTCCGATGCTGAAGCCTCACCATGTGGTTTATCTGCCATTTGACTGTGTATACCTACCTACCTGTATATCCTGAAGCAGAGGGAAGTCCTTCACACTGACAGAGCAGCATGTCTGCTCATGTTCTCTATTAGTTAAAGGTCACCGTTTAGCATCGATAAGCAGCGAGTCACTGACATAGTGAGCACAGAGTTTCTCTGCCAGTGAACGTCAACATTGTTGTTTCCGTCTCTTTACCGCCTGAAGTGTATCTGCCTGCCTGCTACCTACCCCCCCCATTTTCTTGTGTTTTCTCTCTTTGCCTCTTCCCCCTTCAAAAACTGGTTGATGACTGCACACAAATATCATATAGATAGATAGATAGATAGATAGATAGATAGATAGATACTTTATTGATCCCCAGGCTGAAATTCTGAGGTTGCAACAGCATAACAGTATCACAAGAATGTACTGTGTGTAATGTAATGTAATGTAATGTCATGTGTATTCTAACAGCATAATGACAATAACTTGACAGTAACCTGATGTTTCAGCAAGATGCTTTCAGGGGTGTCCAGCAGCTGTCATGGTTCCCTACCTGTCATTTCCTTGTTTCCATACTTTCTATATTTCCATTTCATTTCCAGATAAAAATACATATCTTAATGTAAGTGTTCACAATTTTTGTTTTATTACCAGAATCCACATTGATAATAGTCAAAATGGCCTTTAGTTAGAAAAGAAATTACATTTACATCTAGTCTTTCATTTAATCCATTAGGACAGTGGCTCTCAGTAGTGGTCCTCGGGGCCCCGATCCCTGCTGGTTTTCATTCTAGCGTCTAATCGGGGAACGATTTAGACCTGGGACACCAGTTAAATGCAATTAACCACCTGGTAAGATAGAAAACCAGCAGGGCTCCGGACCCTGAGGACCAGGATTGTGTATTTGATACAGTGTGGAGCCTGTATACCCAAGAAGGTTCACACTTTAACATCCTGCCACCGCCGTGTCTAGGTGTCCTCTCTCAGGGAACTCATGGGATTCCATCATTTGTGAGATACTTTAATGTTTCACTACGATCAGCACCAGTGACCTAACCCTACAACGACGGGGGTTGAACCCTCTTCCCTCCTTAACAGGAACAAATCTCTGAGCCAGATGTGACAGAACAACAATCTGAAGCCAGCCGCCAGCCGCCAGCCCGGGCCAGTCAGGGCACTGGCAGCGCCGCCGAGCATGGCTTTAGCTCTGCCCCGACGCAGCGTTATCAGGGCCGACACATTGGTCGGGCGCTACACCTGCTCTTCCCAGCTGTGCCAGTACGCCGGCACCCAACCTCTGCCAGGCACCTGGTGAGACTCCGGTGCCACTTCACAGGACTGAGAAATGGGTTCGATGCCGTCGGTTTCGGAGTAGAGGCAGATAGCGTGGGGCGGGGGGGGGGGAAGCGAGAGTTTGCCGGGGTGTTACTTACTGTTCAGTCATGTACGGGCGGTGAATACTTGCTTGTTTATGAGTTCTGTGATGCCCGGCGCGTGTCGCTGGCAGAAAGCCCGCTGAATGGATCGATGAGGAGGAGTTGCTGCTGCGGTAGCCCTGCTAGACATACTGGGATTTAATCTGCCCCGCCTGCCCCGGGTGAGGCTGAAGCTTTGATTCTGACGCAATCGCATGAGAGACAAATCACGTTTACTCCCGCTTGAATCAAAACCGCTTTCAGTAATAACTGTATTATATTGATCAGCATCTTTTAGCTTATCAGAGAGCACTTTAGTAAACGCTTAGACCGATGAGCTTTTAAAGGTCCGGTGCCAAAGGGAATGATGAGCCTGCTTTAAGTCACAACAAAGGGGAAGCTGTTTAGGCAGAGAGGCATAGTAAGATGTCAGAGTTACAGTAGACGTGACAGCCTGTTACCGAGAAGAAATGAAGTGAGAATACTGAATTCAGCTCAGTTTTTGCGTTTAAGTTTGATTCATTTTCATATAGAGAGAGAGAGAGAGAGAGGAAATCAAAGTGCGCGTTTGAGACGAAGACACCCCAAGGGGCTTATGGGAGATCTTACCCAAAAAGAGAAAAGAGGACAGAAATCAAAATTACATAAATGTGAACTTCCCCCTGCTGAAATATCTGTTTAGTTCGGCTTCATGCTGTTACATCGCTGATGTTCCTCACCTCCCGTTCTTATCTAACTGGGTTACTTCTAGGGAAGAAGAAAACAACCGTAGTTTTAGAGAAGTTGTACAGTAAATGTGCTTCAATTACCGCTCTGAGTCACGTGCTCGTCCTCGTGCCTCACATGGTTGCACCCGTCGTTCCCTGAAGGAAAGCTACACAGGGTAAAATGAAGAAACAAGCTTGAGAGATGCTAGTGGAATACATGCTGTAGATTTATTTTTTAGATGGTCTGTGAAACGGATCTAAACATCTGTTTTGCATTTTATCACCTGTCATGTTAGCTATTTCAAGATTCGCTAATCCGGCTGTCCCCGCTGACTGTGAAACTGTATGAACTAATAACTCTGTAATACTAACAGGAATGAAGAGAGGCCAGTAGCAAGCCAGCGCTACCCTGCAAGTACCTGGAAGGTCCTTGGTATCTAGAGGGCTTGAAGAGCAGCCAGGCCTTCGCACGTCCAGAGAGACATTCATGAAATTCAACAAACCCATTTCCTGCAGGCAATGGCCTAATAGCTGGGAGTGCTTTCCTCTCAGGTGAATGTGCTTGTTCTAACAGGTGCTTAATAATAGAGGGGCAGTGCAGTGGAAATAGGGATACAAGACTGGGCTATAAGCAAGCACACAGAAACACAATAGGATTACAGAGGAGATTGATCCAGGCTTTGTGTGCTGTCGTTCGGCCAGATTACCAGAGCCGCTGTTTTACTGTGTGGAAATTGGACGGGAATTTGTTTTCAATTTGCCAACGGCTCGAATTGTATTTGGGCATGTTTTGTGTGTGTGTGTGTGTGTGTGTGTGTGTGTGTGTGTGACAGGCGAGCAGAGATGTACCATGCTGTGCAGTCTACAATTTCAGGTGATTAACCAGTTTCCCTGGGATAACTGTCTGACTAGTGACTCTTTAAAACTCTATTTATTTGAAAATCTCCAAACAAATAAAAAAAAAGACTCGTCAAACAGCAAACACCCCCGACGGAAGGGGGCAGGCAAGCTGACAGCAACCAGAGGAAGCGGCGTTAAGGATCAGTGTGAGCAATTGCAAATTAGGCTGAGTTGTAACAGGAACAGCAAGCATTTGCATTTACAACGCGCAGCCCAAATTGATTGTGCACAGACGGAGGCCTCGTCCCTGCAGCACTTCTTATTTTCTGCCACTTCCCTCTGCAGCGCTCTCCCAACGTCAACAGCCTCATTAAATTTTGCGAAGTGAAGCCTGAAGCACAGATTACGTTGTGGACCCAAATAATATGACATTCCTCAACCATGAATTGGATTATGTGACACTGAGTTGGACACGGCGTTTTCACGTAAAATGCCAGCAAACCGTTAAGTTTAGGTAAGTTAACAACTTTGGTTAAGATTAGGCAACAGAATTTTTTTTTGCTGTAAATGAAAACTTCACTCAAAGTAGGAAACTTCGGTAACACTTCATAATAAGGGTACAAATCATATCACATCGTTAAGTATTGACGTGACTTTACCTGGGGGGACACAAGTCAGGTAAGTGATGGTGACCTCATGTGTGAAGTAATGATGAAGTAATGATGAACACTTCATGTGTCTTTTACAGGTTGTCAGTTTATCAGGTAGGCCTGTGGCACTGTTGAGCTTAAACATGTCTGATCATTCTCTAATTTGTCAATTGGTACCTGCTAGATGATTTTGGTTTTAGTGCATCTTTCTCTACTGTGCTGCTCTCCACTGCTTTCAACAACAACACAAATACAATTTAAAAAAAAACAAAAAAACTCATGTACCACCCACTATGTTGTAAATGTGTCAAAAATACCATTGGGTCTATTCTCATAGAAATATGAAGCTATTTTTTTTTTTTTATCAGAGAGGCTGAGCAAATGCATGGTCCTGAAATAGACTTTTATGTCAGAGGAATCCAGCTAATTTGGTCTCATATCAATTAATGTATGAAGTAACTGAATTAACATTCCTTAATTGATAATCACATAAAGTCATAGTGACTTGATCATTTGTTAATGGTGAGCAACAGGAATTCATGATACATCATGCATTAGTTAAGCATATGATTTGTACCCTTATTATGAAGTGTTACCAAAACTTATTTGCATGAGTCGTGAATTGAAAAGTAGATGTCTATGTCCATCCGCCCCCCCAACCTCCACACCCTTACTTTCCACTGTTTCAATGTCAAACTACTTCCTGTTTCTACTCATGTGTCCTTCATGTAATCCATTTGTGGTGGGGAAACATGTTTCTCTCGCTTCATCGTGCTCATTTCACACATTTCTTTGACACCAGGCTCACCAAAGCGTGTATGCACCAATCACATCCATACAAACACAAGTCATTTCCACTTACTGTTACTTCTCTCAAAGGAACATGCATGCACATTTGGGAACACACACACACACACACACACACTAGCATGTGCTGGTGGACACACACATCCTTATTAACCCTTAAAGCTGCAGTAGGCACCTTTTGCATGTCTTGGTCCGCGATTGGCAGTGAGAGGTACCTGTTTCAATTTGTCTGACTTCAAAACCCAGACATCATGTACGTCAGTAAACGGCAAAAGATGTAAGTTTGAGTCCAGTTTTCTGTGGGTGGAGAAGATTTCTTGCCAGTGTCCATACCCGACACCAGAATTTAATTTGGGCAAATAGGGTGAATCTGCTGGATGTCAATTAACGGGATGGGGTGCTCTTCTCTGCTGCAGCCCCACTTAGTGATTTAGCCCAATAAGACACAAGAATCTTGCCTAGTGCAGCTTTAACCAGCATCCAATCCCCTTTACATCCCCTGACTTTAATACTTCAACATTCAGGAATCATGCCTTGTATTAAAAAGCTCAGCCTGTGGCACATATCCCCCCTGTTTTTACCCTATTTGCTATTATTATTTGAATTGCATGGGACTGTGTTGACTGCGAATTGGAATTGGGAGGACGAGGCGGAGACCATCTCAGCCTGGTATTTTAGGCACAGTTCTGCCTCAGTGAGCCAGACTGATTGGGATGCAGCAGGGTCTCTTTCTCTCCCTCTTGCTTTCACTCTCTCTGTCTCTTGCTCTGCTCAGTCTGAAACAGACATTGTGATGAAAAATAGAGCGGGGACAAAATATTTATGAACACACACAGGGCAGATGCAGAATGTACATGCGCGCTAATGTGTAATGTGTGCAAACAGAAATCAGTTCTGCTTCGGTTTTGTTGTGAAATATTTTCAATTTCATAAATGTTCGATATTTTCACCAAATGTGTTCTGCAAAGGGAAATTCCATTTCGGCGACGCCTCCAGAGGACGTGAGCGTGCGGATTGCAAGAGTTAAAAGGAGAAAAAGACGGATGGGAATAGACGGAGCGACAGTTTAGCTTTTGACAGTGGACTGCAGCAGCAGCACATCAAACAGCTGAAAACATGCATCTTCAAATGAATCCCAGTCACTTAAACTGGTTGACAAACTAGTGCCAGGACCCAAATATATACAAACTATATATATATATATATTTCCCTCACAGAGCCAACAAGGCAGACATCAGACATGTGAAAAAGTTTTCAAAAAGCTGCCCAGGTCAATGTGGCAACAGCAAAACATCCAAGTGATGTTTCATTTCATTGCACAGTTTTATTCCAAATCTTGATGTATTTATTTTGTTAGTTGTTCTCATTGCAGCGTTCAATATTTATAAAGTTAAATCAATTATTGATACTAATGTTGAAGTTATGGTGCCTGCCATGGAGCTTTTGGTTCAAATTAAGTGGCTGTCCTGTGATGTGGTGATGTGGTTTTTCTTGTTTACACTTTCAGATATCAAACTTAGTGTTGGCATTGAAGTCAAAATTATGATACTGTGACAACGGCAGCAGACATCCAAGACCTACAATCAAATAACACACACACACACACACACGCACACACACACACACACACACACACACTGCTCAGCCTCATCAGACCACTCTGTCACTGTCTGTCTGTTTTTCGTGTCTTGACCTTTAAGCTTTATATCACTCTGCTCTGACTGGTGATTGCACATTTCAGGCAAGGCTTTACTGGACACTGAATTTATCAACTTTTGGCAACGGTACGAAGTGGAGTAAATGTTTCATGCCCATGTGTTGTATTTCTATCCACTCCCATATGGAAAAGAAACATCTTGGCATGTAATATCCAAATATCCATGACATATCACCAACATATATCCATATATGTTCAAATTTATTACGTATATTCACAGTATATTTCATTATAAATGTATGAATGAAATATATGCAAGTCTCTGCAGCTACTGATCATCAGAATTGATAATGATAACAATAAAGATAACAATAAATGAACCTCAGTTACAAATAACTACAAGACCACATTTATGTTAGACAATATTTCATATACATTAAATCACACTTTGCACTACAAGGTCCATCACAAGAGCATAGTGAAAACAGCAGCCCTTTACATTGCATTACATTACAGTCAGTCACTTAGCAGAACCTTTATCCAAAGAATCAGACTTAGTGCCAATAAGTCCTAAAGTAAAAGTGAAATATATATTATAAACAAATAAACAAAACAAATAAGTGCAAAGGGGAAGGGTCAGGGTGGTGTTTCTTGAAGAGGTGGGTTGGCTGACGTCAATGGGGAGTCCATTCCACCTGTGGGGCCTACAGGCCTCAAGATACACGATAAAGAACCAGGGTATTCAGACTAACAGTAATCCACTGATATGTGGACAAACAACGGCAATCACAGTAAAGATGAAAAATACAGAAAACTACATCTACATTTTCCCCATATGTACGGGAGGGCATGGAGGCATGGGGAGGCGGCATGGTGGCTCAGTGCTTGGCATGGTGACCTCACAGCAAGAAGATCCTGGGTTTGAATGTGATCTTTTCTGTGTGGAGTTTGGACACTCTAGACTTGGTGCACAATGTATGCTGCACAATGCATGCTGGGATAGGCTCCAGGAATACGACTTGAATGAAAGAGAAACAGATCGTTGAAATATATCTGCAGTAGCAGTTATTGGGCCCGAGCATCACCTGGCTGGTTGGAGATGTTGAGACTATCACATTTGTATCTGAGCCTCCGTGTCTCCACGTCTGTCTGGAGTCAACCAGGCGTACGGTGAAGATTAACCACACATTGTTCTGTTTGCGTCTGTGCATCTGTATGTTGGGGGTGGGGGGGCAAAGCACCATCTGAGCATGTCCAGAATTTACATCCATCTCCGTGGCGACTGCCTCCTCCACCTCTCTCTCTCTCTCTCTCTCTCTCCTAATCTGTGGCGTTCACTCCGCGGTGCCCACTCGTTCATCTCCCACCCCCGCTGCAAAATCTGAATTCTGAAATTGCAAAAGGAGTAATAAACAAGATTGACTGCAGCTCTCTGTATTGATCACCGCTCCAATGTGCTCACATGATTTGTAGTTTCCCCCACCCCGCCACCTCCTCCCCCAACAACAGCGCCTGATGGCCAGGCCACATAGAGACAAGGCAAATTACGATAGGACGGGAATCAATTTCTACTAGATTAAGCTTCTATGTCTGTAGGGCTGCAGAGGTGGAGGAGGTATGTACTCAAAACACAAGGGGAAAACAGAAAATCTACTTATTATACTTATTATAATGTTGCCACTCATTTGTTTTGTTAGCCCATGGCAGGCTGGCAATTAGCTCCTCTGCATTATCTTCATCAGCAACAATCTCCCTCCGGCTGGTATTGTGCAGAATGACCTCCAGTACAGTTCATTATTGTGTTTGTTCATCTGTTCTGTTAAAGGACCCTCATTAGCTGCTGCTGCAGCAGTGAGCTTATCTTCCCGGGGTCCTCACAGGACACGAGATGACGAAAGAATGATAATAGAAAATCACTGTGACAAACTTTTAAATGAACAAAATAATAATTTAAAAAAAAGTTTCATCATAATTTATAACTCATAAAAGCGTTTCATTCTAAAACTGTGTATTTCCATTTTGGAAAACAAACGTGGCTGCCTGAAGTTCATCAGATGAAACTGGAAAAAATGTTTTCTATCATCACAAAATATTTATTTTGTAAGTAGTTTTTTAATAGTGACCCATAATGTGCTTTACTTAATACAATATTATACTATATAATATCGTGTTTTACTGAACTAGTTGCTCTCTCTCGGTTCTCTGGAAGAACTATTGTTGCTGATTAAATCATTAAATGAGACTTTTCAGATAAATAATAGATAAATTAATTAAGGAAAGTAAATAGAAAATGTTTCCATCCTGACTGTCAGCGAGGTTAGACTGCAGTCGTGGTTGAGGCTCCCTATCGTATGTGTCTTCTTCTTCTTGAGGAATCAGATGTGTGCACTGACACGAGACCCCCCCCCCAACCCCCCCCCCCACGGGTTGATATGTGGTGCCAATTTGTTTTTTGCCGAGAAGCGAGGAGTTTGATTTGTTATTCACTGATAACAATGCGCGTGGCATTTAGCATAATCACTGCCACACATGGCTGGATGAGAGGAAGAGGAAGAGGTAGCGGGGACGGAGGAAGAGAGCGCAGGCGACGCCACCAGTTATTCTGTTCAGAGTCCAATAAGCAATAAGAGGACACAAAATCTCCCTTTCCTTCCCTCTCTTTCTCTTGGTTATGCTTCTTCTCCCCTTATTACCATGTTTACAACCATTTTCGAGACTTGAAAATCTTTCGCTGGCTTCGGCTTCGGCAGCCCAGAAAATAAAGGGGAGGAATTTTGAAAAGATGTCACCGAGTGCGCCGCTATAAGAGGATCAGACATGCAAGAGTGGAAGAGAGCCCTTAAGTGTTTCAAAAGAAAGAATAAAGGGCGAATTATCATTTAATCCCACCCTGGCTTGGACGAGGAGGAGGATGAGAGGGGAGAAGAGGGGTTCATTTGTGCTACAATGGGATCTCAGATACTGGGAATGGCGTCAGACAATGGCTTGTGGCGTGGGAGGACGAGGGGCGACGGGTGCAGCGGTCATCCCTCCATCTGAGAGCCGGTAAATAACGGCAGAACCACTGGGGCAGAACAGGTAGAAAAGTTCTTTGCCGACATTTCCCAAAGGAGAGTCTGCTCCATCTAAATATTTTATCATTTCTTTAGACCCAGTGAGCAGCGGGGAAATGACAGGAGGGAGACAGAGGGAGCGGAAAAAGGGACTATACAGTAGGATGAACCAAGAAATTGGACTTAACTTACCTGCGGTTGGTGGATCACTCAGTTTCAAAGGCATTTCTGGGATTTGCATTGTATCAAGGCTATGAATTTATACCATTTCCCTTGAACAGAGAGGAGTTATGGTATTTATTCATAGTGTTTTTGGCCTCCTGCCGGCTGCCATGCATGAGAAAGCAGATATTCTGAGCATATCTGTGGCAAAAAAAATGCAAAAGCCATCAAGCTTTTCAGATATCCTCTAGATCATTTGCTTGTCGCGTCCCAGCCGAAGAATCGAGCAGCGTTCAAACGGTTGGCTGGGTTTCATTTGCAAAACGGCTCTGTGTCTCAACATTGCTCTGAAAAAAAAAAGAAAGTTAAACATGATTCACTGTAATGCACCGAGATAAGGGGAGAAGTAATGCATCTCATTGAGTGCAGGCCTGTTGTTTCATTATGAGAGGGCTAGACAGATAAAGACAGGGAGAGATAGTGTGTGTGTGTGTGTGTGTGTGTGTGTGTGTGTTGCTGACTATCTCACATGTGAACATAAAACATTCAATAACAGAGCAGTAGGCTGTGATACCCTCTGTCAAATAAATAAACGTGGATCTGAGTCTTGTTTCCTGTACAGGGGAGGAACCGTAAACAATAACCAGAAGCTTCATCAGGGAGGAAAAGTTTTCCCGCCCATCGTTCTCAGGGAAACATAGACACATTGCTCAATGCTCAGTTGCTCCATCGTGACCAGAACAACGTCCAAGGGGAAGAAAAACAACAAGAGGCTGCAGGTGCTCTTGGACTAGAAGCTAAATCTCCTACTTCACCCCGCCCAGGAACATGCAACCCCCCTGGACACAGCTGCAGGTCACCGTGAATGTAATATCTCCATCAGAGGAACGTTCACAGGAGCTGATGAATGGTCTGTCTCTGGACATTCGGTTCCCATTCATTTCTAAAGTAGGATTACTCTTTTCCTGCTTTTTTGCATTCCCGGTCATTTCCCCCGATGTAGCAGCAGAGATGCAGCAGGAGATCCAAGCGGCAAGGAATCGGCGACGATTCCTGGAGGAGAAGAAGGCATTCCTCTCTTCTTTTAGATGACGGAGGAGTAAGATGACTCCTGAGGTCAGGACGTCAGTATTTGTCAGTTATGGCGCGGGTAAACGCAGGTCACAAAATGGTGAGGAACAAATCAAAGTTGGAGTTGAAGTAAAAGGTAGAAATATACCGTAAGAGAAAGAGGCAAAAGTGAGGGAGAGAGACTTTTCAGAACTGCCTGGGTCTCTGTAATGCTTTGTGTCGGCCATTTTTTTGCAGCCTTGTCGATAAAATGGGACACCCTCCAAGACCCGTTCACCGTTTCTCCCTGCCTGATTAGGCGCCATTGGCAGAATCTCTTTTCACTTCAATTTTGAATTTTCTGAGCTCCCCACTCATGGTGTATTACTATTATCGCTAACTGTGAGACTCCATCGAGCTGTCTGGTACCTGTGGACATGCGTGAAAATTGCTGCAAAATGCCAGTCTAAATGTAAATGGGCTCTGGTAATTGTTATCTTTTGTGAGTAGAACTTTTCTCATTGACTGCTCTTTTTAAGGTGCTCTGGATTTTTCATTCTGCGTAATTTGAATTTAATGCCCCAGACGCGTGGCGAAATTGGGACTTATAACTTGCTTAAAAATGCATTTTAGCTTCTGTGTGTTTGCGAGCCTTCAACCTGAACGAGGTAATAACATCGCTTTGTTTCTGAAGAAACCTCGCAAACTATGACACCGTGTTTGATACCGCCGCACATCTATTTACAGCGGTAATAACCCACCCCTGTTCTGTTCAGCGCCGCTCTGCACTGTACCGGTGCAGCCGCAGATTAAAGGAGCCCTCTCTCCCCTGTTTCCCAAGGATCTTCTATTACTTTGGCAATACCTGTGGCCCCATCTGCTCTCCATTTGCTAAATCTTGGCTGAATTCTGGATCCTCTGTAATCCATATTTTCTTAAGTAATGTTCCATGAAACACATTGATGGTAATCGACATAAAATTAATTGTTAACACCGAAAAACATGACTTGCAAGATGTGAGGGACGACGGACAGACCGTGAACAGAGAAAAACTGTTGGAGGAAAGTTGCAGGCAGCATTATTTTAACATTATTGTGTTTTAGGAAAAAACTCAAACCTGCGAAATGCTTTTTGTAAATGTCATTGTCAGATTATTGGTTCAGGTTTGTTATACTTGCAGGAGCTAGGTTTGGAGCGTATCCCTACTTCACCCCGGCCCCCTCCCCCGCTTCCCTGTTTCTCAATTTGACTGCTGAGGTTTACTTTCATTCCTTCCTGTCTCCTGTCACACACACACACACACACACCTCAGAGCACCACCATCTCCCTCTGCAACATGCTTCATGCGCTGAGGGATCCGCTGTTGATAAGCAAACCACCCCCCCCCCCGCGACCCCCCTCCTCCTCACCAAAAATGATTTTAGGTCTCCAAAGCAGAACTGTCCACAGAAGACTATCTCCACAAAGCTGCTACGCATGAGCTGGCAGGCTGTCTCATTGATCTGCCTTTCCTCGCAGTCCAGCCTGGGCATTTCGCTCTTGTTTGCCACGCCTTAGCGAGTCCACTTTGGAAAACATCACCCTCGGGAGAGGTGGTGCAGATTTAAAAACTCACTCTCTCCAAGAAATAAACTTTTGTTCCAGTTAGTCGCTGCAGGGCGCGATGATGTCATCTAATGCTAATAAAGTGGGAACTGTATGTGCACCATGCAGGGGGAAAGGAGCACACAGGGGGGGGGGTTTCACACACGGGGCGATGCACATTGAAATGAAAGAGGGCAATCTGGCACCGATGCCTGCACATGCACTAATCTGTGTGTGTGTGTGTGTGTGTGTGTGTGTATATACATGTACCCTACATGAGTCCACGCATGCATGCTCTTCCATGTCACGCCATAGCAGGGCCGACCCTGGTCCAATTGGTGCCCTAGGTGAGATTCCAGACTGGCACCCACCCCCCCACCCCCCTCCCAACCGTAATAACATGACACCACTCGCTGTTTTCAACATGTTTTATTTCTGTTATTTCAATAACTAAAAGGGCATTTCACATAATACACGCAACAAACCACTGACATTGACTTTGCACCCCTCTATAGCCACAAATACACACATCACACATGCAGACATACAATCAGGGCTCATGAAATAAAACCAAGCACTGTTATACCTAAATAAGCGACCTATTATATTTGTTTTACTTTAAACTGCTTCCCCTCTGACAGGAAATCTGAGAGTCTAAAATACAGAAGCTGGTATGGAAAAACGTGCTGTACCCACCTAATCCAGACTGGTTCAGAGGATGTTGCATCACCAGCAGACATAGGTGTGAGGTTGATGGGAGGGTGGTTGTACTATCACCAGGGTGTTCAGATGAGGTAGATGGAAGGCTGCTGGGTGCACTACCACCAGGGTGTTCAGATGAGGTAGATGGAAGGCTGCTGGGTGTACTACCACCAGGGTGTTCAGATGAGGTAGATGGCAGGCTGCTGGGTGCACTACCACCAGGGTGTTCAGATGAGGTAGATGGCAGGCTGCTGGGTGCACTACCACCAGGGTGTTCAGATGAGGTAGATGGAAGGCTGCTGGGTGCACTACCACCAGGGTGTTCAGATGAGGTAGATGGCAGGCTGCTGGGTGCACTACCACCAGGGTGTTCATATGAGGTAGATGGCAGGCTGCTGGGTGCACTACCACCAGGGTGTTCAGATGAGTTAGATGGAAGGCTGCTGGGTGCACTACCACCAGGGTGTTCATATGAGGTAGATGGCAGGCTGCTGGGTGCACTACCACCAGGGTGTTCAGATGAGTTAGATGGAAGGCTGCTGGGTGCACTACCACCACGGTGTTCAGATGAGGTAGATGGCAGGCTGCTGGGTGCACTACCACCAGGGTGTTCAGATGAGGTAGATGGAAGGCTGCTGGGTGCACTACCACCAGGGTGTTCAGATGAGGTAGATGGAAGGCTGCTGGGTGCACTACCACCAGGGTGTTCAGATGAGGTAGATGGAAGGCTGCTGGGTGCACTACCACCAGGGTGTTCAGATGGATGGATGGCGCCCCCAACATTCTCCGATACCGCCTATGCCACGGGCCGGGTCTGCGCCAAAGGTTCAAAGTTCAAGGCATTGCCCTGGGGGACTTGTGAAGCATCCCCCACCTCACACCACACACACAGGCACACTCTCATCCTACACTGTCCTTACTTCTCCTTGAAATAAAGTGTGCTACAGTGGAGCAACAAGGCCTCTACCCTCCCAACCCTTCGACTCCCCCCTCCCATCTGCCACCCCTCTAACTCCCCCACCACATCCCCTCATGTCCCACAGGCCTTCGTAATTCCCAACCCCTCACTCCCCCCATCGCCTCGTCGTTGGAGAGAGTTATGGCCTTGTGTTTCTAGTGGCTCCGTCGGTGGGTGGCTGGGTGTTGTCTGCCATGTTTTCTATCAGAGCGTTGGGACCTGTTTGTGGGTTGAGGATCAGATTGCAGTGATGGAAAGTCTGGATGGTGGAGGTTTTGGGAGTGCATGTGTTGTTTATGCCCCTTTCCATGGGTTATTGATATGGACATAAATCAAGTAGCCAAATGTGTGTGTAGTTCTAGTAGAAAACATTTAAACTGAACACCACTCCACTCTGTAATTCAGACCTGTGTGAACATTGAAAAGTCCCTTACAGACTCAGAGGGCATAATAGCTTTAGAGAGTGAACTGTAATGTTTCTCCTTTGGAAGTTATATTCTACCCAATTAAAACCACCAGTTACTCTGCATTGGGGAGCTTGCAGCACAAATACACATGGATGAATCTGCAGAGAGTCGTGCCATAATAAAAAGTAGCTTGAAATGTTGCAGAATATTGCTAAGTTTAGTATAGCTCCACCTTTGCTGGTACTTTTACCAAAATGGAGCTTAGTTCAATCAGGAAGGCTACCTCCTCCTTCATTCATAATCTTGTCAGCTGGAGCCGAACACACCCACCGGCTCCGTATCGTCCAATCACCCTAGCCCATGCTCCTTTCTCCTCCCCTTTCATGCTCTCCAGAAACCAATCACTAACTGTTTCCCTCTATTTGTACCCCCTCAGCTGCATCAGTGTTTCTGTCATTTCAGCTGCCTAAACCTCACCAGACTGATGCACCACCTCCCCCCCCCCGCCACCACCAGCATCACGGCTCCATCAGATATCCAGAAAGGTCAGATCTTCAGCCTGGGGGGTTCTCCTGTCGCCTATCTGCCCCCAGGGGGCTTCACCCTAGCACTGGATACCTCTTGGAGTCTACGCCAAACCCATGCACACCCACATTCTCTCATTCTTTGAATCGTAATCCTAGCCTCTCGTGATTGAACTATTGACGATGCTTATCTCATTGGATGGATTCTTCTTCTAGGTGCTTGTTTAAATTCAGGGTAAAACTGTCATTTGTACATTTGTCCTATTAGAGATTGTTAGCATTCAGCATTTAGCCATGGGGCCCTTGTAGCTGTAAGCTAGTTATTTACAATGCTAGCAATTAATTTGAAGGGAAACAATATTTTTTTCTATCTTAACCAACTAACATTCAAAATAATAAGCTGTCTGTTCAACTGGACGCTGTACTCATGCACTTTATCAGCCTCGGAGTGGACAGACAGTATGCTGAGGACACAATTCAAAAAACATTTCTTCCCAAGGGCGCAGTGGCCTTGATTTGATTAACCCTGATCCCTGCCTATCAGACGTCTTTTAAAGACCCTGGCGTCAACATTATCTATGTCATCAAGCAGGCACAAAATGGGCACTTTTGTTACGCTGCTATCTGTCCAGCCGGTGGAGGTAAAGGTCACCGACCAGTGTTTTTTTTTGTGTAAACAAAAGGGGAACGTTCTGCAAACTCGATGATATCTTTTTACCGGGGTTTAGTTTCCTGTAAGCTCTTAAGTTGACTTAAGTAGTAACACACAAACCATATACACGCACACACACACACTATACTCTATCAAGCCAAGGAAATCCATCTATGTTTACTGATAAGCGACGGCAACTGAAGTGAGTCATTGACCCTGGCAACTGCTCTATTTGTCAGAGGAGGGCTGTGTGCAGTGCCCGTGAAACATCTTTGAAGGGAGGTAAGCCCGTGGGCTAAGGGTTTAAGATGTGATAAGGTAATTGTCCAATGTTTTGACAGGGGTTTCATTGGCCCTGCATTGGAGGGCCACTCTTTAGTCCACTGTCAAGGAGGTTAACGACCAGGAGCCCAGACGGTGATTAAACATTTATATGGGACACCTAACCCCTGATATATCAAATGATCTCAGCAGCCCAACGTGGGCCCCTGACTGTCCGTCTCGTCTTACGCCTCTTCCCCAAATCCTGCACCCCTCATCAGCCTCCTCTGTCTCTAGACCTTCACGGTGCATGGGGGAACAGTAACCCTCTGGATGACGCTCCTATTTTTTCGTCTTATTCTCAAGGCATGGTATGCATGCACTTCTAGCCAGCAGGGGCTGGGGCTGCTACAGCACTTTAACATGGCATATTATACACATAAAACTGGGAATTTCCCCTCCCGGATTCTGAGCATTTATGAGCGGACTCGTTTCAGCAGAGGACAACTGCTTTAGCTGATGTGGCCGGCGAGAAGCTGCATTCGCTATGTGCGTGTTTCGAAACCTTGAATGATATAATTGTTATGAGCTGCACTGTGGTAGCTAACAACATTACCAAGGAAGCAAAACCCTTTTTTACCAGCATCCTGAGATGTTGAAAAGCCTAATCCAGGGAGGCTTTTATATGGTTTTAAAATGATTGAGCATATCGTCACAGCCCTGGAAACTCCTCCCAGGGATGACGGTTTTATAAGCAGGAGCCGGCCACCGGAAAAGGGTGTGGGGTTACCATTTTGCCACGGGTGAACCTGTCCCTTGCCATATTTCCACCCCCCTCTACTTCAGCCTCTGAATTTGTATAATGCATCGAGAAACAAAGCCAAGACAATATAGAGAATATCGCTCCCTTTAGTGCTTTCACTCACAATCTACTTTCTAAATTGGAGGAAATAAGAGAATGGAAAGCTGGATCAATAAATCCTTACTACTAGGGCCCCCTCTGGCAAAGCTGCTCTGCCACATCCTGTAATAGCTATTCCCTCAAGACCTTTTCACCTGCTCCCTTCTTCATCTGCTTCTTCATGGTCTTTCAACATATCTCCTTGGTTCTGCTATGGCATCTGCGGAAAGAAGAACGTTTTTATTCTATTCCTATTATTTTGTGGCTAAACATTACTGCCTGAAGTCAAGCAATTGACACGTTATCTGGTGTGTAGCCACTGGCCTTGTTCATACTCATATTGTTCTCCTGTCATTTCACTCCTGTCGTTATGTTCCTGGCTTTGCCGAGCTGTTGCCATGCTCAAAATGAACCTGAGGGGATCTTTAAAGATGATATTGTAGAGATCGATATGTGGCCGCTGGGGACCGGGCCATGTTTGGAACAAGAACCTCGCCGTATAAGACTATTGGGTGGACTGTGGGCGGTCCGATCACGTGACAGGCTCCCAGTGCAGTCTGGTCTCCATCTCAGATAAATAAATCACAGTTTAATACCTGTCCCATATAACTCCTCCGCTGCATCTGTGACTGGAATACAGGCTTGGGCCAGGGGATCAACCAGACTGTGCAGCAGCAGCTCAAGAAAAAAGAAACTGAAAAAGAGGGGTGATAGTGGTGGGGGGGGGGCGCAGGGAGGCAGCGACTTTGGATGAGAGGCCAAATGCGAGTGCTGGCAGACAGAAAGGCAGGATCTGTCTCGTTCCCAGTCGCGCCTGTCCCCTTTTTGGGCTCAGGCGGGGGGGATAGAAGTGGGGGATTGGGTTACTCTGATTAGGAGATTGCACAGGCTGACGCGCCAGGATAAAGGCTGGGCTAGCCATGTTGGATGTAACCCAAGCTGGTAGCTAGTCTCCAGGTTAATTGGTAGGATTAGAGAGACAGGTGTTCATGGCTTGTCGGGGGACTGAGTTACACCTGAGACACAGGTACTGATGGGCGTTTCAGTGTAGCATAAAATTGCGACATTAGGGGTGCTATTGTGTTTCCCCGGTGGAAAGCGTCAACGGATGCGCTTAGCAGAAGAAATCTTGGATTGTCTTACAAACGCCAAACACCCTGACACATGCATCAACATGTATTCGCTCATAATCACCAATCATTGACCGGCTAATTCAAGTTTGATCTGAAATACATTTTAGTCATATGGGAGATAGACATCTCCCTCTACCCAGACACATAAACTTTCTGCTCAAATTGTCCTGATCTGAAGGGCTAATGTTCTGGGGAGGAGAGGATTGAGATAAGTCTTTAATTTGCAGCATCTTTCAGGACTGTTGTGTACACAAGCCTCGGAGATTAGTCCCTGGCAAACAACTGCTCAATTAGGAAGAGGAGATAAAATGTCAATGGGGGGTAAAATAAAGCAAACGATGTAAACAGAACAGGTTGCCACTATTACAGCCCATTTGTAAAAGGGTAATTAAAGGCCTTCACTAACTCCTTTCTGTTGTTGGTGTGTTGCAGCTCAAGAAACATCAACACATCCACTCTGCTCGGGCTTTAACCGGAGTTTTGAGCTATAACAGATGCTGTGGGTTTTTAAGTGAAACCGACCCTTTTCCTGAAAACCTCTGTACTTAGTAACCATGGTTACCAGGCTTTCTCTTCATCTTCACCTGAAACTGAACACCTGAACAAAGCCCGTGAAAGACGACCGTGACCAGGCCACAAAGAGGCCATTTGGTCAAGGTGGACTAGCGCACCGCCTGAGGGTCCTCTTGCCTTGAAACAACGGCTGGCTATGTTTCCCCCCCCCCCCCGCCTCCTTCCCCCTTCTGTTCCCCACATTCCACTTCTCCACCCTCTCGCTCTCCTCCAATGTGCTTCCTCCCCCCCTGGCAAATGCCGCTGACCCTTGCCAGGTGAAGTCGACAGCAGTGAACCGCACACAGCCACGGCCTCCTCTAAACCTCAGCTGGACGGGGATGGATTTGGAATCAGCGAGGAGAAAAAGAGAAAGAGACTCTTTCAATATCATTGGCAGCACCTTCTCCCTCTCAATGCCTTGCCCCTCTCTCTCGCTCTCACTCCGGCAGTCCCGTCCGGGCCTTTTAAAACTTCATAACAGGTTTACAGCAAGGCAGATTCATTTAACATTACATTACGCCACGGGAGCGCTGGCTTGCTGCCTCTAAACCGAGGGGGGGGGAAAGGAAAAACGACACAGAGCGACGTGGCCACGGCCCAACACTCCCAACCCACTCAGAAACAAGTGGCTCAGTGTTCTTCGGCAGCCGACAACGGGAGCCGTAGCTACATGTTGATAATCCCCGCCATGTTTTACGTGCTCATTAACTGGGGATTCATAATCACGTTAAGCGTTTGGCGGGATGATCCGACACGACAAGGAAGGGGGGGGGGGGGGGGGGGCGGAGCCTTTGTGTAAACAAGCACCTTGCGTTACCTCATCCTCGTCCTGGGAGTTGATAATATGAACAGCTCTGGTGTAATGATTCAATAACGGAGTTGCTGATATACTTCTACATCGCACGTCAGTATTTTGCACATGTGGCGCCTGGAAATGTTCAGTAGATGAGTAGATGATGAGCAGCATCTGGTTGGTGCTTTCATCCAAAGCATGTTACGGCACCACGAGGGGATACCTCTGGTTATCGGTGGGAATCAAGCCTGCAGAGTTACAGAGGACCATAAATACACAGAAACAGCTCGATATTGTCAGGTGATGAGTGATGTGGGAATGGGAGAATCTAATGTTTTCATGATCTATCTATCTATCTATCTATCTATCTATCTATCTGTCTATCTGTCTATCTGTCTGTCTGTCTGTCTGTCTGTCTGTCTGTCTGTCTGTCTATCTATCTATCTATCTATCTATCTATCTATCTATCTATCTATCTATCTGTCTATCTGTCTGTCTATCTGTCTGTCTGTCTGTCTGTCTATCTATCTATCTATCTATCTATCTATCTATCTATGCACATGTTTCAAATTCGTTTTAGCATCTAAGGCATAATATTACAGCAATCCGAGGTTGTCCAGATGAGAGTTTGGAAACTGTTTCTACCACGTCATCTTCAACTGCTTAGCTCTCCGTCCGATTCTTAATCCTTACTGCGTCAGAGGACATTTTTCAACTCGAGAAAAATCTCACCAATACCCCTATCTGATTTGTCATGCTCAGAAATCCCCATTTTCCTCGTATCTGATAGGCGGTTGACAGCTGTGAGCCTCGTGATGATTGGTCGAGAGGCTCTGTTTAACAGGCGATCAGTATGCTCAGTGATGGGTGAGGATTCCATTAGGGGGAAATTAGGAAACTCAAGAATAGGAGTAGCAATAACGGCTGATATTAGACCTCTAAATCATAGGGCTCTCCAACCTTATAGCTCCCCAATCCTTCCTGCCTCCCTTACTCTCTCCCCCTCTCTCTCTCTCTCTCTGTCTCCCCCTCTCTTCTTTGAGACCTCGTCAGATTGAAAGAGCTCGATCAGTCGGCTTGCTCTCTGTAGACTGGCGGCCTAGCTGTTGATAAATCAAGGCCTCTTCCCTCAGCACCGAAACACAGAGAGGAGGACACACTATCTACACTGTCTAGACCAGGGACTCATGTTATTAATTTTGCAGAGGGCCTCTGCAGAGAGAGAATGAAGTCCGTGGGCTGTTTGTGTGTGTGTGTGTGTGTGTGTGTGTGCATGTGTCCAATGAAATGCTGATAAAAAAAAAGAGAAACCAGGCCAAACTCCATATATTAGTGAAGATAATGTAATTCAGTCGATCATGCACACATAGTCAAGATTAACTTGAGTTTTGTTATGAAATAGCCACCATCTGAAAACTGAAGCTTTGAAAACAATTCATATCACACAATTAAAACAAATGTACCAAGAGGAAAAAAAACTTTTCTTAGTCATTGTTTCTTCATCTCTTGAGAAACAGGGAGGATCTCAATTCTGTCTCATTTTGGGATCACCTCCATCTGAAACCCCCTTAGGAGCAAAGAGGAGACAACAGAGAGAATCAGTTCTTGAGACTTGAGAGATCAATGTGAAGATGCTAACATGTGACATATATAATGGTAATATATTACTATACTACTACTACTATATGGCTGCTGTTGAGAAGAAGGAGTCTTGTGAGTTTTCTTTGAGATCTCTCTCTAATCTCATGGTCTCATTTCAGACCATGTGGAGATCTGTTGTTGTGATCAGACTGAGATCAACATGAACTTTTATGTGTTTGTTTCTCTTGAATTTGAGAAACGGGAGAAAACGCCTTCAGTGTTAAAATTTGTGTCCAGGAAGGTCTCTCTTCTTGGGTTTTGCTTTCCTTGATCCTTTATATAACGTTCTGGAATATAACTTTTTTAACTTTCTCTCAGCTATTTATTGAAAGAGTGTTCAAAACTCAAAGAAAGTGGTAGGACTACCTCGCCTCATGTCTTCTCATAAGTCGCAGGCTGCTCTACTAGGTCGGTGTTGTTTGACAGCCGGTGATTTGCCGGTCTCTGGGGTATATTTAAATTACACTAAACAGATTTCTTACCAGTGCCATTCCCTTTTGATGTTTTTCTATTATTTTTAACTCCAGGCTGTATTTCATTGAAGCGGGTGGTGTAATGACGGCCATGTGATTGGGTCGTTTCATGTACTCGTTTTATTAGATTGCAGAAGGCCCGTGGGCGTCTGACATGGGTCGGACGCCGGGTTCGCTTTATTCCGAGCGAGACCCTTTGATTCAGGTCAGCGAGCTTACAAGCACCAAAACAAAGGAGTAACACTTACCAAGAGCTACTCTCTGCGGGTCCACTTAATGTTGTCACACGCATGACATGGCAGATGCCGAGGCCGGTTATACCTGCTGAGGCCGGCGACTGACAGCCGCCTCCATGCAGATGACGGCTCACATCGAAAACGCTGGTCAGTGTCAGGAGTCATCGCCCATAGCCTGTGCAGTTTACCCGGGAAAGGTTGTTTTCAGCAACAGCCTGCTTCTCATGCTCACAGTCATGCTTGTTTACACCAGGGAGCTGCCCGGCTCAACCACAGCCTTCTACTGTCGGCAGCTGAGCAGCTCCACTGGAGCAGTCGGGGGCTAAAGTTCCCGGTATTATTCAGTTTTAATGATTTTGTTTTAAATATAGCTCAGGATAAGATTCATGTTCTTCACAGTGTTTTAAAAATAAATGGAGTTTATGTAGTCTAGTTATTTAGTTTTATGATATTTACTGAATACATTTGAAGAATAATTCTGTCTTCACGGGATATTGGATATTTATTGGAAAAACTAATTTTCTACGTGTACATTTTGTTTCCTGACAAAATGTCCTGGCCTTCCCACCAGTGTGTGTGAAAATGCTCTCTCAACTCTCAATTTTAACAATTTAACGTAACAAAATTTAACGTATTTGCTTAAATAGTGGCTTTGTGCAAATAATGACTGAATATAAACAGCTGGCCTAAAAAATGGAAAATGCTGTACCTGAAAAAAAAAAGTGATGTGTTGTGGATGTAGATTCATTCAGTAACGTTATACCTAAAAATGAGAAGTGTGTTAAAGTAGATTTGTTTCTAAATGTAGGTTACTGTGACCCAGTAAACTTGTCTTGGACCTACTATATTAACAGTTGGTTTTTGTCTTTGCAAGGCAGCAAACTAGCCAGCAAGCAATTTAATCTCAATGTTAACATGTGACATCTAGATACTACTAACGCCAGCTTCTACTAGATACGTTAGCTAGAGTGCTAATCAGATGTTTGCTGACCAGAAACTATTCTTAGCTAGCTATCATGCTTACATAATCCCATCAGCAAATCAGCCAGATGTATCAGTGGCAAAATGTTCAGTTTCCAGTCAACATAGCAAAGATATTAACCATGTCTTGAAATGTGGGCA
This sequence comes from Hoplostethus mediterraneus, assembly GCA_034670385.1. Lineage (NCBI taxonomy): Eukaryota > Metazoa > Chordata > Actinopteri > Trachichthyiformes > Trachichthyidae > Hoplostethus > Hoplostethus mediterraneus. Next base: position 856,117 of record JAXDDW010000074.1, read on the forward strand.
CTGTGAAGCCCTTTGAAAGCGTAACAGTGATTAAGGGCTCTACAAATAAAATGGGATTTGATTTGAAATGCAATCAGCCATTCACAGCTATTGTTGCCCAAGAGCTGAAGTCCTCCACTATGGTCACCAGAGGGTCCATTATGTTACCTGAAAGCCCTTTATACTATGTATATAACAGGACCCCTTTAAGTGCCTTGCTCAAGGGAATGTTGATGGTAGTTGTTGAGCGAGGAGGGAGTATTTTTTATTCACTTTCCCCGCCAAGAATTTCCCAGCTGGTCTGGGGATTCAAATCGGTGATCTTTTGGTCACATGCCCGTATCTGTAACCTCTAAGCTACTGCCAGTTACTGGATTCAAGCATGCAGGCTCAGAGTGGAGTCACAGAAGGCTGCGGAGCCTTTATGTAATTGACTGAAGAGATTTGTAGTATAATATTGAGGCAGAATCAGGGCTAATCTAGTGAGCATTTTCATCACATGTGAGCTCACAAAAATGAAGAGGTAATTTCAAAACATTTAGAAATTTCCCATGGCATCCAAAACTAAAGGTACTTGCAGAGCAGAAATGTATCCTGGGCCCAGAAGGGAGAGTTTTAATAGAGTTAGAAGAGAAACACATTTTAAACCCGTCACAAATGCAATCGAGGAGGAAGAATTTGATTAAGAGGGCAGTAATCGAGTCAGTGTGCTATAACCAGCGGCCTGGCCCTGCAAACCGCTATTGAACAAGTGTAACGAGAGTGAATTTAGCACCCGGCGCGGGCATTTTGTTAATCCAGCTCTGTAATTTAGTCCTTCCTCCCCCATCTTTCAATTATCATTATCGTAAAATGAAGCGAGGCCTGAGAAGCTCTGAATGTGGAGCAAAGTTTTATCCAATTACCCGCTCCGAAGCTTTGTGTTTTCATCGCTCTTAGAGACGGACATTGAAGTGCCTACAATGTAATTTGGAGGCCCTTTTTTTTTTTTTTGTCTAAAACGCAGCAGGTCAATCGTAAGAAGTTAATCGGTGAAATATTGAGCTCCGATGAACATCAGATAGTTTGAAACCAGCAGACCGAGTCTTGATGACTGTGATCTCAGACACTGCCAGTTGTACGGTATGTGATGACATGAGGATACACACACTCCTATACTGTGTACTTTCATATAGACTCATCCGAACGCAACACATGCTGAAATATATGTAGTAATATGTAGGTATGTGCTTCCATTATGCTGTGTGTGTGTGTGTGTGTGTGTGTGAGCGTGAGCGAGGGAATTTTTAATTCTCATTTCTCCCGTGTCAAGTACTGCTGGAAAAATACTGACGCAGTTTAAGGGGGCAAAGGCCAATGACAATTTACCAATTTGCGTGCACACTGTTAGTTGGGAGTTTCTTGAGAACAATTAGGCTAATTCTCACCTCGGGCGTTTTTCCTCATTGCCTGCTAACACCTTTCGGTTCAAGTCATTGTTAATAAGCTTCCCTGACGGTATAGCTTATGATAAAATGCGGCAAAACCGAGCCAGGTTCACGGGGGCCGATCGTTAAGGAGATGAAATCAACTCTGCTGGGAGCTGCAGAGACCTAAATTGCTCTTTTAATCCATTAACAAGCAGATGTGGACCAGCCGTCTTTGCCTCCCGACGGGGACTCAGCAACCTGGGTAGGGGTTAAAGGGCATTCTGCAGCAGAAGAAGCCAGCGCACTGACCTGCCAACATCGGCCTCGCTGTGTGGGAAATATCAATCAGGTTTTCACAGAAGGGCTGCTCTTAATTGTGGCTTGGGTTTTCATCAAATATGGAGAGAGAGACCTCTCAGTACTGTCTTAATTACTTAAGGAACAGACAGCTAAATTCGGTTTGCCGATCAGCCTGTCTGGGCCCGCAGGCGTCAAGAGGCAGCTCTTGTGGATGGAAAGATCTCTCCACCCCTTCTTGTGCTGCCTCCGTCTCTGCCTCCCACCCTGCCTCCATCGATCTCATCAGCATGGACGCTGACAGGAAATCAATCTGAGAGTCTTCTTAATAAAGCCCTGGACTCGTTCGGTTCCTCCTCTACGCTCCACGTGTTCCGCTCCAGACTATATCTGACTCTCGTTGGCTCGCTCTCCCACACGTTGGTGAATCTGTATCTGGAGAACCTCGAGAGACCCTCCACTGACACTGCAGCTGTTTGCTTGGGAAGGTTTCCTCGCCAAACATACCTATAGGTTTAAAATGAAGTACAGAGAGTTTGGCAGATGTTTCAATTCACCCTGAGTTTGTACGCTTCTGTTCTTCTGCAGGGTGAGCTGCAACCTGCAACCTGTAACCACTGATTTTTAATTGAGGATTGATGATTGAGGAATAGTTTCTAAGACGTCCCCAGTGATCAACCATGGGAATACTCTGCAGTTCCCACAATACACTAACTCTTTCAACCCCTTGACTTTTACCCCAGGGGGTCATGGATGCCCAGGTAGGGGGCAGTCTGTCCCCGACAACCCGAGGTGGAACCACTAAGCTGGGCATCAACAACCGTGTTGGCCCCCTTTGGCCCTGGAGGTCAGGGGGTGAGGGAGATTTAGTGGTATTTCTCAGCTACTCCTGCTGAAAATCCCACTTGGAAAATCCCACTAATCCTTCATCCCTGTTGCTCAGAATGCTGTCACACAACTTTCGGTCCGTGTGGGTATACAGCATGTACGCATACACCAACACATGTACACACGCACATATACAATTAACACACACAGGAAGAATACGTGTACATTCACACATATAAACAAGTGCACACACACATACACACACACACACACACACAGAACCAAGGCCCAGCTCACCACAGGGCGGATAATCTCCTTTATCTAGCCGAGCAGTGCTCACCAGGTCAACTCCCAGATTACCTCGTGTTATTGTGTGTGTGTGTGTGTGTGTGAGAGAGAGTGTGTGAGTGTATGCACTGATCTTTCGGCGAGTGTTTGCTCGCCAACAGTTTTCAAACACTGCCATGCCTTCACATGCAGAGAAGCACTCGAGTTGTGAAGATGTGTGTTTTCCTCCAGATGGAGGCTGGTCGTTTTTACGTTTGTATTTTAGATACATTTCACATTTAAACAGAACAGGTGGAGATTGAGGAATTGATATTAACAAATGGTGTATAACAATAGCATTGTCAAACGCACATATATCACTACACATTCTCATTAAGACCTTAATCATCCTCCATTGGTGTCCCCCCCCTTAAATTTTATCGTCCCTTTAATTTTCATCTAATCACAATCTTCACAAAGAAGGGAAGATGAGGACACAGAATGAAGTGAGCCTGTAGCTAAGAGATGATGAAGACATGGTTCCTAGCGTGATGCATCACGGTGCATTATTCTGTACGCAGGTTCTTTGGGGCGGTCTGTGTATCCATTACCCCTCAATCTAGCAACAATAAATGAGTGTAACAGGAGATAACGAAGAACATCAAGTGAATTAAATTCCATCTTCATATTTGAGGTTTTCTCTGTTCACACTGTAATTAACCACATAAGGAGAAAAAAACTCTGAAGTTAATTGCGAAGCCATTGTGCTGCCTGAGTGAGGAAACTAAGCCTATTAATTGTAATCATTTTAATTAGAATATGGGCAGGTTTTTCCTGTCGCCAGAAGATCCTCTTTCCCTCATTTGCTTTGGCTAATAACACCTAATTGAGTCCCATCGACGGTGCACGGTGTGATTTATTGTTTTGCGTTTTTTTCAAAGGTCCCCGCCAATATTGTCGTCCACCGACCTTCACTTGGTTGTGTGCGGACCGCCGAGACGGATAGTTTCGCCTCTGACGGACAGACGAGATCGGATGTGCCAAAGGTGCAGGTTCTTGCCTTTGATCACCATTGTGGATTCACGCGCCAGGGGAGCTGTCATGTCAGCCTCAACAGGGGGCGCTGTGATGGTTCCCCCGCCGCAGTTGACGGGTGCCAAATCAAAGGGAATCGCTGCAGCCGTCGTGCTCCCAATCACTGATAATTACTGGTCCGTGACTCAATTAGGTAAATGATTAATGGCTTTCCAGAGAGATGTGGAAGGATTCAATTACGAACAACACAGAACCACAAACCGCCGTTCACCTCGTCGCCGCCTCCAGTCAGGATTGAGACGAAGCAGACCTTGGCCGAACGCACGGCGTCGTGCTAGTTATGGTCACATCGAAAGTAGTTTCCATACTGTGGCACTGCCTCATGGTTTATGCTTCTAGCTGTAAAATGTGTGCTGTGCAAATGTTCCCATGCGCTGTACCACTGGCTGCAGGCCCCAGTGAACTACTCATTGGAATGAACGGGCAATGCCTCAAGAAAAAAAACGGATCCGGGGGAGTCTGGCACATTTCCCTCCGAGGAGCGGTTTTGGATAAACAAATCTATGATAAAGCAAAACGTCTCATGAGGCCAAATCTCTGTCTGCGCTCCTCCCCAGCCCTCACCCCTCTGCAGCAAACAAAGTGACATTTGAAACAGAGCAGAGAGGGAGAGTGGGTAGATGAAGGGAGGTGCTGGGAGTGAGAGGGGGAAAGGGAAAGAGAAGGGAGGTAGCCACAGAGCCATCTGGCCGGAGGAGGCGATTTTCATTGAATTTTTTCTCTCAGGAAATCAATGAAATAGCTTCGACACAGACGTGGATGTGGATATGAAACCTGCTACATATTAGACTGATATTAAACAAATGTCAGGTATTTTGTCTCCGTTTACTAAAGGGGGTCACTGCTAGTTCAAACTGCTACTGAAACCCATCAAATTCCCCGCCAATACTCCCAATTGTGTACATTAAAAATGCATTGCGCCACATCCTGCTGCTATTGCCTTTTCTTTCTCTATTCCAGAGGTTATAGAGCAATGTCGGTGTTAAGAGGCAAGGACAAATATTCAAGTCAATGTTGTGATCTGCTGTAGCTATGTGAGAGAAAGCATCAGCTGGGGGCTACAGTGCATCAGTACGTTCACCCGTGTAGTGACACTAATATCACCTCGGGCTACTCTGTGGCAGCGGGTTCAGCTCCAGCTGCGACAACAACAAGCCTGTCACTCACCATCCACACCTATTCTGACATATTCCAATAAGCTCACACTGACAGCCGTCTTATTTTAAGCAACTCAAAGACGAACGCAATGAAAGCGAAGTATGTCCTTTCTGACAGAGTTAATTTGGGTTTTGTGTGGAACGTCTCCTCTGTGGCTTTTGTTTCAAAAAGGTATTTGAGGTATTTTTTTTTTTCTACCCTTGACACACTTAACCTCATGACTAATCCCAAATTTATTGGAAATGCTTAAACAAGTGAAGCGTGGCAATAGTCACCGGGTAAATATTTAGACTTGTATTATGGACCTGCAAGCTTAGCGTCAGGTTAATCTTTTATCGCATGCTGTCTCCTCAGCCAGGCTGTGTCGTCTTCTGACTGTTAAATGATGCTGTTCAAAACAAATAAAACTTTACTCAATAAAGTTTAATGAGCTATATTTCCCTGCTTTGGCATGCTATGATCAATGATCAATTAAGTGGTTCGCCCCGTCACCTCACAGCATGACGGTCCTAGGTTTGTTTCCTGGTCCTTTCTATGTGGCGTTCGCTTGTTCTCCTCGTGTTCATGTGGGTTTCCTCCCACAGCCCATAGAGTCGGGTGAATTGGAGACCCTAAATTGCCCAAAGTTGTGAATGGAAGTGTGAGTGTGATTCTTTGTTAACCTTGTCAGGGACTGGTGATCTGTCCAGGGTGTTTACTGCATGCTGGGATAGGCTCCAGCCCCCCATCACCCTGAATAGGAATAAGAAGGTGAAGAAAATGAAGGAATGAACAACCATAAACAGTAGTTCTTTTGAACCTATTATACCAGTACCTGTGTATAATACCCTCTTCACTTCTTCGATAACGTCTCTCAGTTCTTGCCTTCCTTTACCCATAAATTTGACATTTCTCAACATGATGGAAACGTGTGTGTGGAAAACATAGCTCAGCAGCACTTCCGGGAAACATTTTCTAATTCCCTTTTCTTTGTTGAGTATGAGTCATCCAAGAGTAGAAACACCATGTACCATATAATGACTTAACATACATTGCCACCCACAAACAGAGCTACAATAACTGTGCAATTATATTTTGTGACATTTACAAAGCTGTTCCTTACAGGGCCCATCAATTAAATACAAATAGTGTGCGACCAATAAAGAAATGAAGTCTTTCCCACCATATTACACTGACAACAACATAGCATGCTAGTGTCTCTGTAATTCCAGTCTTTGAATGAGGAATGGTCCGTCCTGCACACACCCATTGTCCTCGCAGAATGCTGTTTTTTCAATAACAATAACTCTTGAATGGTAAGGAAGTGAGAACATGTTCATTTTTTTACCAACAGCCTTAAGATTCTCTCTCTTTCTGTTTCTTTTTCATGCTTATGGATCTCTCTCTGTCTTTCTCCCCCTTAAAAATAATAACTGTGTGCTGAGTGCTACTTCTTTCCTTGTGAAAGAGCAGTGAAAAGACCTGCACATTCTGTGAAAGGAAAAAGCAAACCCTACCACCCCAACATACACTCACACACTCACAAACCCTCTAACAGACACCAATAATGTGAGTCACTAAAATGGAAGGGCTAAGCAGTGTGGTGGGACAAAATAACAGGTCCAGAGACGCTCTTAACCCCAACTGTAATGTGGGGTGCCAATCCACGCAGGAACACACCCCGGAAAGCCATCGGTCATAATATTTAAACTTTACTTGTCTTCTGTTTATTTTTCTATCTTCTTTCCTTTCTTCTCACCATCACATGTCCTGCCAACACGCACTCAGAGTGTCTTATTTGACAAATGGTTCAGAGAAATATTCAACTGAAAATAGAATACCATGAGAGAGACACAGATGGACTGGAAGACAAAAAAGAAGGGAAAAATCACAGTGATGTATGTTCAGTTCATCAGGCATTGCGCTCTTTCTCACCAGGGATCATAGCGAATATGTCAGCCCAAACAAACACAAGTGAAAATCCCTCTACAGCTCTCCACCGAATCCAGGCTTAAGTCTTTTTTTTCTTCTCTCGACGTTTCCTGGACTTTGTCACGCTTCATTCTCACCCGGCTGGCTCTCTTTTCCAACAGACCGCCTCCTTCTTTCGAAGACCTCAAACTGACATTGTCCTCCGACAAATAGACCTCCATGAATTGTAGCGCTGGCAGGGGGGAGATCTTGGGAAAGTTACAATTTGTGAAAAACTTGCCTCTTTATGCGGATGATACGCACATTTATCTAAATGACAATCATGAGCCCGACATTTAAACCAACCAGAGGCCCAACTGTATAATGTCTCTTCCTGTTCTGTCCAGGAAATGTGCTTTAGAGTATGCACAGAATATCTGGCAAGAAATATGAAGTGTGGGAGTCTACAGGCTCCCAGCAGGTCACCTTTTAGAGAGATGGAAGTACAGCATGGATGGCGCAATATCTTATCCATCAGAACATCCAGGCCTGGGCTTTCTCCTCTTGATCCCCCCCCACCCCCATCCTCTCTCCCTCCATTTCCCTGACTGCTAAGGACGTACATGCATCTGTGCAGACGAAGGCTTGGTCTGATTTATGGATGTGCAGATAGAGAAAGAGAATCAAACGGATAGCATGCATGTGTTCTTTATTTATAGCCAACATGAATGAAAAGTGAGCTCATCCTCTACCTCTCGGTTTCTCCCTCCTTTCTCACTTTCTCTCACCCTATGCAACTCCATCTCCTTTCTGTCCAGAATAGCATCTGGAAAGAATTATGGTCACCACTCAACCACAAGAAAGGCAAGTGTCTGCCCCTTAGGACCATGCTGATTTGGAGAAGACATTGCGAACGAGGACCACAGTGGGTGTCCCTAAACAGATACTGGTTTGTTATTTCCCATTGACAGAAGAGCTAAATCATGTGCTTTGATAGCAGTGTCTATGAAGCTCTAGGTGAAGTTGGTGCTGAGGATGTTGAGGATGTTGAAGCCTGCTTTGCAATTCCAGACTGATAAAATAGTTAAAAAGGTGTCATTTCCTTCATGTATTTTTTAAAGCTTCATTAGAATTGATTGATATGGCAGTTTTACAGTATAATTAATGTAATCATTGGGTTTTGAATAGCTTGTTACGTGCCCACAGAATATACAGATACAGACAGATAGAATATCTGACTATATTGTGTTTAAGGTATGTTTGAGCAGTACAGGGCTGCAGAGGAATTCCATTTTTCAGCAAGGTTTAGAGAGATCCCCACTGCATGATAAGAGAAACAGAATTATAAAATTGATTAAGATCCAGCTAAACGATTACTGGATTAGCCTAGCATTAATTGAAAAAGCTGATGAATACTGCATATCACAGAAAGAGATGTTTAGGAGCATCTGAGGCTTTTGCATTCAAGGAAATTACGATATATTGAAGTTAGTACCTTTCTTCTGAGACTATGCGCAGTTGTCAGATGATGAAAAACAGCTTGAAGAGGAAATGTGTAAATGACTTATACTACTCACAATCCTTAGTTTGCATATTCATACCCCCCCAACCTTATAAACAGGAATCACTCGTCTTCCACGGCCATCTTTTTGAGCTATTTTGAGGGCTTCGCCAAACTAACCGTTAATACTTCAAATGCAGCACCTTCAGACCTTCACTGAGGAGAAAGTAGTAGCAGTAGCATAGCCTTGGGGTTAACGGGCTGTAGCTCTCTTTTCTCAGAGCCTGTGCCCTTGATCCAGCCCCGGCATCAGACGTGGGATCAGTGCCTTGTGTGTTACTGAAGGCAAAGGCTGCTATTAATAAGAGAGATGCTGTCCCTGAGCAAGCAGGCATGCCAGGTTGCTTGTCTCTTTAGCCTTAAGGCTCTACGAGACTTCCAATAAAGGCAAACCCTTCCTCAACAACACACGGCTGAGTGTAAAGTACAGTGTCTTGTTGGCAGACGTGGATTGTGGGCTGACAAAAAGGTATGGATTTGACCAGGACGAGGTCATTGTTTACCTGGAGAAGTTGAAGAAATTGTTGTGGTGCTGCAGGGAAGAACATGGGGAAGAAGAGTGTGAGGAAGAAGTCTTTGTATGTGAATCTCAGTATCTCCTCCAAGTGCACAGACTGTGTCGTTCTGTTGGGCTCTATCTGTCTGACATTCTGTATTTGTGTGTGTGTGTATGTGTGAAAGAGAGAGAGAAAGATTGTGCAGGTATGTGAACACTGTGTGTATTTGTGTTTGTAAGTGGAAGGGTTCAGGTCCATACCAGATAGCCACTGCCATCACTCACACCGACAGTGAGTCTCTGGCTTTGCTGAGCCCCTGCTTGAAGATAAGGCTGTGGATCCCGTTGGCTCTGCAGTTTGATCAATCTGCAGATTTACAGCCACCACTGCAGCACTCTGATGAACCATAAGAGCAGTAAATTCTACTCCCCACATAGAAAATTCTCCTCTCTATCGCATCCATATATTGATGTAACACCCTTGAAATCTTCCCTTCCTAGTTTTGGAGGACCAACTAGCCACTGGGTGATCTTAATCAGCTAAGGCTTGTTCTAAGGCTCTGTTTCTGTCTGTGCTACTGTTTTTCACACATGTGCTGTGTTTCATCTAATAGTCCCCAGGAATTGCACTATTTCTCATTTACATCCCTTGATGTCAATGCCTGATCTGTCAGACGCTCAGCAGGGCTCTTGTCTTCTAGAAGCAACCCTGTATAACTGAAATTTAACTGGCACGAGTGGAATATTCGATACTCATCACGACTTAACTGGCAGGGCCTGACTTTCCCTCCCCACTGCTTCTCAAGCTCTCTCAATAAGTTTTAATGCTCTTGGCTTGGAGTCTTTTTCTTCTTCTTCAGTCATTTCTGACTGTTTTTAGTCCTTTTACTGCCAGGATTAGAAATAAATTAGAACTATTGGAAACAAGAGGATCTTGGCACTGCTAAAAATGTGGCTAAACTAGTTTGGCGCACAGGGCCATGACCTAATTTTGAAGTCATGATGACATACATCAAAATGCATAGTTTCACCACTGAGTCATCAGAACTGCACTTGGGCAAATTTGGATTCCGTCTAAGCTAAATTCAGGTGCAGGCGGAAAGTATAAAAACCTTTGGTATTGGCTCTTCTCAGGGTCCTTCATGATTCTGTGGAGGCAGCATCCACCTGACTGGGGTTGAAAATACCTCTCCCTTGGGCTTGTTACTTGAGCCATGATGAAGTCCCCAGAGTCTCAAAGACGTGGAGGTGATGAAGCAAGCACAAAGCCTGGATCTCCTAGTCCTACATAGTGGCTGGGGGGCTGGGTGAAGGGATGAAGGGGGGCTTAATGGCAACCTGCCTAACCTCCTGACCCCACGTTGTTGGAAGGGAGAAACCAAAGGTACCTGACTACGGCTCCATTCAACATTAATAAAAGCACAAAGCTTGGATATCCGACATGTGGTTCAAATTCCTGCCATCTTTACAAGGGCTTGGCGCAGGGCCCCGTTCCCCACATACATAAAGCAGTACAATTTCTTCTACTTGTTTTGCAACTTTTGTAATCTCCTAACTAACATATTACCACTTGTACCAAGGTATTTATTTTGATGGATGCTGAAAACACAATAGTCATCATTATCACATTATTAGTACCTTCAACAGACATCTCTTTCCGTCTTTCTCTTTCTCGTGTCTGGCTGGCTCTACTCCTAAATGTCTGGCAGCTGTATCCAGCATTTATGAATGTGATGTGCATAGCTAGTAATCTAAGGCAGTTGGGGCAGGTGGGGGGTGAGATCATTACTCCTGGCAAGGCGGACATCTGAGGCCTGGAGCAGGCTAAAAACACCTCTGATCTCCTCCCCACACACAGCCAGATTCACATTGACGTCGGATCAAACAAACCTGTGCTTCCCCAGAATGAGTCTCTCCTTATTTACAGTTCCCATTTCTCCTCTGTTCACTCAAAAGGTCGGAAAATGTAAGCTCTTTCTAGTTACTTGTGTAAATTTCCTACTCAATAAGTCTTCAAGCTTATTTGCTGCCATTGGCTGTCTGGGCTCACCGGTGTGGATAAGACTACACAGGCATTCCTATGAGATGGTACTAGACTAAGAGAATAGAGGCTGTTCTGCTTCCCCCTATCTGCACAGTTTGATTTGCAACCATCGTCCTATAGGGGGAGCCCTGACCTCACGTTCCTCCCCTGTCATCTTCTTCCTTTGCCCCAGCTACTCTACCATTTCCTGCCTGTTTCTCACCGACTCCAGTGTTGTACTTAAAAACAACTTCAGGCTCACCCTGTGAATACATCAGAGATGGGACATACTTTGATCAAGCTTGATGCATCTTGCTCAGTGACATGGTATGCCAGACAGGCAGCAACATACAGTAGGTAATGACACATGATTTATGTACCTCTGCCTGCACAATGGGCCTTAGTGGCTGAGCAATAGATAGCACTGTCAGTCAACCTCATTGCAGCTCTACTGTAACTAAAAGGCGTCGTCATGCTCGTCTCGGATAGCGCGAGGGGGAAGCAACGACTCAAATGTGCGTACCTCATCAGCACAGCGTGGATTGTGGCTGAGTTAAAAAGTACCTTATCCTCTATCTTTTTTTTTTTACAAATTAATCTTGAATGAGATTCCTATATAGATTCCCAATTTTTGACTCTTAAAAAAAAGAAAATAATTAAAGAAAGACAAAATTGACAGCTGAAGTATCTCAGCTCTCAAAATTACTTTTCCCTGACCCACTTTTGGTACAAAACATTGATTTTCAAAATCGCACAAGGAAATAATTCATATTATTGTTTGTTGGCATTTTCTTTTACACCCTCATATTTGAGTGGCCTTTCTACATTTGAAGTGAAGTAAGATGAAAAGGATATCCTCACATATTTGTCTCTTCACAATTCCAGACTTCATTTTTGACCACAAGAAGACTGGAAAAATAGTCTTTTGTAGAACTTTATCAGCAGCCTGTGGACTGGTACAATGTTTGAGCATTGAGGACAGACACTGTTAAAGTGTGCTTATAAGTATATAAGGCCAGACACTGTTGAGGATGCACTATTCATCTGACCCCTTTGGAGCCTCGGGGCAAATGCATCTCTCTTAGGCGTGCACTCTGAATAAACAACTGAAAGCAGGGGGTATTCACTGGATCTCTGCTTTCCAGAGATAAGTCCAGCACAGCAGCGCTGAATGTGTGGGGGGAAAAAAATACATATTTTGATGTTTGGCATCGTCTCTTGACCCAGTGATTATATATGCCTCTGGGGGTGATGTGCTTCGTGGCCTGTGTGACATAGACCATTGGCAGGATGCTGGTTTGTTTGCTGACCTCGGTGGACGAGATGCTGTTTGGCCTCGGGCATCGCATGTATATGCATGTCATGTCTTTGATGCCGCGCTTCGGTCGATTCACATGTTGGGTCTGGAGTCAGCTGTGCAGAACAGTCCCAGAACATCTCACAGCACATTAGCCAGGGTGGGACAATTGTTGCTCAGCTGGGGAATGAAGGAAGGGAGGGCTCCGGTACCACTTCCCCACCACTCTTCCTCTATATGGGTGTAATATTCTGGTGTTAGTAATTGCAGACATACATAGACAAAATGATCACGCTGCACGGACACAAACGCATACATGCATGTACTCACATAGAGGCGCAAACATGCGCGCGCTCGCATACACGCGCATTTATTAGCATAGCTCGTTATCATGCGTTCATTTGACCAGCCAAATATTGATGGTTTGGCCGGACTTAATGTGTAAAAATAATAATCTGCACCCTGCCAACGTCTAATTGCCACAGCTGGGGTGCGTGTCTCCCTATCTACGCTAATAGAGCAAGTGGGCCCAAGCTCATTACTCTGGCAGAGAGAGGCTGCTTTATCTACTATCTGGCCCATTTTAAATGCTAGCCTATTTTTAAATGGGTTCCTACACACTGCCTTAGTAAGCAGCAATGAGCGTAATCTCTCCCTGGGTTTTTACTACTCCCTCTCGCTCTCTCTCTCTCGCTCGCTCTCCCTTTCTCCTTCATTCATTGTCTGACTCGTCTTCCTTCCGGTGCTGGTGTGCTGTTAAGATGATTGGGTCATTTACACACTCACACTGCATTCACATATGGACCTATGGACCTTAAGATGTAGAGAATTTGTTGCTCCACACAATCGATGATTGGGAGACAACGTGTTTTGTCTTCCTTAGCAAAAACAAAAGACATTTGGCGAACTTGGCGAGCATGCATGCTATCTCACGCTATTCCATTATAATATCTATATGTATATGGATAGACTGTGATGGCCCATGCAGTGAACAGCTGAACAGCTGTTTGGACTTGCCTCTCAACGCTGAAGGTTGACTCGGTTGTCTTATCATCTACACAGTGATCTGCAGTGAGATCTGAGAAATTCCCTCTGCTTGTACCGTTTTAAGGATTTTCACATTGTCCGCACTTCCTCTCTCTGTGATGTGCTGCCTCTTTCTTCTTCTTCTTCTTTTTCTTCTTCATCATCATCTGTTCTGCTGTGTCCTCTGTTACTGAGGGTAAGCTCAGCTCTTTCTTTCGTTCCTTTCCTCCCCCTTCTCTCCGTCTCTCTCTGGGTGTGCAGGGGATACTTGGCCGGCACCCAATTTGCAGGCACTGTGTTGTAATTGCTTTTTGTTGGAGGTAAAAAAAAAAAAAAATTCCTCTCTCTGAAAAATAAATCCCTTGGATGCATCCCTTTACCGCTGTATATTCCTGTATACGGGCACATGTAAGTGTGTTGAAGATTTCCAACATCTTTTGGCTTTGTCTGCAATTGCGTGAGTCTTTTACTGCCTTTTGTGCAGAAGCCTCAAAGCCATTCATCGAGCTTCTCAAGCGCTCACATACCTTGATGGTTTTTCTGTGCGTTTGCATGTTAGTGATGCCTGCAGCCTGTGTGAATCTGCAGTGAAGGACAGTCTCTTTGTCTTTGGAGGGAACTCATTAGGAGTGTAGACGTTTGCCCCATCCTCTTTAGTGCTTACTCCGTCAACACCATTTGTGCTTTTCATTTTTCACGCCTGCTCTTTCGCCTCCCCCTTCATTCCCTCCCCACCCTACCCAAACCCCTCCTTCTGTCTCTCACCCGTCCCCCGCCCCCCCCCTTCCCCATCTCTCTCTTCTGCTCTCTCTGCTCGTCTTGGCCCAGCGCAAATCTAGAGCATTCTGCTGCAAGGGCTGATATTTCTGAAGCCAAGAAACACATACGTTTATGTTTCAAGCATCCATGACTGTGACCGACATGTATACAATGTTATCAGCCTCTGTCAGACATGCCAGCTCTCCGCTGTTGTTCATTTGAAAGCTATTTAATGTGTCAGGCCCGTGAGTGCCGGAGACCTGCAGCGTGTCTTTCCTATACTATGACTCTCATTTTGCAGCCGTTAACACGCTACTGCACATGAATGTAAAATGTATTTCACATTTGAATTTCAGACGTTCAAGCTGACGCCAGCAGGGATCGATCCTGCCAACTTTCGGTTAGGTCTAGCGGTCACCAACCACTAGACTCAAATAGGAGCGACACCGAAGACATAGATTAGACACAGATTTAGTGAGAGGCTACTGATGAAGCACAGGGTTCTTTTTCTTTCTCAGTGTGAGTCTGGAAGTTGAGTTTCCTAACCCCATGGGGGGTAGAAGTCTGTCCTTATCTGATAATGAGCGGCCTATCATCGGTCCTGTCAGACAAATCCCCTCTCTGCTCTGCGCACTCAAATTGAAGAATTGTCTCACCCTCTGAGTATACAACCGATCCCTGGCTCTTAAGCCCTGTGTCCACATTGTACCAACTTCCACAGTATCCCGTTATTACAGAGCTAACATTTCAACTCCGTAACGTCCCATCATTCAACTTGCACCGGCACTTTTGCGGTTGCAAATGGCAGCAAGAGGTAACTGTTTTTATTTCAATACCCAGCAATCATTTGGTCTGTGATGCTTTATACCAAAGGGACGAGGAAGTCAAAAGCTTTCTCTTGCTCGCTGCTGTTTAGAAGGCAGTTTGTATTTTTGCGCTCAAGTTTCGATCCATCACTTCCTGTGGGCAGAGAAAGGACCAGACAACTTAGGGCAAGTAGGGCAAGTCTACGGGGTCTCAGCTGGTGGGGCTGCTTCTCTGTTGCAGCACTGAATTAGTGATAAGTGATGAATTGTGATAAGATGGTGTTTTTACAGGCAGATTTTGCCTAGTGCAGCTTTAATTAGCTTAAATAATTGTTTTAACTAGGAAGAACTGGAGCTACTGACTCAAAAAGCAATCGGTAGATCACCTGGAAAATATAGGCAATTTATCTTTAACTGAATTACTGCATCATATAATTACCTGAACATCTTACCTCGGTGGTTTTGAGTCACATAGTAGTGGAACACCACTTGACCCACCCTTGAAACGGCACTAGCTTGCCCAAAAGTTTGAGGGCAACGTGGTGTGTTTTGCTGCATTGGTGCCAGTCCAAAGCACCTCTTCAAAATCAAACTGTGGAAAAGCCCCACAGTCAACATTGGCTTAGCTAGTGCCACTGGCAAATTGGGTCGGATGTGCAAAAGTCACCTTGACAGCCTCCACAACAGTGCTGTCATTGGTAGACACCGATGTCATCCAAATAGATTGTGGGTGTTAAGCGCGTTAAAGGACATCACACACAGTCCAGAGGAGAGACTGCAAATGTCGGGGCGGGGGGGGAGGCAAACAAAACAGAGGCGACATATCATTTTGCCTGTAATCGCATACAGCCATGGGCCATATCATCACATTTATTCACTGTGTGAGTGTGTGTGTGTGTGTGTGTGTATGCATGCATTTGATTTGTTTGCTCATGATCATTTTTCTACTAAGCCCCGTAAGCCCCCACCCTCACCAACCCCTCGACCCAATATCCACTGTTTCCCAGCACGATGGGGGGATTAGCGATTTACCTCCATTACCAGAAGAATGCCACAAACATGTTGAGTTGACAGATTTGGCGGCTTTTGCAAATGCGACCCCGACCGCTGTGACTGTCATGATTTTTCATCTTAATATGCACTTACATTTTATTCTTCCTTATATAAAGTTCTCTGTCACGTGAAGTAGTATTGAACAGACATAACAAACTCTGGCGGCATCGGTGACAAATGGTCCTCCAGTCACAACCTGAAATTTCACTGTTTACAATTCCTGATAAGCAATTTCGTTTCATAAATCATAATCTGTGTACATGAGCTGTCCAAATCGAACGATCTGAGCGTGCGAGACACCGCGTTGGTTGATGCGTTGGCAACGTCTTTGGATGCTGGAACTGTAAACTTTTTTTCCAAGATTAATATATTTTCACTTTAAGCTCGACCACATCTGCAAAAACAGTTCAACCACGAGCACAAACACATCTGACGCAAACTACAAACACGATTGACTTGAATGTGTACAAGTGAATTGGTCAATATAAATGGTGAATCGTAGTGATGTGAAGTGGACACTGCAGGGGCGGGCCTAGACGTTTCCTGTTCATCCGGGATGGAGTGTATCTTCGCGTGTGATTCATTATGAACCAAGACAGTGAAAATCCCATCTTTAACCTACAAATGTGCCCCATACCCACTCTGTAATAGTATTGAGTTCCCAGAGAGTCCTATTGGAGTTCTGCTTGGCAGGGGGGCTATTGATTTCATTAAGGAGACGTGTGGAGCGCATTACAGAATGATGACTGCTTCATGGGAGGTCAACAAGAAATCAATACGAAATTATATTAGAGCTTCGACTGGCTGGGGTGAGGCCAGCTACCATGCACCACCGCCAACACCCGACTGGAAAACGAGGGAAGGATTTATTCCTGCGGGAATCTCTTGTGGGAGCAAAACATGGTAGAGGGGGGGAAAAGAAGTGAGGATTAGCCACAGCCTTTTCTGTCAGTAGGAGACCGAAGGAGAGCGAGAAAGAGAGAAAGAAAGAAGTGGAACTGCACTTTCAGACCGCAGAAACAACTGATCCTACTGTGTCTCCAACTGTTCACCATTACTCTTTGGCTGCAGTCTGAAAACCGGTTGAAAGGAAGATCAAATTCTTGGAGGCCAATGGATGTTGTAAAAAAAAAAAAAACGTCTTTATTGGTGCAGAAAAACCAATGTGTTTTAGCAGAAAGAGACTGGATGAGAGAATGGAGCTTCCAAACGGCCACTGACAGATGCCTCGGACTCTTCTTCGGTACTTTGCGTCCGCGCAATAAGCAGCGTGCGTATTGCCCGAAGAAGAGTCAGCCATCTTGGATTTCATTACAATGGAGATGTTGGAGTATACCTGTCTTTAACAAAGCATAAAAGTATATTTGTGCATAGGAGACGGAGCGCCGCCCACCGCCATGCATGTAGACAAGTGAAGGATTATGGACATTGTTGTCAGTGAAATTCAACGCATTGGTTTCGTTATCGGGCTCGCTGACTTTCGTGGACCCTATGGGAGAGGTAAACAGCCATATGATGAAAGACTCCCAAAGGGTCCTGGATCAGGGCTACTTCAGTTACTGATTTTCATTTCATTTCATTTCATTTTCATTTCACTACACACCCCATGTGTGTATGTGACAAATAAAGTTCTGGAGTTCTTGATTTCCTACATTTACCAGAATGCTTTTCAACACTCCCCAGAGAATAGGTGTGAACTTGTTGCTTTCAGTTGTGGGTTATACTTGTAGATGGAGACAGCGATAGAGATAGAATATCAAGAGCAAGAGACTGAGAGTTATTCAAAACACAACATGTCTTGTGGCTGCATTGCATTCTGGTCTATTGAGGCCACTGTCGGCGGAGTAATTGGTCTCTTTTCGTCTTCTACCACGGACTTCTCCTCAGTGCAAAATGCTTAGTCTAGAACGAAGTTGATGTTTAGGATCGCTGAAAAATGTTCTGCTATCAAACTTTGTTGCTGCGCTGGAAATATGTCACACCATCTATGTTTGGCCAATTATCCACAGGAATGAGAAAAATACAGCTAGACAACTAGATGGGACCAGTCATGCAGAATGTTATAGTATTCTGGGTTTTTTTCCTTTAAAGAGCCAAAAGGACTCTCCTTCTCTTAATGGCATTAACATCACCTTCTCATGGGCCAAAACTAATACTCTCAATAGGATGTCCAGCCTGTCGAACGTGTCTTGCTACAAGGCCTTTTCATATCCTCGCTTTCATTACGACTTCTACGTTCAGTGGTGAAGAGAAGTCGTTTCAACGCAGCCATCAGTGAGACCCGTTCTTTGTCTGCCTTGTCTTGCACTCGCGGCAGCCATGACACTTAGCTACAGCGAGGTTTCTTCTACTACTGCCATTGTACTGCATCACCAAACACTATCATTTATTGACGACATCCATTCCATATCACCAATGCACACTTGCACTGCACTCGGCGGAGAAAAAAGCCATACTATGGAGCAGAATGAATAATAGAACAATGTTTGGCTTGATCAGAGAATGGCGGAGGAACAACAACATAACATAAAGGCGGAATATTGCAGAGAGCTCAGGCGGGTGCCAAGGCAGTGTATTCCAGTGGGACAGCATGTAGCCTGCTGCTTGTGTATAAAGTGTATTGTGTTGTTTTTCTTTTATTTTTATTCTGGCGATGTTTGAAGATGGGAAAAAAAACAACAACAATAAGTGTGGGATAGATTTGCCATATGTTTCATTCTCTGAAAAACCACATCAGAGCACAGTAAGGGTATTTACAAAACAGAACATGGTGACACAAAACAGCCTGGGAAACGGGAAAAATCACTCATGGGGTCATCACCGCAGAGATGAATTTATGGAGGTTCTGCAACCCCAGGCTGGTGAACACAAGGCGCGGTGATGAGAATGAGCCCGTAGAGTAAGGGCTAATGAGATTTATCAAAGCTGACACTGTAAACCACGGGAGGCGTGTTTCTGTTGACTTGTGAGGAACCAAAACAAGTGTCTGGAGAAGCGAGCCCCCTGGCACATGATTTATACCTGCTTATCAAAAATATGATAACTCTAACACGGAGTTGCCGTGAAAAGACCTTGGTGATTAATTACAGTGTGAATTAATTGTGAATTAATTACAGTCTCTGCAGAGATTATTACCAAATGTTCGAGGCAGACTCAAAGGAAAATTTTTTTCGGAGTATAAGTGTCCAATTCCCTCAGGTTTTCCTCAACAACGACCGTCTTCCAGCGTGGACTCATGTGAAGCTATCCATAACACATATGTAGGTGCATTAAAGCTTCATTAGAGAGGTTAACCATCCCCATTGATCGAGCCAAACCCAACAATTGGCACACTTGAGTCCTTTCTTTTCACAAATGTCTCTGCTGATGGGAATTCCGGGTAAAGGTAATGACATACCAGAGTACCTCTCTACTCAGGATGGGGGGGGCGGGGGGAGCAGGGGGGACTTAAGCCATTTTACCAATGGAGCCATGAAGTCTCGGTGTGGAAAAAAGAGGAGAGTGAGTGACAAGTTAATTGGTGGGATCTGTGGACCTTTGGGGTCTGGTCCTGATGTGGAGGCCAGACGGGTGGGATGGTATGCCGGCTAATCCGCCTTTGTCCTCCCCTTGCGCAGGAGCGGCTCCTTAGAGAGAAAAGGGACCGCTTCAAGTGAGTACCTCCACAATCTGATTGTTCCAGCTCCAGTCCCAATCTAACAATGGCTGAGTTGATTTTGCTTTGATTGAAATGGCCTCGGGGCTGTACTTTGTGGTTTAGCGATATCAAAGAAAGAATGTCTCACTGCCAATTTTTGGAGCAGTCAGCTATTATTTGAAACGGCATGTTCGTTTATGATGATTAACATTTCTATCTAACTCGTCTATCGCGGTAGACTAACAACTCGTTCGTTCTTTATTGATTGACTGTGCCCTCGCGATGACTGGGGCTCAAAAAACCCCTCTGAAATACCTCTTAAAATAGTCTTGTGCCCTAGGACTGTTCTGTCTGCGTTAGTGCACACACTCACTACTGTCTGTCACCGTCAGAAAAAAGAGAGATGAAACAGTTTGTTTGCGATGTCACAGCAAAGTACAGCTCCACAGAGGATGAACTGGATATGATGGAAAAATGTGACAGCGCCTGAGACAATTTTCTGGGCAGCAGGGTAGATTTTCTTGTTTACAACTGACAGTACCACCGTAATATAAAGCTCACTTGGCTATAAGTCTACTGAGCGAGTCTGCCCTCATTGTTACTGGAGGAAGTCCAACCTACGTGGAGGAGATTTCCCACCAGTGACCACGGCCCACACCGGGGCGAATTGGGCGAAGAGACCCCTTTCTCTGTTGCAGCCCCGATTTGTCATTGAGGCTGATAAGATGGATCTTTTCACATACAATTCTTGCCTAGTGTAGCTTTAAATTTAGAGGCGTCCTCTTTAACTTTAAGTACAACAAGCTTCCTGACTTTTCTCATTGCAGGTATCACACAGTGTCATACGTGTTAAATGATACCTCAATATGAAATGTTCACATAACCCTAAAATCAGTTTTAAAAAAGTACCAGTACCCACAGTAAAAAAAATACAAAAATCTGCTGATGTCTTTGAGCAAATCCTTCCCATCAATGTTAAAATTGAATTGAGACAGTACATCCGCGGACAGGTTTTGACAGCCAGTTGGTATATCATCAAGTCTAGCTCTAAGGCGGGTATTGGAGGGAATATTCTCATTGGGTCAGTGGAGGCAAGTATTTATACAGTAGCAAAGGATTGTGGGAACGGAGAGCAGACAGACTACAGTTCCACTATAAAAAAGAAACATTACAAAGAAAACCTGTGAGCCATTCATCATGATTTAGTTACTTAGCCCCATATTCCACACCTGGATGCCCAGCTTGCCATTAATGTCCTCGCGGCAAACCAATACACGTCAACGAGACACCGTAGACTATCCTGCCTGACATACCGTCTCCTTGCCTTAGAGATTAGAGATTCATATTTCATTTAGAGATGTTATATTTACAGCCTTGAGTCTCTCAGCTCGATAATATTTCTCCTCGGAAGCAGAGACCTACTTAGGTGGGGGATTTTTGAGGGAGTGAAACAGTCTTGCGTGAGTTACAGCATAAAGGGCACTGGAAATGAACTTTTCAGAGGAGACGTTAGGAGCCCAGAGCCACTGTCTGATGTCTGATCCACATTTCCAGACTGATAATCGGTGATGTAATTGGCTCATTACTTGTTCGGATTTCAGCACCATAAAAGACAGACTACACTCGAAACAAAATTCTCCGATATCTCTCCCCTGAAGTGTGCCATGTAATTTGAACAGTTTGCAAGCAGCGCCAATCTTGTCTGTGATTATAAATTGACTCTGGCATGAAAACGAGTCTCTTCTCTCAACAGATAAAACAATTATTATTTTCTTTTTTAAACATTCTATTAATTACTGACTGGAAAGAGTCCATTACCTAACTTTGATATCTCATAGGATTAGACGTAAATCACACCATGAAGAACAGTATATTCACTTTCTAATTGAATTAGGTCTAAAGCTTTTGGATGACTCACTGACCAATTAGGTGGCCTTCTGCAGTGACGACTCTCAGTGTCAAACTTCTCTAACTGAGATGTTTGACCCTGGCAGACGGTAACAGGTGTAGGTGTTTCAAGCCTTGATTTTCACATAAAACATTCACAAGGTTTTTTTTTTGGTTTTTTTTTGTGCAAAAGCTACTGTACTGAAACTGAATGTGTGAGAGTGAAGTCGAAGAGGGGAGCGCTGTTCTTGACGCGAAGCGTGATTCAGCACTTTGTACAACACTACCGGTTCAAGGAGTTCAAGGTCGTTCACAGCGACGGCGGCGCACTGACAACATAACAGTCAAATAGAAAGCGCGCCGCGTAATCGCTGCTAAAATGCGTGAACAAGACTTGCGTGACTCCTTGAATTCCCTTGACATTTCCAACACAAAACATGTTTCTCACTTGAAATGACCATTATGACTAAGGATTTCAACATTTCTATTGCCATGCTTGTCACATAATGACTGTGATGCACGGCTCTTAATGTTTTACCCTCTGCTGCAAGCCACATTCAGAGTGGCACAGCGAAGCAGACACCGAGACATACATCACCATCTATACATTTACGTCTAAGAGCGATCCGCCGCCGCCCAGACGGAGGAGGGGCGAATTCAGCAAACAAACAGCTTGAGGTCTACCTGCAGCCGTCCATACCGAGTGAGCCTGCATACATCTGAGTGACGCCGCCCCTCCAGCCTTATATTAATTTCACATTTATATTCATGTCATATTCCTGAGGCCATGTCTAAGCAGGGTGCCGCTGCAGGGGGTACGGGTGGGTGGGGTAAGAGGCTCCAAATCTCCATCTCAAAGTGAAAGTATTAAGGCATCTCAAAGTGCAAGTCTTAAAAGCGTAAACATACATACTTGCCAGGGGGGGGTAATGGTTGCTCATACTGATGAAGTTCAATGCATAGGGTGAGGCCTTTAAGTATCAGTTGGCTTACTGTTGAATTTTGGTTATATATTTGACATCACTATGTTGTTCCTTTATATCAAGGCTTGGCTGTTGCATCATAAATCCCCCAGCAACCACGTCTGGCGTGGTGAATAATGGATAAATATATAAAAATTGATCTAGAAAAAGAGAGATACCTGGAAAATCGCTCATTTTTGGCATTGTTATATTAACCAATGTTAATGTTAGCATGAGAAAGCTAGCCGCTACCAACGCCAGCTTGGTTAGATTAGAAATCAGTGATGGTTAGCTGACCAGATACTACAGCTAACAAGCTGAGATTGATAATCAATCAGATATATCTGTGGCAAAATAATCAGCTCCAAGATAAAAGCAGCATCTATTCAATCCTGTTGCACGTTTCCAAAGTGCAGCGTGCACACAGAAGCAGAAAAACAGCTTCAGATGCGTGTGCCTGAGCGCTGATGAAATGTACTACAGACTCGGCCTTTGTTCCGCCGCCGTGCAGAAAATAAACAAGCGTCTGCCTCGATCACCACGCCTCCTCACGCTGTGAATTTCGAGGCCAGGTCTTAATTGAAAAGCCCGAGTGGGCCATTACATTTTGTGTAGGAGGCAGGAAAGAATCATGTGAATTCACATACTCTGCTCGAAGCGATGAGTCAGACACCTTGGCTAATGGCATTTATTTGGCAGTCAAGTGGGAAACAGCATTATTAGTAAATCGAACCGACTGCTTTATGTTTGTAATGATTTGT
This sequence comes from Hoplostethus mediterraneus, assembly GCA_034670385.1. Lineage (NCBI taxonomy): Eukaryota > Metazoa > Chordata > Actinopteri > Trachichthyiformes > Trachichthyidae > Hoplostethus > Hoplostethus mediterraneus. Next base: position 879,308 of record JAXDDW010000074.1, read on the forward strand.
CGATTACCTCCTGAAAATGGGTGTATTTGAATTAGTCCTTGACGTTGGTACGTCTGGTCTGTATTGGTTCCAATCGGAAAAGTAGATTCTTGGACCGAGTTTTTGGCAGTAATGTGTGGGTCAAATGCCAGCAAACAGTCAACCACTGCAGATTCTATATGTGAATAGCCATGTTGATAGCCATTGTGCTCATCTTTTCAATTGATGTTTGTGCTTTTGACATACTATTTTTCAAGTTACAACTCACATTAACATCAATACATTGTCTCATAAGCGTAGTGTTGATCTCGAATGAGGAAAATGTCCGGGGTCAGAGGTCAACAGGGTTTGGAGCTAGGGCGGGAGAGTTGAATAATTGAGGGGAGAAAGGGAGGAGAGGAAGAGGAGGTGAGGGACGAGTGTTGACGTGTCTCAGCCCAACTGAGAGGACACAAAGGCATGTATTTCCAGTCTCGTTGAGATAAGATGAACAGGGAAGATCTCTTGAGCATATCTTCAAGAGAGACCAGGTGGAGTCTTCCCAGTCTTCCCAGACTCAGGAGCGTATAGGAATTGTGAATGAGTCATGTGAGTGTGTGTGTGTGTAAGAGCAAGTGTCAATTGCTCTTAAAATGTGATTGATTGTGAGATTTAACCTTAATCTGACCCTGAATCATGATACTTAATGATGAATTTCATGTTCGTCAACAATTT